>OX422198.1:6855762-6923719 GCA_949130485.1 Agelas oroides
CCCTACCCACCCCCACCTACAGTGGAACCTCTCTTAAAGGACACCTCGGAAATAAGGACACCTGGTTAATCAGGACACCTGACCGAGTCAAGAGAAATTCCACTGTAGTCTCATGCCCAGACCCTACCCGAGAGGAGAGGGTCTGGTGACATTCGACCGATCCCTTGGTATGATTGCACTCTTCCAATGTGTGTTTAGGATTATGCCAGGGAAGGGCTGAGAACGCTGGTGCTAGCCAAGAAGGACATCTCAGAAAAAGAGTACCAGGAGTGGGCACAGGAACACCACGCTGCAAGGTAATGGTCTTCAGCAGCTCCCAAAGAATTGTGGCGAGCTTGAGTGAGCCCTACATTAGCGAGTTGAATTGTGGAATTTCTCTAGTGTATACATTTCATTTAGTTGTTTATGCGTTCAGCTCTAGAAATTGAATCTTACCTTAGAATGCTCTCCATTCAGGTAGACCTGTGCAGGCATAAGTGACAGATTTTAGTAGTGTAATAGCACCCCCCTGCATCAAAGTGGTCCGTTAGCTCAGTCGGTAGAGCGTCGTGCTGATAACGCGAAGGTCATGAGTTCGAGCCTCATACGGACCATGCTTTTTTTTTTTTTCGAAAGAATTTTTTTTACCTCTTGACTAGTATTTTTTTTTTACCAGCCAAAACACTCAAAATTGTTTCCACATTAATTTTGACAATTCTTTTTTTTTTTTCAATAGCATTCTTCAGGAAAATCGTGACCAGGCTGTGGATCTGGTGAGTGTTGTACTGGTACCAGGCCTTCTCTCCCCCTTCACAGCTTACACAGGTTACAGCTGCAAGTTTATTATTCCCCCTCTTTCTCATCATAGGTATACAACAAGATAGAACAGGGTCTCACATTGATGGGGGCGACTGCCATCGAGGACAAGCTGCAGGACGGAGTCCCAGAGACCATTGCAAACCTTGCCAAGGTAAGTGGGAAACAGTGGGGAATATTCCGCTAAAATTGGGCCTTGTTTTATTCATTCTTGTTAGTCTATTCGTACATGAAGTTTGTACAGTGAACCATGATATGTCAGGTCTTCTCCAATTTCTATGATGTCTTTCTCAAGCACAATATTTTGTACTGTACTTGCGAAAGACCTATCTGAGTTGATATGTTGTACAAAAAATGAAATTTTTTGAAAATCTGGTTAGGCTGTTTAGTATAACGGACTGGGAACAAGGCTTGTAAGAATCAAGTGCCCGCTACAACAACAAAAGCATAGTTTTGGTAAATTCTTACATGTATCATATGGACTTTGCACACTATTTTCACACAGGCCAATATTAAGATCTGGGTCCTTACAGGAGACAAACAAGGTATACTCATTGTAGATAGCCGTGTGACATCACATGACACAGCATGGCATCATGTGACATCACATGACACAGCATGGCATCATGTGACAGCACATGACACAGCTGTGCCCACGCCACTTTTCCTCCTCATGCATGGCCTGGGCACAAGGCTAGTTTGCAGAGTATCCTCCTGTGTTCTTCTTTATTTCCCCCCTCCCTTGCTTTCCTTCTCTCCTGTCCAGAAACTGCTATCAACATTGGCTATTCCAGCAAGTTGCTGACAGAGGACATGCGTGTGTTTATCGTTGATGCAGACGACCGGGAGGGAGTGATTGATCAACTCAATTTGGCCCGGGAGGAGATTGAGAGCAAGGAGTGAGTGTGTGTGTGTGTGTGTGTGAGTGTGTGTGTGTGTGTGTGTGTGTGTGTGTGTGTGTGTGTGTGTGTGTGTGTGTGTGTGTGTGTGTGTGTCATACATCATGATCTACCTGCTTGAAAAGATACTCAGAGTTGTGAAGTTGCTTCATTGTCCTTTATTTGTTCAACAGGGGTGACTCAATCCAGCAGGATGAAGAGGGAAGGGAAAGAGGGGACAATGGAACCATAGATGAGACAAAACTGGGTCCTCCATTTGGGATTGTCCTCAACGGCCACAGCTTGGTAGGTCTGACTCTGTACATCTGTACAAGAACTACATATAAAACGTAGCATGCAACTGCTTAATGTTCAGCTTGTCTCAGACCACACTTGTGCTTGACTCTTCCTTTCTCCTCTTGTCCTCAGCGACATGCTCTAAAGGAGCAGGTGAAGTTGGATCTTCTGGAAACTGCTGGTAGATGTCAGGCAGTCATCTGCTGCAGAGTGACGCCATTGCAGAAGGTGGGATGTCCCCTCTGCCACCTTCCCTTCCCTCCTCCCTTCTCTCTCCTCTCCTCTTCCCCCTCTTTCCTTCCCACTACCTCTTCTTCCACTTGCCCCCCCCCTCCCTCCTTCTCCTAACTGTACACACGAGGGTAGAATGACAGGATGATACATTTAAGCAACAACATTTGAGCGTGTCACTTACCACGAACTCTTGTGTGTGTTTGTCTGCAGAAGCGTGTGGTTGATCTGGTGAAGAAGAACAAAGATGCTGTGACCCTCGCCATTGGAGACGGAGCTAACGATGTCGGTATGATCAAAGGTGAGCCGAGTCACAGGATGTGTACAATTTTATGCTATTTAAGACATCATTCCCCTTATAATGAGCAGATAAGAGTGTGCCCCTACACTCTTTCCTACCTATACCTTAGATCGGGAAATTTTCGCCGTTAAAATATTTTCATCGGCGTGCGGAAGCGACGAAAATTAAACGTGCGAAAATAGAATATACGTATACGCGCTACATTGCAGAACCATCAAGCAACGAAATATCTTTAACGCGAAAATTTAAAACGCGAATTATTTTTACCGCGAAAATTTCCCGATCTGCGGTATAGAGTGGTTGATGTACCCTTTTTTTTGAACCCACTCTGCCTCCATTAGACTGCCAGGAAAAAGTGTAGGGGTACACTCTTTCCTGCCCATTATAATGACGTCCTGTAATTTCATCACTATGGTTGTGATATAAAGTAATTCCCTGTGTAGTGAGACTTCTTCTTTCTCTTTCTCCCCTACCTCTCTCTCCTCAGCTGCTCACATTGGTGTGGGCATCAGTGGCCAGGAGGGACAGCAAGCAGTGCTGGCGAGCGACTTCTCCTTCGGACAGTTCAGGTACATGTGCATGCACACATGGTCAGTGACACTTCACCATTGACATAAAGTTTGATAGTCAAAATGATTTTGACTCCCTCCTCCTTCCTCCCTCTTCTTTCCTCCTTCTCCTTCTCCTTCCTCTCTCCTCCTTCCTCCCTCCTCCTTCCTCCCTCCTCCTTCCTCCCTCTTCTTTCCTCCCTCCTCCTTCCTCCCTCTTCTTTCCTCCTTCTCCTTCTCCTTCCTCCCTCCTCCTTCCTCCCTCCTCCTTCTTCCTCCCTCCTCCTTCCTCCCTTCTTCTTCCTCCCTCCTCCTTCTTCCTCCCTCCTTCTTCTTCCTCCCTCCTCCTTCCTCCCTTCTTCTTCCTCCCTCCTCCTTCCTCCTCCTTCCTCCCTTCTTCCTCCCTCCTCCTCCTTCCTCCCTCCTTCTTCCTCCCTCCTCCTCCTTCCTCCCTCCTCCTTCCTCCTCCTTCCTCCCTTCTTCCTCCCTCCTCCTCCTTCCTCCCTCCTTCTTCCTCCCTCCTCCTCCCTCCTCCTTCTTCCTCCTTCCTCCTTCCTCCCTTCTTCTTCCTCCCTCCTCCTTCCTCCTCCTTCCTCCCTTCTTCCTCCCTCCTCCTTCTTCCTCCCTTCTTCTTCCTCCTCCTTCCTCCTTCCTCCCTCCTCCTTCCTCCTTCCTCCTTCCTCCTTCCTCCCCTCTTCTTCCTCCCTCCTCCTTCCTCCTCCCTCCTCCTTCCTCCTCCTTCCTCCCTTCTTCCTCCCTCCTCCTTCCTCCTCCTTCCTCCCTTCTTCCTCCCTCCTCCTTCTTCCTCCTTTCTTCTTCCTCCACCCCTCTTTGCAGGTTCCTTGAGCGTCTGCTGCTAGTACATGGCCGCTGGTCCTATCATCGAATGACCTCCTTCCTGCAATACTTCTTCTACAAGAACTTTGCCTTTACCTTCAGCCAGTTTCTCTTTGCCTTCTTCTGTGGTTTCACTGCACAGGTAAAAAAACTGGTACAGTTACTACGCACCTGTACAAAGCTTTTTTTTTAATAAAATGCCACAGCATTGCAGTAGCATACAGGTTAGTCAAGATCCCACCACCTTGGAGCGGACACTGATGCTTAATTTTCGTAGTGAAGTTCAACCCTCTACTTCAACCTTACTTCTAGTCCAGTGTGGTGATGAGCCCTGGTCTAGCTCTGTAGCCTTGAACCCAGGCTTTCCGTTCTGGATTTTGTCTCGCAGCTTTGGTAGAAAAATCCGATTTTTCTACCAAAGCTGCTAGACAAAATCCAGAACGGAAAGCCTACTAGCTCTGTACCATTCCCGGTTATGAAGCTAAGCCTGGTCTAGCTCTGTACTGCTCCCGGTTATGAAGCTAGGCCTGGTCTAGCTCTGTACCACTCCCGGTTATGAAGCTAGGCCTGGTCTAGCTCTGTACCGCTCCCGGTTATGAAGCTAGGCCTGGTCTAGCTCTGTACCGCTCCCGGTTATGAAGCTAGGCCTGGTCTAGCTCTGTACCACTCCCGGTTATGAAGCTAGGCCTGGTCTAGCTCTGTACCGCTCCCGGTTATGAAGCTAGGCCTGGTCTAGCTCTGTACCGCTCCCGGTTATGAAGCTAGGCCTGGTGTAGCCTCATACTGGTGAATCATGAGGATATTGTCCTTATTCCCCCCCCCTCCCCCTCTCTTCCACACATGCACACACACACCCTCACACACACCTTTCAGACGCTATATGACCCCTTCTACATTGCAATCTACAATGTTGTTTACACGTCACTTCCTGTCGTGGCACTGGCCATACTCGACCAGGTATACACCATTAGATTTTAGCTAGCTAGCTAGCTAGCCCTAACACTCAACCACGTATACAACACTGTTATATTCTAGCACGTAACATACTCAACTATCTCAGTTAGTACCGTATTGTCCCGGGCAAGCGCCCATCCCCGCGTAAGTGCCCACTCCCCAATTTTGACAGTTTTGTGGTTTTTTGAGGTCCTCCGTGTAACCGCAACCATGCTAAATTCTTGCGTGGTGGATCGAAAGTAGGTCTGCTGAGCTCACGTACATAGCTGCGATCGTTCAAATGTGCTTTAGGTGCCACGACATCTGGCATCAAAGATTAACACACACGACTCTGTAGCCTTGTTCGCAGCGTTCTTATCCTGCAGCACGATTAAGCGACGAACGCTGTGGAAGGTTGGCAAGGAGGCTACGAGTCGATCCACTTTCTAGCACGATTCAGCTTTCTCCACCGTCGGGCTGGCCTCGACGAAGCACGGACGAAGCGACGATGCAGGTCGATTCGCTACACCCTGGCAACTTCGCATCTGGGGTGGGCGCTTGTGCGGGGATAGTTGAACCATTCAAGCACGTAACCGCCCACCCTCAATTTTTGGGGCTTGAGCTGCGAGCGCCCATGGGCGCTTGCCCGGGACAATACATACAGTACTTACCAAGTAGTACCTATTTTACATACATACATACATACATACATACATACGTACATACATACATACATACATGTTCATACATACTTACATACATACATACATACATACATACATACATACATACATGTTCATACATACATACATACATACATACATACATACATGCATACATACATACATGTGTGTGTAGTCATGTGGAATCAACGTAGTTCCATTTAGTGCACGCTTACAGTGAAATAAAATGTCTTTCCATATTAGGACGTGGACGAGGACAACTGCTACCGGTTCCCACAGCTGTACATAACTGGACAACAGAACAAGAACTTCAACGCCTTCATATTTGCTCGGAGCTTGGTAAAGGGCATCTACGTTGCCCTTGTCTTCTTCTTTGTGCTACTTGGGATGACCCTGTTCAATTTCTACCCTGGTGGCTACGAGTGGGACTATCAGTCCTTTGGGGTAGCTGCTTCTGGAGCACTTACCCTTATTGTCAACTTACAAGTTAGTGTGTGTGTGTGGGGTGTGTGTGTATGTGTGTGTGTGTGTGTGGGTGGGTGGGTGGGGGTGCGAGTATCTATGTGTGGATGGGTGATGTGTGTGAGTGTGGTGTGGGGGGGTGACGTATGGGTGAATGATGTGTGTGTGGGGGGGGCAAGTATCTATGTGTGGATGGGTGATGTGTGTGTGTGGGGTGTGGGGGGGACAAGTATCTATGTGTGGATGGGTGATGTGTGTGTGGGGGGGGCAAGTATCTATGTGTGGATGGGTGATGTGTGTGTGGGGGGGGCAAGTATCTATGTGTGGATGGGTGATGTGTGTGTGTGAGTGTGGTGTGCGGGTGGGTGACATATGGGTGAATGATGTGTGGGGGTGGGGGGGGGGGGGGGGGGCAAGTATCTATGTGTAGGTGACGTGTGTGTGTGGGTGGGTAGGTGACACGTGGGTGAATGTGCATGTGTGTATGAGGAATGGGTTGCTATCACAACGTTGCTCACTTCAGAGCCCTCTGATTGGTTGGCTCTTGTGTACACACTCTTCTCTCTGCCCCAGATTGCCATGGATACGTTCCACTGGAACCCCATCATGCACATCTTTGTGTGGGGTAGCATTATTGCCTGGTTCGTTGTCATCCCCATCACCAGCACGGAAGCCATCTACAACATTACCTTGTTCAGATTCTACCCGGGTGCTGCGTTTCAGGTGCTTGCCTCTGCTACATTCTGGTTCTACCTCCCCCTCGCCACCGTCATTGCTCTCCTTCCAACTGTGGCCTTACGAATCATACGTCTCGAGGTTTATCCACACTTGATAGACGATGTCCGACTGAAGATGAAGTCGGAAGGGAAGACACTCTTCAAGAGGTTCAGACAGAAAAGTTTACTGACCCGTAGTACACGTTCTTTGAAACGCACCGGCTACGCTTTCTCCCATCAAGAAGGGTTTGGGCGCATCATTGAAAGTGGTGTTGGTTTCCGTGGTATGGAGCCTGAGCAAGTAGAGGAGGAACGCAGACAAAGGTTTTCAACCTGGGTGTCTTCACCTCCCACATCCCCAGCCATCAAGAAAACAGCCGATGAAGCCAAGAGTGCGCACGAAGCTGAAAACACGCCTGTCACAAAAGTAGATCTCGCTGACACTGTTTCCGATGAATCACCCTCTATAGTCACCGAACACGAGGTAGTTGTCAACATCCATCCTTCTAGTGCTGCCCAGTCAGCTACAGAGATGGATCAGGGTGAGAAAGAAGACACAAAGGAACTTATCCACCCCCCAGTGAGCATTCCCGGCGCAGTGTCTCCAACCGATAGTCCTGAGGCACGTGTTCCGCTTCAGGAGAAAAGCGACAACTACGATGGAACCAACTTGTGAGAACAGCTTTGTGCCTAGAATTTATCTGAGTGGGGGTGTTGTGTACTGTACACATAGGTGTGTGTGGTGTAGAGTTATTTTTAATTTGTAACTAGCGAGTTTTTTTATACTCTTTTTTCAGGCAATTGAACGAAGATATGGAGGAGTCTACTGCTGTATAGTATTGAGCATTTTATTCATTGAACTTTAGTGAAGATATTTATTATATTATGAATGTTAAAATCGGGACTTATTAGTACAAACTAGAAACTCTACTCTCTATATTGATTTAGGTTTTGTTTTTGTTTTTGTTTTCTTCAACCAACATACTGCATGCAATGGAATCATTGATGGTGAAATTATTGTCGTATATATTAAAAAATTTTTTTCGTTGACATATCTGCTGCTTGGCCGGACAGTATGGCTAATTAGAGGCAGTTTGAGGTTAACTTGACCCTCGTACCCACATTCTTTCTCTCCCACACAGTAAGAGGAACTGAACCTAGGTGCAAAGCCACCTCGATCAACCAATCACATAAGCCTGCCTCGATAAGGGACCATTGCAAGAACATGTTTGATGGCACGAAGCAACTAAGAGGAAAAGGATCCACCAAGGTGGCACACTGAGGCCAGTATACTTGAACCCAAAATTATAATGTCACGAACACGAGCCTCACAATTCAAAACAACTGGAAGCCTATCAGTGTGTACCAGGCACAGTTACATGAATTGACCATGTTTTTTTTTTATTTTTTATGTCTTCAACATACTGCATGCATGTATACATGTTTGATGGTATGAGGGAATAAGAAGAGGGACATAGCAGTTGTGTGAATTGAACCAGATCCCACCAACTATAGCTAGTGCTACTGGGCCACTGAGCTATATACAACTGCCAGTCCTCTATATAACCCCATACCCAGGCCGGGCTGGGTATGAGGCTACCCTCTACAATACGGGTCAGTGGTTAGAGCACCAGCAGCTCGATCCAGGTGCCCTGGGTTCACTGAATGACTTTTCTTCTTTGCCACACACCAGCTAAGGAAAGATGTCCCGTTAGGTTTAAGGAAAGTTGAAATCAAGTTTCTCGTATATTGATAGAAAGAGTGCTACGCAGAAAAAAATCACTAGTAATGTGAATTTATACAGCAGAAAGAGATATATAGTTGCGTAACAGTGCTGCAAACAATAGGAATACATGAGGACATTGGTTGACATCAAAACTAGAGAGCTATGCTGATGTATAGTGTGCTCAGTCGCCATGGATTTTAGCATCGATTTCAGGAACTGCTGCTTTGAGCTTCTCCCACTGGTCTAGGGAGAGCGCTATCCCTGCACAGAGAAACAAGGGTATATGTACTTCTGATGCCCTGAGAAAATAACTAGATAGATAGACGAATAGATGAATGGATGGAGAGATAGGCAGATGGTCATCCTAGTTTCTACCAAGGTATAGGGGGTGGTACTTAAATTGGAGTGGCACCTAACATGCAGTGCTAGAAGACTAGTGAAGTTCTCAGTGTACAGTGTTGCTCTCAAATAATTCTTAAACGATAAGCAGTTAATTAAGATCAGTGTTCTCACTGGGTCTTTTCCCATAGGGCACTGCGCCCTTTGGGGCCTCTAATGCACCCATTGGGTCTGCCTAGGCCTTAAAACCAACATTGTGTCTTTCAGGTCCAACCAAATATATACTTCAACTACCCTGCCCTCTGAACGGAAGTTAACTTTGGGAAGTATTATTAACCAATAATAATAATTGTGCCCTTTGGCCTATTTACCCCAGTGATAACACTGGTTTAAGTATGTAGTGATGGGTTACCACACACACAGTGACACGTTGGATCCTTCTTTCATTGTGGGCTGACCCACGCACCTTTTCTTCCCGGCTTCCTCTCCCCTGCATCATCAATGTAGTACTCCCTAATGTCCACCAGATACCGACCATTGAACATGCGTACATTCACGAACCTCTTTGCTGACAGCTGTCGGGTATGAGGAGAGGGGAGGAGGCAAGAGAACATTCTGAAATCGATAATGGTAGTAAAAATTATAATCTTCATGTAGGTGCTAGACAAAAGGGAAAGACATTTTGACGCCAATGCTATTACTGTCATGGTGGAAGGCAAGTGAAAAACATATAGTGAGATTAGTCTGCAGGCGTGTATCGAGGTATGAAGCATACATTTAACTGAGGGACTAGTAAGGAGCTCATGCATGAGTGTTGCTAGAGCGGGAAGTTCGATGGGTCAGATAAGTTTGCCTTCCAATATGGCGCACATGATATGTTTAGCCTCATACACAGGTCATTATTCATGACCTGTGCCTGGGCTGGGAACAAGGTTAATGATGAGTTATGATGCATCTGTAAATGCAATTCCTCTACTGCTAGAAAGCTACTCAGTTCTTGGTTTAGATTTCATACCGGTATCATTTCTTCTTCGTCACTTGCAGCTGCAGTTGGTTTTTGAGTTGTGCGTGCTCTCTTTGTCTTCGCCTGCAGAAAGCAAGAACAATCACCTCAGAACAAACCTCAGATTTTCAGATCAGTTGGAATACACGGCACCCGAAATCCTGTTCACCTAGCCAACCCTAACCCTCACCCTACCTGTTGTGTAACACTAATCCGAATTTCCGGTGCCATGTGTTTCAACAGAAATTTTACTGAAGTTTACAGGAGAATGGAGAGGTATCCTGAAAACCCTGGTCATCAATAAGTGGTGTATTCCGAAAGGTGGTGACGCTTGATATAAATCATAAAGAAACTTCATCATTTTCAAGACTAGCTGCTGATCTGCCAGGAACGTGTTACGCGCGCTGGAAAACTAAACCAAAAACAAGCTACTCACCCCTGTATCTTCTGGGTCATCAGAATCATCAATAAACTCCCTGGAACGAGCCTTTCTCTTCGCCATTCTCTCCGCCTCCTTTTCTTACACACGCAAGTGTTCATTTATGCGCATGCGCAAATTGATTACTGGTGTCGAGGCGTGGTAAAAGCCGGCCGATTGTTCCCAAAGCCAAGCGTAGTGTCTTCGAGGTAAAGCTCTGGACACCCAGGTTTGTACTGATAATAGCACATAACTGCATTCATCTCCGATCAGCAGACAGTAAACTGCCCATAAATACTAAAATAGTGCTTTTCGTGGCTGCATACAGGCTAGATGCAGTTATGGCATTCTGCAAAGGCCCGTTTGTGCTTCTGTTCCTCCTGGTGGCCGTATGCTGCACTGCAGACAGTGCGAGGAGGAGAAGTCTGCTAGAATCTGACTATGGAATTTGTTCAGATGATCAACTGTGCAAAACAACTGCAGAAAACCATGCCACTTGGGACAAGCGGTAAGTAACTGAGCTACTCTAGCTAGCTCCACATGGATAGACAGACAGATAGATGCAATGTAGGAGATTGGATACTTCAGCTATTTAATACTGCAAGGCTGTTGATTAAATTATTGTGGTACCCGTTAAAAGGAGAAGATTGTTTCTGATGTGACCCAAATTTGCACTCCACCAGATGGCATCAGAACCATCCAGATGACATGCGAGTGCCAGCTGTACTTCCAGTATGGGACCCAGGGTCACCTAGTGGTGTGGCACTGGAGTGTGCACTGCCAGAGTTGCCCACTCCCAGCAGTTTGAGTCTACCGGTTGAAGTACAGTGGATAAAGGTATAACTAACAGTGTGATGAGTTAAGTCTAGTGACATCATGTCCAGAAGTATGACATAAAGATTCCAGCTACCTAGTAGTATTTCATGCAGATTTCAAAGGGATAAGAAAAGGTTGTCCTTACTTAGTTGCCCTTACTTGGTACGCAATGGCGGAACTTTTTTTTTTCTTTGTTTTTCTATGTAAATGGTTCCTATATTCGTAGGGTGCTTATTTTCTACGGTACCTTTGTGGGTATAAATGTTTGAAATTTCTTTCTCTGTACCTTCAATTAGAGCAACTGTTTTTGGCGTCTTTAAGTAGCATCTTAAGTAGAAACAATACCCAGCTGTTGTTAGTTTGTGAGTTGTCATATTCTTCTTGCATGCTTGCTTTAGGATGGTCAACCAATGTTTTTTGGACTATACAAAATCAATGTTAGTGAGGATCTGCCTTCTACCTATCAATGCTCTGTGAATTATGGTGGATCTGTTGGAGCATCAAAGGAGATGCAAGTTAATGCCATCATTAACAGTGAGGGTAAGGAGGACAATAGACCTATAGTGTATCACCATGGTGATTATCTTGAAATGATAGAGAATATGTAGACAGTTGGCTATCAAAACAGGTAGTGTGTACTGAGTGTTGTATATATTGAGCGTGCACACAGGGCAAGTGCTCTGCCGTGATGGTACCTTTGGTTTTCTAATCAGGATGCCCTAGCCTCATACCCGATGTTAGGCACAAGGCTGCCCCCACAATAACAGAGCTGTGCAGACAGAAAGGTTATCACCATCGTGACTTGTTGAGCTGCTTCAGCTAGTCTCGATCCCAGACCAAACACAGATCGGTTTCAGGACCGTGTGTGGCTGGGGACAAGGCTATAACTGACTTTGCAGTGAAACTATAATAGCAGTCGTACATCGTCCTCACTCACTAAACTAAGGATCAAATACAGTAGCTTCTGTATGTTTCTACATTGATCCTGACCTGCCTTCTACCTCAATAGGAGACAGATGCCTTCAGGATTCTGTTCAGAGAGGAAATTTGTATACCAAATTGAGTTGCCTAATTGACCCCTCCAATGGAGAAATGAACCTCTTGGGTAAGTGCAATCTAACCTCACACCATATTGCCTTTTCTCTAGATGGTTCACAACCATAAATAGTAGCCCCATTGTATACCATGTGTATGTATACATGTCCCTGATGTTCATTCTCCCTAGCCTCGTACCCAGGCTCATTCCCAGGCTCATTCCCGCGTACGGAAGAGGAAACGAGTCTGGGAACGAGGCTACATTCTCCCTAGGTCAGTAGTGTACATAACATTAGCACAACAGTTATGTATTCATTGCCTGCAAAAACTACGTAAACACTGTCTCCAACTTAACCCAAATGCTTTATTTCAGAGGTACATGACCAGCTAGCTCAACGTTGCACCAAATGCAGGATAGAAAAGCTGTGTTCTGAAATGGTAGCTATTGCACATGAAAAAAAAATTGTAACCATTAGGCATGCATTGAAGATTGTGTGCTTCTAAATGCATAATTTGTTATGTCTCAAGTTCTAAGTATTGTTAAGCAGATGTTTGTTAACCACATCCATGATAAGCTTACACATGAGGTGACCTTATAAAAACAGTTTGTACACTATCGGTAAGCATTGTCTGCTCTCTACTCCTTAGAATTTCACCCTGGATCTTGTTGGAGATTTGGAGTAAGTATAGCAACTAGCCACGTCTGTCTGCTAATAGATGCTTGCATGCCTGGGTATAAGTATTGGATATAGCACCTATAATATCGTGTTTATACTCTGAGTATGGGTGGTATACATTGAGACAGTAAACTATAACTCAATTTTGTGTAAACTATTTTGGTACAACATGTAAACTATTCTGGTACAACATGCAGTGCAAACTATTATTTACAACACAGGAGTATATGATCCATTATACTCTGCTATTCATCCAATGAAATACTTAGAAAGTGATGTAATGTGGTATAAATGGGGATGGGTATTTCAGCCTAGTTGAACCCAATTAGCTAGTGCAGTAAATTATCAAGTTGACCAGCAGCAGTACAGGATGGCATCTATGTTGACGCTTTATTCTGTATGAAAATGTGAATTTCTATATTTTTCTTTCTGCAATAGTAGTAGCCACATAATTATTGTGCTGATGTTTAACTTTTACTGTTATATGCATACATGTATGGCATTCTTAATGGACCATAGTCTTGACCAATCAGAGAGTCATATTTGGCATATAAACAGGAAGCGAAACTTTCCATTAACAGAATGAAGAAGATATCAGTGTGTCGCCCTCTCTCGGTGATGGCACTGGAGAGCTACTGCTACTGTCCCTTGAAATGGGCCAGAAGGTCCTCCTCCAGGTCTCGAGAAGGAAGGAGGAATGGAGCCATACCTTTACAGACCTGAAACCTTCATCTCTGTACAGAGTGACACTTGAAGTGAGCAAGCCGGACCCAGAGGTAAGACAAGTATCTACAATCTACTGCCAGGCCCTTCTGCAAAAGACTTGCACATACGGCACATCGTAACTAAAGATTGGGTTTCTTTTACAGAGTTCTCCTCTCCTCGTGTTTGTCACTGTGGATGGAGACACTGTAGCCCATTTGCAAGTAAGTATTGTTGTTTTAGTTAACTATAACTAAATACCCTTTTAGTATGGCCTTAGAACTTTCTAACTAAAAAAAATATCTGGTGAACTGGAGACTGTAACTAAACTAAACTAAAAGACCCAATAAGACTCCAGAACTATACCAAAAAGAAAACTACCTTTTTCCCCCTGATAACTATAACTAAATACCTTTTAGTAAGGGTGTTGGAGTTTTAGTAATTGAAACTAACTAAAACAACTTTTTAAAACTGGAGATTCAAACTAAACTAAACCAAACTTATTTTCAGAATCTTAAAACTAAACTAAAATTGTTAGTATAAGGGTTGCAACAAGGTAAGGAGGGGGGACAATTTTTGAGGAAACTCAACATTTTACTCAAAATTTTAGAGCAATTTTATGTTCAAATGTGATTGAGATCTTTTGCCACTTGCAGCTTACTAGAACGTTGCTGAAACAGATTGAACTTTGGGTTGAATCCACACCAGAAGGTTCTGTTAGTGTCGGACTAGATCTGGTGAGTGGATACAGCTCTATCGGGTGACAGGGAAGCGACTAGGAGAAAACGACTGTTGTATTCTCTCCTCACAGGTGGCTCTAACTAACCTACCCACATCTAAGCAGCCTACGTTGCAACTGAAATCGGCTGAAATTTGTGAGAGTTTGCAGCCAGGTATAAACTAACAGCATTGTTTCTAACCATGCATATGTAACTGTCAAAGTATAAAGCTTTGTAGCTACTGACCTCTAAAGCATTCCAGCTAGGATAAATAACACTGAACTTAGGTTCCGTGAGTATCTCAGTGTGGTTTAGACTTGAAATATATAATGAGATTCTTCTCTCATTTGTAGTCATTCACTGGGGGGCCACCTGTGTTGGAGCAAGCTCGCAGGTCCACCAAGGCTCCCAGGAATGTGACACACAAGAGTGTGTGGTCACTCTTGTTAGTCTCGTACCCAACCAGAGCTACGTTGTGTCCTTGCCAGAAGGCTACATCTTAAAACCAAGCACATCTTCAAAGGCCTACCATGTTCTTGAGCAGGTATGTAAGTGTGGCCTAACTCGTATACATGTACATTGACCAGACATCTCTTTATCCTCCTCCCATTCACCATATGTAGCAGTCCAGTGGAGAGCAGAGTTCTGTGATGGTAGCCAGCAGTGAGGGCAAAGTTGTGCTACAGCTTCCAAAAGAAATGGTATTTTTGCTTTTGATAACTGCCCTTGTACCCAGGGTCTTTCCAATGTGTGTTGAGAGGAAATGAGTCTGGGTATGAAGGAAAACTTGCCAGTCTGTTGTATGCATGTGTTACAAGTAGCATTTACCGCCTTCTTCATTAGCAGGAATACGTACGGGACATAATACTTTGTCCTGGCTTCACTGTTGAGACAACCAGCACAGAAGAACACATGCCTCATGATGAATCTACTCTAGCTCGACTTGAGGGAGTCGTTGTACGACAAGGAGAAGTCTCAGTACAGAGTGATTCTGAAGTGGAAACACACGCATTCTGGATTGGGGTGAGCACGGGCTAGATTTGATACTACATCATGGTGAACTAAGACTGCCATTTTTGTTTGTTTGTTTGTTTGTTTGTTTGTTTGTTTGTTTGTTTGTTTGTTTGTTTGTTTGTTCATTCTGTAGATTTATTCTAATGGCTCCACATGTGTGATTAAGTTTGAAGTCACTGGCACAGGGGTTCTTCCTATTAAAACTGAGGGAACAATCCAACCCACCTACTGCACTTTGGACCTTCAAGTTGCAGCAAGTTCACCAACACACTTCAGTCAGGACAGTGAAAGTAGAATCGCCTCCTGGAATGTGGATCTGAAATATAGGAACCAGAATTCTGCATGGCAGAGCCTAAGCATTATTGAGCCAGTTGAGGTAACAAGTGGTGAGTCCATTCAGCAAGCACTTGGTAAGGTTCCCCCAGGCGCTAGCATCCTTGTCCAGTCTGGAAACTATATAGAAAACCTCCACATAACCAAGCCTGTCCACATCATTTCAAAATCATCATCCCACATATTTGGTCAAATAGTTGTGGATGCGTCAAATGTCACCCTGAACGGATTCACCTTGTACTCTTTAGACCCTTCACTCTCAACAATCACAATCACTGCTCTGTCTTCTGCGAGTTTTATCCTAAACTGCAGGTTTGCTGGGACACCAGAAATGAGGTCTCTATCCGATACAGAATCAGCTGCAGCAGTTCACTGTGCAGGCTGTTCAGAGCTGAGGCTTGTAAACAATATCATAGAGAATTGGAAGCATGGGTTGCAGGTGGACAAAGACAGCTCAATCACAGTCCAAAGCAATGTTTTTAGATCTTGTAAAACTGCCATAAAGATCTCCCACACTTCAACAGCAAGCTTGATTAGAAATCTCTTTGTGGAAAATGTAGTTGCTATTCAAATCCAACAACATGAGTCCATGTTTCAGGCACAGATTAATACAGAAGGAAACGTGTTTGAAAACAATCTAGTTACAGTTGCACCCAGTGTCCTCGGAGGTAATATTAGTTTGGGCAGTCTCGGTTACACGGTGGGCCCGACCTTTGGTGATGAAACGGGACTGATACTTCTTTCTGGATTAGCACTGCAAGTAGATCTACCTCCACTCAATCTCAGGGATACCCAAAGACTCACCATCTCTGGAAGTTGTCAAAACAGCCAAGATCCTACCAGTGAATACTGTTCCACGCTGTACATACGGCAAGACCAAAGCCGTGATGATCACTGTGATTGTTCGAGTTTTTCAGGTAAAATTGGCACATCTAATGCATGTGGTCATCCAAAAAAAAACATGCTAAAATGTCTTTTCAGCTTTATCTGTGGGTAGTAGGGATAGCTAGTTTGTATTGAATAATGACTGGCTTGCTAGGCTAGACTATATACTACCTAGAAATTTTTGACTGCACATACTTACATGTACATATTGTGTACATACATGTTGCACTCACACACAATGCAGAACTTTTTGATGGCTTCCATGTCGTGCATATCCCGGAATCAGCTCAGCCTGGCCACTCTGTAAGCACTTCCGTGGTAACTCTTCCCCAAGATCCAACTACCAATATTGTATTCTCAGTCAACCGTGAGCATAGCAACATGTTTGGAATTGGTAAGCACTCAGGTCAATTGTTTGTGAAGAAAGCCGTGCTTGACTATGAAAAAACTACACAGTACAAAGTCCAAGTTGAAGCCAGGGTGAGGCATTGCACTCAGTGTGTGTATAGCTTGAATGTGACTGTCATAGTGGACGATGTAGTTGATGAGCCACCAGTATTCAGCCACAGCGTCTACAATATCACTCTCTCCCAGTGGGCTCCAAAAGGAACACGGTTTCTTCACACTGATGTCCTTGACTTGGATCAGCATGACAGCATATGGCTCGCCATTTCAGCCGCAGAACCTCCCAGCGTGGATAGCATGTTTACCCTTGATCATACAACACAATCTCTGGTCACTACTGAACGGATGACCTTGGGCAGGTATAAACTTCTACTAACCGCCACCGACACAGCAGGTTTAAGTTCAGCAGCAGTAGTCCACATTGGTGTGACTGAGCCCTCTGCTACTGAACCAACATTAGAAATGACTAGGGAATCTATTACAGTTGATGAAAATACTATTCCTACAACTCCCCTCACCACTCTTTCTGCACCAAGTTCACAAGTGTACAGTTTCTGTACAGTTGTTGACCCCTCTGACGCCATGTTCCACCTTGATGACAGTCTGAGGCTGTGGTTGATCACAGAGCTTGACTATGAGCAGGTTCCGTACCAGAACGTGACCATCACCTGCATGGACTCCTCTGAACAAATCGTGGCATTACACCATTATGACATACTTGTCAACAATCTTAATGATAACCATCCAGTTTTCAAAACTGAGCATTACTCTACAGAAATACCAGAAAATTTAGATCCCGATATTGTCAAGATACCTATTGAAGTCTATGATGCCGACAGTAGTGAACTTGGCCTTGCAATAAAGTACTTCTTTGATCCCCCAGAGGAGGATTTTGTGGTCCACTTTGACCCACGTTCTAAGCTTCACTACATCACAAATTCCCATCCTCTAGACTTTGAGGTGCAGAGATCCCATGCCCTCAGATGCTGGGCTAAAGATGAAGGGGGACTTGTTTCAGATGAGCCACTGTTAGTGGACATCTCTGTACTAAATGAGAATGACCATGAGCCTGTAATACTGCAAGGTGACTATTCAGTTACTGTGGAACACAGCTACATTGGTCCAGTGTTTACAGTAGAAGCAAGGGATGGTGATTATTATGGTGAGTTTAGTGCAATCACATACAAGCTCTATACACCATATGGTTCAAATTCCCCACTAGCACTAAACCCTCTCTCTGGGGAAGTAAACATCACCCGCCTAGTTGACTTTGACACTCAGCCACACCTTTACATGGGCTACATCTTAGCTAGTGATGAGGCTGGAAAATCCTCTCAACCTGTAAAGTTTGAAGTCAGAATCTTCAATCCATCCACACAGAGTATGAACAGTGCCAATACCAGTATCATCACAGAGAAAGGTTTTGTAGAGAGAAAGTATGCCTTTCAGGTCCCAGAGAATGTACCCATAGGAACATTTGTGGGTAAGGTGAGCTGCTATGGCTGTGTCACATACCTTATCACCACACCTGGAGTACCATTCAGAGTGGGGCCCACAACAGGAGAGATCTTTACAACTGATGAAATGGATTACGAAACCGACCCACTTTATTATAACCTAACACTGGTGGCCTCAGGCTCAAGAACACAGCAACAATATATTACAGAAACTATCATAGACTTACTGGATACAAATGAATATTTTCCATCTTTCATCAACCCAAAACCTTTACACAAGTTGAATATCACCTTGGATACCTCGGTTGGTACTGATCTGCTTATGCTTTTAGCAATGGACAATGACTCTGGGCCTTTGTATGGGAAAGTAGCTGAGTATGGTCTTGTTGCTCCTGTTGTTCAGGGACTAGATCTCCCATTTGTGATTGAAAGAGGCCATTGGGGTTATGGAGCAAAACTGAGACTATCTGCACCGCTGAATAGCAAACATGCTGAGTGGATCAGTTATGTAGAAGTGATAGCCGCAGATGGAGGTGGGTACATTTCAGAACCGTTGAGAATTGATGTGAACATCAGCTGCCCCTTTGAATGCCTCGATTCAAAGTCAAGGGTGCAGCTGGACCGAGATGTTCGACAGACTAGAGAAGAAGAGGGATCTGGTGGACAGACTGAGTTTGCCATTCTACTTTCCCACCAAAACACCACAGTCATGTTTGATGGAAGTTTCCCTTCAGCCTCCCAACCACTTGTAGCAAGACTCCCAGAAAACAGCTACACATTACAAGTGTCCATATCCCTGATCCCAGAATTTAATTCAACATCCAGTCTCACACCTTCTATCTGTCATGATGAGTTTCACCGCTACCATTTCTTACTAGAAGAAATTGGCCTGCCTTTTCAGATTCTGAAGAACAATGAAAGCTGTGAACACGTCCTTACAAACACAGAAGCACTTGACTATGAGAACGACACCCTCGTGTACTCACTGAATGTACTGGCAATGGATAATGGTGGACGCATATTACAACGGGCAAGCGTTCGAGTGTACCTTGATGATGTAAATGATCATTACCCGACTTTTTCCGCAGAAAGATACCTCACTTCTTTCTCAGAGAATTTCGTTGGAGTCATCACCCAGGTTCAAGCAACAGATGATGACAGAAGTTTGCAATTCAGTGAACTTTCATACCATTTGCATGGTGATTCAAGATTCAATATTTCTGCTGATGGTACAATTACAAATCTCCGAGCCTTTGACTACGAAGTTGAAGAGCCTTGCTTTTATTTCAATGTTACTGCAGTCGACTCGGTTGGTTTGCAAGCAGTGACTACAGTGGAGGCTTGTCTTATTGATGAAGATGATAACTGTCCTCAATTTGACAAAGCTGTGTACCAGATCTTTGTGACTGAGAATACACCTCGAGGAACTGGTGTTTACAACTTCACTGTGAGAGACTACGACGCTAGTATTGAGTATAGCTCCACTGTACAGTTTAGCTTTCAACCTGAAAATATCTCCCAGATTTTCTACATAGCTGACAACACCAATGAACTTACAGTCAGAAGACTGCTTGATTTTGAGTCAGATCGCAGCCCCTTCTCCTTCCGCATCCTAGCAACGGATGGTGGGAACAACACATGCAGTGCAGAAGTGACTGTGACAATCGTAAACCAGAGAGATGTCGCTCCGGTCTTTAGGACATCGTTCCGTCAGTTTAGCATTCCAGAAGAAACGTACCCCATTCAAAGACCAGGTCTTTCTGAAAACGTCATCACTTGCGTGTCGGCTGTTGATGTTGAAGGAGACAACATAACATACTTCTTCCCCGAACCCTCAGAGCACTTTGAATTTTCAGCCGTTAATGAAGCATGCATCATTCTGACTCGGGCTCTTGATTTTGAAACAGTGAACAGACATATCATTGAGATTGCTGCAACAGATGGTGTAGTGACTTCAGAAGAGTCCACTTTTATTGCTGTCAATGTGATTAACCAGAACGAACTTGCATTGAAAATTCCAGACAAGTTTATAGTCAACATCAGTGAAGCATTCCACACCTCTTCTTCCATCTTCAATCTCACCGTCACAAACCCAGTACCCGGAACCAGGTACACATTTGAACTTGAGGTAACAAGTAGTTATTTCAGTATAACTCGAACTGGAAGTGTGCATCTCACAAAAGAACTTGATTATGAAAGAATTGAAAGCCACACACTCGCTGTAGTTGTATCTGATGGAACGCAAGTGACCACGACTCAGTTGGTGATAAACGTCATTCCAGTAAACGAACATGCTCCACGATTTCAAAGCTCTAGAGCAATAAATATCGACATAAATGAAAACGTGGATATAGGTGGATTTGAATTTGCTCTAAATGCAGTGGATGATGACAAAGGCTCAGAAATCAAGGTGTACTACGAGCTGGTTTTTGCGGATGATACTAACACCACCTACTTTGAGATCATTCAACCGCAAGATGGATCAGCCAGGGGAACCCTCGTCAATACCCACTCGTTTGATTATGAGTCTGACCCGAGATCATACAACCTGGAAATCTACGCCAATGATTCTCTCCATCGTTCCTCCCTTCCACTCTCCGTCAATATCTTTGTAGACGATATCAACGACTTTGCTCCTGAGTTTCCTAATAGTAGTTACTCCTTCACCTTCCGTGAAGACCAGGCTGAAGTTGAGTTCCAGATTGAAGCCATCGATCGAGATGGCACCTTCAAATTTAGCACAATCTCTTACAGCATTGGGAACATAAGGGCAAGGGCTGTACCATTCTTCCTCGGGTCCCGTGGAATCATTCGCAACACAAGGCGATTCAACCATGAAAATCTACCAAACGTGTTCCAATTCAACCTCATTGCTCGAGATGATTATGGCCTCTCTGGGTCTACTGTTGTGACAGTTTCAATTGAAGATGCTAATGAATTCTCTCCACTATTTGATCAGGGACTGTATGATATCACAGTGCCAGAGAATGCCACAGTGGGGACAGAACTTGTCAGAGTTAGAGCGACCGACAGGGACGGTGGATCTCTTTATGGTGAGGTTACGTACACAATGCGATCCAGTGGAACACCTCTGAGTGAACTGCCATTTGAGATTAACATCACCACAGGAATCGTAACCCTAACGTCTGAGGTGGACTTTGATGATGGAGAGGAGGGTGGAGAGTTTTATGTGAGAGCAACAGACGGGGGAGGCCTCTCTTCAGACACAAGGGTCTTTATTACAATTGAGGATGTGAACGACAATCCTCCCTGCCCATATTTTCAAAGGTTTACTGCCGCTCTTGTTGAAAACACACTCAGGCAGGCCCCTCTCCGAAGGATACAGACCTTTGATATAGACTATTATGCAACCAATCCTCAAGTAATATTCTACATGATTCCTCAATATGATAAATTCAGGATAGACCAATTTGGTCGGCTGTTTGTCAATGGTACATTAGATTACGAAAAGCAGACAGCATACAGCTTTATTGTCATTACTTCTGATGGCTTAAGAAACTGCAGCGATCATACTGCTGTTACCTTAACTGTATACAACCTTGATGACAACCGACCTGAGTTCTTATCACACATCTACGACTACACTGTGACAGAGAACAGCGAACCTGGATTTCTCTTTAATATTTCTGCGATTGACGCAGACCCTCCAGATACAATACAAGGATATCGCCTCTCCTCTTCTGACAGAGAACTACCGTTTTCAGTTTCACAAACAGGAGAGGTGGCAAGTACACGAGTGTTGGACGTAGACAGTCCAGATCAGCCCGAGGTATACACATTTGAAGGTTTGGCTTTCAACCAGTATGGGCAAAGTACTAATCCACCAGCTCAAATCACAATCAATGTCACTGATGTGAATGATAACGCCCCGCGTTTTGACCAAGAAAGGTACGTAGCTACACTTTTTGAAAACCACCCCCAGGGTCCATATCCGTTTGTGACTATGAGAGCAGAAGATCAGGACAGGAGTGCAGAGTTCAGTGAGATCACCTACAGATTGGTTGCAAATGACTCGCTATTGCCTTTTACTCTGGACAGCCAGACTGGTGCACTGACGCTCAACTCCTCCTTGGACTATGAGACTGCAGACCAGTTCTTGTTTGAATTCAACGTTAGTGCATCTGATGGCTTCTTTGAATCTACAGTCGAAGTACAGATAACTCTTGAAGATGTGAATGAATTTCCTCCAACATTCACAGAACTGGCATACAATCTGACAGCGCCACTTGACGTTCCTCTACACACAATTTTGGTCAACTTTACAACTGAAGATGGTGACCAAGGCTCTGAATATGGCACCATTGAAAGATATGAGCTCGTTCGCAGCAGCCATCCTCTTCTTGGTCCTTTTCCCTTTAGGATTGATAACAATGGCAGTTTGTACACTGTGGTCAACGCAACAGACATGCGAGAGAGTCAGTACGTCTTTCAGATCATAGCCTATGATCATGGAAACTTGTCCTCAAGCCCTGTCAATGTCACTGTCACCTTGGAAGATATCGATATCAGTGAATTATTCCCTACAGAACACTGCATCCAGCTTCAAGAAAATTTCCTACCCCAAGAACCAATTCTTGATTTGGCCGAATATGAATTCAGAGGAAGTGGCCTGTATACATACTCCCTCCAACACGAACAAGGCCCGTTTTCACGCATAACTCTAGACGGTACAAAACTTTTATTGCTGCAAAAACTGGACTTTGAGGAGCAAGAGAACCACCTTGTCAATGTGATTGCCACCAATCGGCTTGGTACAGAGATAACCATCTTGATCACAGTGTGCGTTCGGAATGTGAATGACAATCCCACAGAATTTGTGAGCACCTATGAGTCTTTTGTTCTGACGGACATCAGTGGCGTGGGTAGCCAACTGCAACTGCCAATATTTGATCTAGATATTGACTACAGTAACACGTCATCAGGGGATGGAGCAGATACAGTAGACGTAACCTGCTGTGGGCCTGATGATCTTCTCTATCCGAATGTTACGTTCCTCTTCAGCAGCCCAAGTGCTCCCTTTACGGTTGAGTTTAATCAAACCTCGGGTATCGCCACTCTGCTAAACACTGTACCTGTGCTGGAAATGTCTTCTTGCAGCTACTCATTGCAGGTCACAATCTTGGACTCTGACGGTCTTGTGTCAGCGAGCGACCTCACTCTGAACATTACGGTGAAGTGGCAACCTCAGGGTTCTCCCTTCTTCAACCAGTCATCCTACTCCTTCACCATCCTTGAGAACTCCCTCCGTCAATTTCCTGTAGCTGCCAACCATCTTGAAGAGCTTAATGCCTGTCTGGATCCCGCTCTCTCTGGAATAGACTACAGTATTCAAACAGCATTGCAACACTTGCCATTTGTAATCAGTAAGAGTGGAACTGTTTCTAATCCTCAGCCTCTCAACTTTGAAAATTCATCGGCAGTTTATACATTCAACATTTCTGCTACCACCCAATCTGGTAGTTCTGTGACTGTTGAAGTTGTGATACAGCTACTCGATGTGAATGAATTCTGCCCCCAGTTTGAAAACGATCGCATTGAACTTAGTGTTCCAGAAAACGTATCCATTGGGGATATCATCTTTCAAGAACTTGCTAGGGACAAAGATGGAAGCACGAAGTACAGCCAGATACACTATGTTATAAATGCACTACCTGGTGTGTTTAACCCCTTTGGTATTTATCCCACTGGTGACCTATACGTTAGTGACACATTGGATTACGAAAGTGGGATAAATGAATTTGTGTTTGAGGTTTTGGCCACTGATGGGAGTCTGAATGACTCAGAAGTTTTGGGAGTCCAGTGTAACCCTTCAGCCAGTACCGTACGTATCGTGCTACTGGATGTAAACGATAACCTTCCCTACTTCAATCAACTTCAGTACTCCTTCTTTGTCAATGAGAACGCAACCGTAGGCTCTAGTATCGGCCAAGTTCTTTTTACAGATCCTGATACCTTTGGTAATGCATTTTCGTTTCAACTTAATCCTTCTGATATACCTTTTTATATAGACAGTGAAGGGCGAGTTACACTGACCGAAGAGCTTGATTTTGAATCACACAGAAAGTATGCCTTCACTGCGACACTCACAGATGGAAGGTACAATGCCTTGCAAACTGCAAACATGACCCTTCACATTGTCAATGTGAATGAACACCTACCAACATTCGACCAGGAGTATTCAGCCACTCTTTTGGAGAACACCATACCATCTGATGGCATAGTTACAGTTTCTGCTAGAGATGAAGACGCAGGGAGCTTTGGACAAATTGTTCGATATGAGTTGACAGGACCACACAGTAACCTGTTTAATATCACTAGTGGTGTGATTAGAAATCTCCGAGAGTTTGATTTTGAAACAGACGAACTTGCGTACGACATTGTAGCAGCTGCCATTGACGGTGGGGGAAGACGCTCCTCAACCTTGGTCCACATAGACCTGATTGACACCAACGACCACACGCCTGTGTTTGATAGAGAAGAATACTTGGCTAACATCTCAGAGTCTGCAACACACCAGCAGATACACCTACTCACCGTGCATGCTACTGACAACGATGGTTCTCCTTCCTTCAATGAAGTGATGTACTCTATCCTAGAACAGCCTTGCTCTTCTATCTTCACCATAGATTCTCGGATTGGCAGAATTAATGTCACACAGCCAGTTGACTTTGAAGCTGGCCTCACAGAATGCCAGCTAATTGTCAATGCTACTGATCCACTGGGACTTAGCAGCAGCTCCACAGTTCGTGTGCAGTTTACCGACTCCAATGAATTTCAACCAGTGATAGTGTCAGAATCACGGCACATTAACATTTCCGTCCACGAAGCACTAACTCTAGATGACACAGTGTTTCAATTTGAAGCTATTGACAGAGACGGAGGTGCCTTGTATGGAGCTGTGACCAATTTCACCTTGGTACCCTCTTCGCCTAATGTTGGCTTCAGAATTTCTTCTTCTGGTGAACTGCTAGTGATGAGGAATTTAAATAGGGGTGAAACCTACACTTTCGAGATATTTGCAGTGGATGGTGGGGGACTGGAATCAGAAAGGGTCTTCGTAAGAGTGGATGTCACACATGCCAACTACTTCCCACCTGAAATCTTAAATCCAGATTTGACTGTTGAAGTTGAAGAAAACCATCTCCCAGCGAGACCAGTTTTGGTGTTGAACACAACTGATCAAGATGGGGATGAAATAGTCTACCTAGTTTCTGGACCAGAGGAATTACTCAGGATTGGTCAATCCAACGGTAACCAGGCAAATGTTTGGTTGAACCACTCCTTGGACTTTGAAGTAGCAGAAACGTACAGGTTTGAAATCACAGCATTCGACGGGTTCTACAGCTCAGCTCCAACTGTGCTTATCATCAACGTACTACCAGTCAATGAACACCGACCAGAATTCACCGAGACTTCCATGGACGTGGTCATCTATGAAAACCAGCCACCCTTCACATACCGGATTCCAATTTCTGCAAGTGATTTGGACAAAGATGGCAGCACTGTCAACGCAAGTACTGCACACGGGTCTATTACAAGCTTCTTTCTTGTTGAAGGGAGTAGTACGTTCTTCACCGTTGTCAATGAGACTGAAGATGGGAATGCTGTGATTACGAACCACCAGATCCTGGACTATGAGTTGATCTTCTATGAAGTAAATGTTACGGTGCAAGCCAGGGATGGGGGTGGACTTACTGCTGTACAGCCATTGACTATCGTATTTACCCTTCTAGACAGAAACGATCATTCACCTGAATTTCTTCGTACCAGCTATCAGAAAGAAGTCCCAGAGAATCAAGTTGGATTGGTTTTGCAAGTCACTGCAATTGACAGGGACAGTAGCTATTTGTTTAGTGAAGTGTCTTATGAGCTAAATGCCCCGCCGAGCACCGACTTTTTTCCTTTCTTTATTGCGCAGGACGGCTCTATTTATCTTCAACAATCCCTCAACTATGAAAGCGACCCCGTGGAATACTCATTTAATGTCATCGCTAAAGATATAGACGACAAAAGTGCCTCCGTCCCTGTGACAGTCGCTCTCCTGGACCAGAACGAATTTTCTCCTGAGTTTAACATTGACAACATCACCATCTTTGTCCCTGAGGATACGCCTCTAAACTCCAAACTCTACGTCCTAAATGTTACCGATGGCGACGGGAGTGAAGACTTTGGTACAGTCTCAAACTTTAGAGCAGATAGGCTTCCAGATATCTTCTCTCTTGATGCAACCTCTGGAGAACTATTCTTGGGGACGACTCCTCTGGATTTTGAAACTCAGCTACTTGAATATCAATTTGATGTTGAAGCTGTTGATAAAGGTGGGCTGTCATCAACCGCAACAGTGACTGTTCACATCACAGACGTGAATGAATTTCCACCTGAGTTCCAACCATCCATGTACACCGTTTCAATCACGGAAAACATCCTACCCAACAATTCCCTGCTTCAAGTTCACACTGTAGACCACGACGCTACCAGCTCTGAGCCAATGTTTGTGCTCACGGGTGGAAATGGATCATTCAACATCGATGCAGATGGTTTCATAACCCTGACTGCTCCCTTAGATTATGAAGAGGCATCGTTTTATGAGTTTCTAGTCTACGCCACTGAAGGAGAGCTAACTTCACGACAACCAGCAGTGGTTACTGTGAACGTAGTTAACCAAAACGACAACCCACCGTCTTTTGAGATCACAGAGTACACTGTCTGCGTTGTTGAGAATACTGCGACAGTCTCTCCCATCATTCAGCTGGCAGTTGACGACCCAGACAGAAACCTCGATCCCCTTGTTTTCATACTGTCTCCGAACATTTCTGGGTTTGATATTAACTCTGAGGGCGAGCTTTATCTCTCATCTCCACTTGATTACGAGACTACAACGTCACTTAGCTTGCAGGTTTCTGTCAGTGATGGACATTTTGAGTCAGAGACAAATGCAACAATTTCGCTCTTTGTCATCGGAGTGAATGACTTTGCTCCTTCTTTCCAGCAATTGAATTATGAGCTCTCAGTGGACGAAAACCTGCCCCCTAGAACACGAATTGACTTTGATCAACCTCTCTTGGCCACAGATGAAGACCACACAAACCTTCACATCAACAAGTGTGTTCCGCGATTCATGTCCCCCGATGTTCTTGACAGCACAATCCTTTTACCCATTGAATCCCAGGGGCTGTCTTACAGGATCCGCGAGAAAAACTCACCCTTCGATATCAAACTTGATAACTCCAGTGGAAAGCTGTACCTTGAGGTCTTGAGACCTCTTGACTATGAAACAGAGAGACATAAGTATGTTTTGAGCATTGTTGCATCTGATGGCACTTTAGAGAGCCCAGCTCCTGCCAGAGTGAACATCCACCTGATCAATATTAATGACAATGCTCCAGTGTTCGACCGGGAGTTCTATGAATGGAGAATCTTTGAGAATATTAACTTCTTTGCAGCTGATGTCATGGCAACTGATGTTGATCGACTTAGTGATGTCACCTACTCTATTATACAGTCAACTTCCAATATTTCATTTGAAATTGATGCCAATGGTACTATCTTCAGTGAAGGACCATTTGACTTTGAGCAGCATCCAAACGGTATCCATTTCGCCATTGAAGCTAGTGATAACAGTAGCCATTTTACTGTTGTCAATGCAACGCTCCTGCTGACGGATGTCAACGACAACAGTCCTAGATTCCAGCAGGATTCCTATGAGGTATCGATTCCCGAAGACTCTGAGATTGGAACAGAAGTACTTGCAGTCACAGCTGTTGATTTGGATGCGTCTAGTGAATACAGCACCATTACATCATACCTGATAGTGGGCCTCAACCAATCACAGCTTCGGATCTTACCGTTTTCGATCAACAGTAATGGATCAATTATCATATCCGGCCAACTAGACTATGACGAAGGTCTCTCAAATTTTGCATTTCATGTCCAAGCTTGGGATGGTGGTAGCCGTAGCTCAGAATCTGTTCCCGTGGAAATCAATATCACAAATGTCCCCGACATTGCCCCTTGCCCGACCCAACTGGAATACCACATCACTGTGCCCGAGAATGAAGTCCCACTACGACCAGTGCTTTCCATTGAGACCAACCCCATTGACCATCTTAGCCCGCTGACATACACACTATCACCTCCAAGATCTCATTTTGAGTTCAGAGAAGGAGGAGACCTGTTTATTCGCCAACCCTTGGATTTTGAGTTTGAATCAACAGTGACACTCAACTTGACTGTCTCCAGCAATGCTGTGTCTTGTTCCACTCCCTCTGTTTTAACCATTTCAGTCCAGAACAGACCAGACGTTGTTCCTGAATTCATTCAGGATACATTTGAAGTTTCAGTGACAGAGAACTTGCCCCCAAGTGATTTAATCTTTCTGAACTCTACCTCTGAAAATGATCAATTGGTTTTCTCAGTGTTACTGTTTGAAATTGATCCACCAAACGTACCCTTCAGAGTCTCTGGAGGCTACTTGCAGAACACCATTCCTCTTGATGCGGAAACCAATCTCACCTACGTGTTTGACGTGAGAGCCAGTGACAGAGCAGGAATGAAATCTCGACCAGCAACAGTCATTGTAACTGTTGTGGATGAAAACGAGTACATTCCCACTTTTTCAGATCTTATTTACGAGGCTGAAGTCCAGGAAAATGGTGATACTCGAATGCTACTTTTTAGTGTATTGGCCACTGATGAAGACGTGAGCCAAACAGATAGTTCACTCAGGTACCAAATTGTTGGAAATCAACAACTCTTCACTGTCAATTCAACAACAGGTGAAGTATTCACTAACGGTAGCCTTGATTTTGAGGAATCCAGTGAACACAATTTTCTTGTGATGGCAGTGGATGAGGGAGGACTCAACTCAACAGCTGGTGTTCGCATTGTTGTCATGGATGTTAATGAATTCCCACCCGAGTTCGATGCATCCTCCTATACCGTGAGAGTGGATGAAGACACAGCCCTGAACACGACTGTTCTCAACCTCAGCACACTTGCCAGTGACCGAGACGGTGGGTCAGTGTTTGGTCGAGTTGTTGAATACACGCAAATCCTCCAGGCGGACAATATCTCTTACCCTTTTGCCGTGACATCATCGGGTGCAGTAGTAACTGCTAACTATGTACTAAACTATGACACAGATGACCGAGAATTTTCATTCCAAATCCAGGCCCAAGATGGTGGAGGATTGAGGTCAGAAGTCGTAGATATATTGATCACTGTTGTAAACATCAACAACCGCCGGCCAGAAATGCCATCAAGTATCCTCATCATGCTGTCAGAGAACACAGAGATTCATTCGTTGATTGCAGAATTTTCAGAGTATGTATCAGACAGTGACAACAGTACCAGACTAGAATACTATTTACTGGCAGAAACCTCCGAATTTCTCCTGGCAGTAAACGGGTCTCTCTACCTCAGTCAACCCCTGGAGTATGAACTGCAATCCAGGTATCGGCTATACTTAGTGATTTGGGATGGCAAGTTTTATTCTAATGTGTGCAGAATCAACATTCAGGTCACAAATGTGAATGAACACCGGCCAGTTTTTGACCAAATCTACTACAATATCAGTGTCATTGAAAATGCACCTCCAAATTCCATCAATATGGTGATCAGAGCAACTGATGCAGACGCGCTCAATTCACAAGATGACGTTCCTTTAGTTGGAAAGATTGTTTCCTACCATTTTACTCTCGCCCCGATTCAGAACAATCCCTTCACCCTCACAACCGATACTGAGACAGGTGTGGCCACTCTGACTAACAATCAATCTCTCGACTTTGAGCAAGGCTGTTTTTACCAGCTAGCCGTGTCTGCCACAGATGGGGGTGGACTGGAGTCAACTCAACCTGCACAAATTGAAATATTCGTTCAAAATTTGAATGAGCATCCACCTGTGTTTGGAAGAGAGACCTACACTGTGGAACTGTATGAGAACCATCTTCTTGGGGAGTTGGTAGCAGCAGCGGATCCAGACAGACAAGGTGTCTGTGGGGATACAAGTGAGACGTCTCTAGAGTACAGTCTAGACGCTGTCAATGAGACCGACTTCCCCATTTCAATCAACCAGTCTGGATTCTTGCAAAGTAATGTCTCGTTTGACTTTGAAACCGATCTACAATTTTACTCTTTCAATATCAGTGTAACAGATGCCCCCTACACCTCCGTTCTTCAAGTTTCTGTAATCCTGGTGGATGTCAATGAATTTAGCCCCGTTTTCTCCACAGTCAACTATTCCATCAACATCACCGAAAACACTTCTGTAGGATCACATATACTTTCAGTTTCAGCTACAGACCAAGACGGAGGTAGCACTTTTGGAAGAATTACCAAGTACCAGATAGTCTCCTCTAGCCACGCCCCTCTGCCTTTTTCGGTCAACTCCACCGGCGACATTGAACTTGTTGCCCAAGTTGACTATGAAAGCTCGGTTAAAAATTACCAGTTTTCTGTAACTGCTACTGATGGTGGAAACAGGCAAACTGAAATACCGGTTGAAATTCATATTAGTATTGAGAACATCAACGACCTTCCCCCAGCTTTCTTGGTGGCCGAGTACAACTTTTCTGTCACTGAAATTCACTTTGAGGCTTCTGAAACGTTCAGATCTTTATTAGTCGGTCAGGTTTATGCGCGAGACACTGATGCTATTCAGCAGCCACTAACATATACTGTAATACCCAGAGACGCTCCATTCATTGTGAACATGGCGGGTTTCATCTACATCACGGACCCACCAGACTTTGAAGACAAAATGAGCTTTGAATTTTCTGTGTTTGCTTCCGACGGACTTCTTCAAACGAGGGAGCCAGCTAGAGTGACAGTATTGGTCCAAAACATCAATGAGCATGCACCAGAGTTGAATGAAACAATTGAAGCATCCCTGCCTGAAAATTTCATCCAAGGGCCAGGATGGTTGCAGTTGGTAGCTGTCGATAGTGATGCGGGAGTGTATGGTAATGTGACATACAGACTGATAGGTGCAGAGGGGCTGTTTAAGGTGGATAAAAGAGGATATGTCACCAATCTGCGAGAATTTGACTATGAACTGGGAGAAAGGTTGTTTGTGTTTCTTGCAGAGGCAACAGACTCTGAGGGACTGAAAACAACGTCAACCATCACTGTCACTGTCACCGATGCAAATGAATTCCCCCCACACTTTGAGCAAAGTGAGTACAACATCTCTGTGGCTGAGAACTTTGCTGGTTCCATTCTCACAGTAACAGCTGGTGACAATGACACTGGGACCCTCTTTGGAGCCATATCCTACACGATTGAAGGCAACGACACATATTTTTCAGCAAACCCCACAACGGGTGAGATTTCAATTTCAAATCCACTGGATTATGAAATTACTGGCCCAGGTCCTCACAATGTTATAGTAACAGCTAGAGATGGAGGAGGGCTGGAGAGCAATATAACAGTCTCCATATACTTATCTGACATCAATGAGTTTTCTCCCATCTTTTCCGATAGCTCCTACTCTCACTGTATTAGCAAATCAACACCAGTACTCAGTACTGTCTTCATATTTGAGGCAAGTGACCCTGACGGTAGCCAACGGTATGGAGAAGTTGTGAGCTACCAACTTTCGCACACTTCTCTCCACTCTCCCCCTTTTGGAATCACCAATGATGGCGTACTTGTCCTTTCTGACAACCTAGATGATGTTGCAGCGGCAACCATTTACACTTTTGAGGTGACTGCAACAGATGGTGGAGGGCGTAGCTCCCAGCCTGTTCCCGTGTCCATTTGTGTATCAGACAATAACGTGCGTCCTCCCTACTTTACCCAGCTGAGGTACGAAGCAGTAGTTACTGAAGGCACACTTCCGGATACTCCTTTGGTTCACTTGTCTGTAGCAGATGACGATAGCAATGCAACAGAAATAGGGATTGAATTTACCGTTCTTGTACATGAAGACATATTTGAGGTGGATGAAGACGGTGGAGTCACTCTGAGGACTCCTCTGGACTTTGAGCAACATGAGGAGTTGACCGTTCAAGTTGCAGCTTTTGATGGTCTCTTTCACTCTCTAGAAAATGCCTCTATTCTTGTGTCAGTGTTTCCTGTGAACGAACACAAACCTCAGTTTTCACAAACCATTTACGAAGCCTACATTTCCGAAAACATGCAACAAGGCTCTCTGCAGCTTCAGGTCAGTGCGATGGACAATGATAACAACCCACCCAGTGAACTTCTAACACAACTAGGAAGACATGGTGAGGTAGTTAACATCACATTTCACAGTGGGCAAACAGAATCATTTCAAATCAGTTTTGATCAGGACTCAGAAACAGCAGTGGTCACTAATACAAGGCAGTTTGATACTGAGAGTGGAGACTTCGAGTTCAACCTCACCTTGGTTGCACAAGATGGCGGCTCTCTGATTTCCAACCCAGTTCCTGTTACAGTGCACATCATTGACACAAACGATGAAAGTCCTTCATTCCAGCAGGCACAGTATGACTTTATCCTACCAGAAAATTCTGGTGGTCACCAGTTCACCATAACAGCTGTGGACAATGATACTAGTTCCCAGTACAACCAGGTACAGTATCGCATCCTGAATCCATTTCTGCCCGTTGCTATCCACCAGAATGGCTCCATAGAGGTTTTACAACCCTACGACTTTGAATCAGGTCCAAAAGATGTACGATTTACAGTGATAGCCACTGATGCTGGCGGCCTTAGTGATGTTACTGAAGTACACTTCACCATTGCTGATGAGAATGAGTTTTCTCCCCAGTTTCAACCACTACTCCCAGCCAACATTGACATTGTTGAGAACACACCTGTAGGAACCATACTTTTGAATGTGAGTGCATCAGACCAAGATGGAGGAAGCTTTGGGAATCTGCAGCTCCCAGTCCTCACCGGTGGACAACAAACGCTTGAGGTTTCACAGAATGGTAGTTTGAGGACAGCAGCGGCCATAGACTATGAGAATATCAACCAGACAAACTTTACTATCACAATTGAAGTATGTGATGATGGTAACAGGTGTGCCTCTCACACAATTGAGGTCAGGATCATTGATCAGAATGAGTTCCCTCCATTTTTTGACCCAAGACAGTATTCTGTTTCGATTGAAGAAAACAGCCTCCCCTCTCCTCGAATAAACTATCCTGAGAACGCTCTGCTGCAACTTTCTACCAAGGATAGAGATGCGTCTGACTCAAACTACACCTACACCATTTTGAGTTCAACATCAGAGGCCTTTGCAGTGGACCAAGATGGCTTTCTCCTTCTGCCACAGCCACTGAATTATGAGGAAGCTTTCACGCACACAATCACAGTCCAAGCATCAGACGGGACTTTCACAACCACCCAGGCTGCTACGGTAACAGTCTATGTACTCAATATTAATGACAACCCTCCTACTATATTCCCCTCTCGTGTCCCCCTGCAAGTGTTTGAGAACACGATTCCAGCATACCCCATCTACGTCTTTCTTGCTGATGATGCAGATGCTTTGCTCACTCCAGTCACCTTCCAGATTATGAACAGCTCGGAGGAGCTTCCATTTTCTCTCAGACAGGATGGGATGCTCTACCTCACCAGAGCTGTGGACTACGAAGCTGTGCAACAAGTAAATCTCACCGTGGTTGCCAATGATGGAAAATTTGAATCGGAACCAGTGACTCTATCAGTTGAGATTATCGGACTGAATGACAATGCACCTGAATTCTCAGAGTTCAATGTTTCTGCTACTTTAGCTGAAAACCAACCTCCAGGTACCCTACAGCTTGCGGTCACCGCCAAAGATGCGGACCTTGCCCATCCTCAAGATGTCATTTCAGTTGGAGAGGTTGCTCAGTATGAGATAGTCACCGAAGGAAGAAGCTTGAGTGTGCCTTTCTCTATTAGCTTCAATAGTACTACGAGAGAAGGTATAATTACTAATGATATTGCCTTTGACTATGAAGCAATGACTCATGTGTATAGATTCGAAGTCAAAGCACTTGACAATGAAGGCATGGAATCAGAAACACCTTTACAAGTTGAAATCCGAATCACTGATACGAATGACCTTTCTCCAGTGTTTACTGCTGCCAGCTACAATGCTAGTGTTCTGGAAAACTCTCTAGAGTTGAACTTGACTGTAACAGCAGTTGACAGAGATGGGAGTGCACTGTTCAATACAGTCAGCTACTCGATACTTCCACCAGAGTTGAATAACAGTTTCTCAGTCAGTGAAGAGGGCAAGATCAATCTTCTGCAGTCTTATGACTTTGAAATGGATCCACACGATGTCTACTTTGTGGTAATGGCTGAGGACAGTGGAGGACAGTCTGCAGTAGCAAACGTGCACATTCAAATTGAAGACCAGAATGATCACCGGCCAGAATTTGAGCAGGCCACTTACTCGACCCTCATTTCTGAAGATACAGAGGTTTCTTCAACTATACTCAAAGTGTCAGCAAGAGACAGTGATGTCAGTGTCCAGTTTGGAAGCATTGGTGAGTACACTATCAGAAGAGCTTCAAACTACAGCCAGTTGCCTTTCATGATTGATTCAGAGACTGGAGACATCAGTCTGGTTGCACCACTGGATTTTGAAACCAACCAGACAACAGTCTATCATTTTATAGTTATTGCTATGGATACTGGAGCTCCTCATCCACAAACTGGGGAAGCCTCGGTTACCATAACAGTTGGAAATGTTAACGATAACCCACCCTGCCCGCTTGAATTGACCCTCAATACCTCAGTTCCTGAAAATTCTGTTCCAAACAGTGCACTTGTAACCGTGGAAGCTGTTGATGCAGACAACATATCACAGTCCACATTTGAATATTCCCTAGTGGGAGAAGATGTAACAGAATTCACCATAACCTCAAGCGGAGCCCTCTTTCTTGATCAAGCACAAGATCGGGAGGCTGTTTCAAGGCTGCAAGTAGGCGTACAGGTTTCAGATGGCACACATGCGTGTCCATACCTGACAATGATCTCAGTGATGGTGGAAGATGTGAATGACCACCCTCCTGTTATCTTCCCTCCAGCTCTTGAACTCTTCATCCAGGAAAATAACCCAGAGCTACACGTTGCAAACCTAACAGCCGGGGATGCTGATGCCACACTAGCATTTTCCACTGTTGTCAGATTCTCCCTGGAAGCAGCCACCCCGGGATCATTCTTACCATTTATGATAACCTCTGAGGGAGAGATCCGATCCACAAGGCCGCTGGATGCTGAAACTGACCCGCAAACATTTGAGTTTTATGCGTATGCTTTTGATGGCTCTGGACTTCAATCAAAACCTGCTAACATCACAGTTTACACAGAAAATCAAAATGACCACCGACCTGAGTTTTCACAGAGCCAATACTATGCAACTATCAGCGAAGACACACCTATGAATATGATTATTCTTCAAGTCTCGGCATTTGACAGAGACATTGGTGTATATGGAATGATCTCATATGCATTGTCTACTGGGGATTTCCCCTTCACTATCGATGCCTCTAATGGCAGTATCTTTTCGTCCAGGGCATTTGACTTTGAGAGTGAAACAATGACTGTATTTTCTTTTGGTGTGGTAACCATTGACGGTGGGGGGCTCACAGCCACTGCAAATGTTACCATAGAGATTGGTGATGTAGATGAATTTGCTCCAGAAATTGACCAACAAAGGTACAGTGAGTGCATCCAAGAAGAGACGCCTCTGCAGCATGCTGTGCTCACAGTGACAGCAACAGATGAGGATAGTATTGGAGAAAACCTTCGATTTGAAATGCTGCCTTCTGCAAGACAAAATCCCAGCCAAATCCCATTTGAAATTCTCACAAATGGGACAATAGTCACAGCCAACTTTCTGTCTGACTATGAAACCAACCCACCTAGCTACAACTTCTCTGTGATTGCTATAGACTCTGGAGGAAGGATATCTGATCCAGCTGATGTTGAGATATGTATTATCAATCTTAACGACAACCCACCGTTCTTCCAGTTCAGTAGACTTGAGTTTGCCATTCCTGAAAACACTGTTCGGCTAGTCACCACCCTGGTAGCCACTGACCCCGATGGACCCTCCACCAAATTGACTTACTCTCTGAGCACTGAAGTGGAAGGCTTCAGATTATTCCAGAACGGTACCCTATACCTCGAAGAACCCCTCGATTACGAACAGCAATCTATGTATCGCTTGCATGCTATGGCAAATGACTCTGAGCATGTTTCAAGTGACCTTGAGGTAACCATCTCAGTCTCTAACGTGAATGATCATCCACCAGTGTTTATTCAGACATCATACACTGTGGAGCTGCTGGAGAATGAACCTGAGGGCACAGAACTTGCTCTCATCCAGACAACAGATGGTGATGCTCAAAGTTTAGATGGTGGTACTGTGACCCCTCCCCCTTCCTTTGCATTGGTGACAAGATACAACATTCTTGAGGATGATCTCCCGTTTGATGTTCGGCTCAATCCAGAAACAAATGCAGGTGTTCTTGTCAACACACGCTCACTTGATTTTGAATTGGACAACTGCACTTATGACCTTACTATTGTGGCTTTTGACGGAGGGAATTTGTCCTCTCTGACCCCCACAAAGATTCGTGTTGAGCTTAAAAATATCAACGACAATCCATTCCGCTTCTCAAATGACACTTACCACTTTGTCCTGCAGGAAAACTTTGTTGGTGAAATTGGCCCTGTGAGCATCATAGATGATGATTTTCTGTCCAGGGAAGGCTGTCCCATTAGCCACTCTGCAGTGGTTCCAAATATCACCTTTAATGTGATTAGTGAAAGTGATGCGTTTACAATAGATGGCAGTGGCTTCATTTCCAACTTACAGTCATTTGACTATGAATCTTCAAGTCACGAGATAAGCTTCCTTGTTTCAGCTGGTGACAGCTTTTATAGCTCGGTTGCCACTGTACTGATAACACTTGTAGACGAAAATGAATTTTGTTTAGAAGCTGATAACAGTTCCACCTCTGTTTCTGTACCTGAAACCACAGAACTAGGATCAGTGGTTTACAGAATTCAAGTGGGGGATGCAGATGGAAGCCAAGACCGTAGCTCCATTACATACGAATTACTAAACCCCACATCTGAGCTACCATTTTCTGTTACTAAAGCAGGAGTGGTGGAAGTTGCTGGTCCCCTAGATTATGAGCAAAACCAAACTCTGTACACCTTCTCTGTTGCTATACATGAAAGCTCGCCTGATGTACCACAAGGGATGAATGGGATCACATGTGAGGATATTGTGGTGACAGTACAGGTGCAAGTAACTAACGAGAATGACGAACCTCCCTACTTCACTGTGAAGGAGTACAGCTTTGTTGCTGCGGAATCTCTCCAACCTCTCTCCATCGTTGGACAGATTGCAAGCTTTGATCCAGACAATATGGACAGTGTGCCTCAGTTTATTGTGGAGCCTGATGGTTCTCCCTTCATCATTGGAACCACAGGAGCAGTCATCCTCATCAGGTCACTTGATTTTGAAGAAAAACAGACATACTCCATCAATGTATACGCTTTTGATGGCATCCACACCTCTGAGGAAGCTGCTAATGTCACTATCTTTGTTCAAAATGTGAATGAGCATGCACCTGAGTTTACCGGACCCTTCCATTTTAACTTGTCCGAGAACGAGATTGTTCGAAAAGGACATTTCCGTGTGAATGTTGTTGACCAGGATAGAGGTAAACTTGGGAGAATTGAACGTTTCTCCATTCAGGGGCAGGGTAGCCAGTATTTCATGATTGACTCAGAAGGCTATATCACCAATCCCAATCCTTTAGATTATGAGTCCAACTCAAATTTCTTCCGGCTCACTGTGTGTGCCTATGACGCAGGGTCAAGGAGCTCATGTGAGGTGTTCAGTGTCAACCTTCAGGACATAAATGACAACATACCCCAGTTTTCACAGCAAACATACAAAGCTGAAATTATGGAAGGAACTGTAGTTGAGAGTTTGGTTCACATCTCTGCTGTTGACAGGGATGCTTCTGCAAAGTACAGTGAAGTTCGCTACACCTGGGGTGATGCATTGAGCGCTGCAAAGGCAGAAGAGTATGGGCTGGCTCTTGCAGAGAAAACTGGAGTGGTGAATACATCACGAGCATTCGACTTTGAAAGTGACTCAACTCAATTTGAGCTTACAGTTAACGCAACGGATGGTGGAGGACTGAGTTCGACTGTGCTCATCAATGTGACTGTTATCGATCGTAATGAGTATGCACCTAGCTTCCAGGAGTCTTACTACAACATATCTGTACCTGAGAACTTCCCATTGAACACCCATTTCTACACCATTAAGGCCTTGGATGCTGATGGCAGCCAGTTGTATGGAGAGATCAAAGAGTACCAGGTGCTGGGACTGCGTAACAGGCAGGAGTTTCCATTTGAGGTGAAATTAGATGGAGCTATTATTGTGAGAACAAAACTGGACTACGAAAGTGGTCAAACTCAATTTGATTTCTCCCTGGTTGCAGTGGATGGTGGCGGGCTTAGATCTGCACCAGTTAGTGTCGCTGTATTTGTGCTTGATGCACAAGATCGTCCACCAGAGTTTGAGCCTGTGGAATACACAGTGACAGTGCGAGAGAATTCTACACCTTCAAGACCACTCGTCACCATCAGTGTCATTTCAGAGACACCATCTGTTCAGCTCAGCATAATCACAGAAGAATATCAGGACTACTTTGCACTCACTGACAGTGGCTCCCTTCAGTTAGTCAGGGCTCTTGACTATGAAATGGTCCAGGAGGTCACCCTTCTGGTTAATGCCTCAGATGGAACATTCTATTCTCCAGTGCCTGCAACAGTACGTATCACTGTTCAGCCCGAGAACGATAATCATCCCGTGTTTACAAATCCAGACATCAATGTATCACTGATTGAAAATCTACCTCAGAATTCACTTGAAGTCATAATACAAGCAACCGACAGTGATCTAGATTCTCCAGAAAGCCCAAACTCTCATGGTACAGTGGTAGAGTATCGTCTCCTTAACAGAAGTGTACCATTCATGGTAGTGTACAACAGCTCCCTCCATGCTGCAACACTAGTAAACACTAGACCTCTGGATGCTGAATTAGACCCAACTCAATACACACTGGCAGTTCAGGCGTATGATGGTCTGGGGTTAGCGGCTGAAGCCCCAGCTATTGTGACCATCAGAGTTGAGGATGTGGATGACAATATTCCATCTTTTGATCAAGCTGCGTATTCTGCAACTATAGCCGAACACTACATGGGGTTGTTACTCACAGTGAGTGCTACTGACTTGGACAGGGATGCAGATTCAAGCCAAATCTCATACATGTTGATGGGAACCCATAGTAGTAACTTCACTATTATTGCAAATGGTAGCATCTTCACCGCTGTTCCGTTTGATTATGAGACAGATGAGCTTCAGTACTCTTTCACTGTGCACATTCGCAACTGTAGTAGTCATGAATGTAACACCACGGTTGAGATCATGCTACGGGACATCAATGATCACACACCACAGTTTTTACCTCCCCAGTACAATTTCACAATCCCGGTAGACATGTTTCCTTCGGTTGGCACTGTCATTGGTAGAGTGGCTGCGTTTGATGGTGACAAAGGTTCTTTGTTTGGTAGAATTGCTCACTACACCATCACAGGTGATTCAGGGCCTTTTTCGATCCATCCAACTGGCAGCATTGTTGTGAGTGACCCATCTGAGCTCAGAAATGGTGCAAAGACAATCAATTTTCGAGTCAAAGCTACAGATGGTGGTGGATTAGCAGGTGAAGCCCCAGTGGAAATATCCATCCCAGTCTTCAATCTGTATGTACCCATGTTTGAGCAGAGATTCTACTATGTCACGTGGGAAGAAAATCGCTTCAACTTTAGACTGCCTGGACTTCTAGTGAACGCCCTCTTACAAGTGAGAGCTCAAGATTTGGATCGACCATTCTCCCAAATCACCTACCACCTCACAACTCCATCAACCCTCTTCGAGATGAGACCAGAAGGTGCTCTTGTTCTAAAGGCACCGCTGGACTGGGAACAAGCATCTGAACATCACCTCCAAGTCAGGGCCTTTGATGGGCTGCATAATTCCTCCTTCAATGCAGAAATTAGAGTTGTTGTGCTCAACCAAAACGACAACCCCCCAGAGTTCATGGATCTGCTGTACTATGTAAATGTATCTGAGTATTACCGCTCCTTCAGTTCTCCTGTAACACAGGTGCTTGCCCATGATGCTGACTTAGAGAGATCCTCCTTCCAGCTCAGTTACAGCATCCTTGAGGCTAGTGCACCATTCAGAGTAGATTTCATGGGGAACATCTACATATTGACACAATTGGACTATGAGCAAACAACAGAATATCAATTTTCTGTGACAGTATCTGATGGGTTCTACCCATCTCAGTCACTTGCTCAGGTGATTGTGAATGTACTGGATGAAAATGATCACTACCCCTTCTTTAGCCAGCCTGTGTACCAGACCAGCATGGCAGAAAACTCAGCACCTGGAACACTAAATTTTCCCATATCAGCAACTGACTCAGATGCAAGCCCACAGTATGGACAAATCTCCAATTATACCATACTTGAGTCACATGTTCCTTTTGAAATAAAGTACAACTTGCTTGGCCTACCTTACATAACTAACACCAAATCCTTGGACTATGAAAGAGACCAGCATGTCTACATATTTCATGTACATGCGTACGACAGGGGAGGCTTACGTTCTCTCTTCCCAGCACAAGTTGTTGTGAATATCCTGGATTCCAATGACTGTCCACCAAAATTTTCCAAGCCTATCTACACAGCTAGCATTGCTGAAAACAACCCAGTTCCTATTTTCATTGTTAAAGTCTCAGCTACAGACTGTGACGTGAGTCCACAGTATAGAAGAGTGGAGTTTTCTGTTCAGGACTCACAAGGCCTTGTATCTATTCATCCAGTGTCAGGAACAATAACAGGCCTACGCTCTTTTAACTTTGAATCCAGTCTGCCTGTGCACCAGTTTGAAATCGTAGCCAGATCATCTGCGGACTTTTCCCAACATGATACAGCAGTTCTCAACCTCACTATCACAGACGCCAATGAATTCAATCCTGAGTTTATTGGTCTACCATACAGAGTACATATCCCTGAAAGCACTGCAGTGGGAAAAAATGTCATAACAGTTTATGCAGATGACAGGGATGGTGGTGACCTGTATGGCACTGTCACCAGTTACCTTATAGCTCAGGGAGACGCCACCATTGAGAGCTTGCCCTTCCAGCTGAACAGTTCTACCGGAGAGATCTCACTAACCAGACCACTTGACTTTGATAGGGGAGAGAATCTGTTTGAGATACCAGTGGTTGCACTTGATGGTGGGATGCTACCTGCTAGAACCACAGTAGAGGTCACTATAACCAATGTGGAAGATGAGCCACCGTACTTCACAGAGAGAGAATACCAAGTGAGTGTGGAGGAGAACACAATCAAGTTCCATGCGCCAAACTTGCCAGAAAACGTGTTCCTTCATTTGAAGGTCTTAGATAGGGACCCATCTACCTCTCAGCTTACATTCAACCTCTCCAGCTATCAAAATCTCTTTAGAATTGACTCAAGTGGCTATGTCTACCTCACACAAGCCCTCGACTATGAAACAAAGTCTGTATATCACTTGGAGGTATCAATGAGTGATGGAGTATTTACCTCAAATGAAACTGCTACCATTGTTGTGGAGGTAATGAATGTGAATGACCAGCCACCTGTTTTCTACAAATGTCTCAATGGCTGTTGCAGTGTGGGGCTCTCAGCTGCAGTGGTTAACATGACAGTTCAAGTGGATGAGAACACAATTCCACGCTCACCAATCCTCTCTCCCTCTGCTTGTGACTTTGATGGAGATGAACTGACGTACACTGTAGCTGGTGTTGACAAACACTTCTTCAGAATGAGCCATGGAGAGCTGTACCTCTCAGCTGTACTCGACTATGAAGCACAAAGATCCGTGTACCTCAATGTGAGTGCAACAGATGGTACTTTCCACTCTTTGAACTACATACAACTGTTCATTGAAGTCACTAACATGGATGACAATGTACTTGAGTTTGGTAGTACCAACTACACAGCCACCATTGAAGAGAACAGCAACCCAGGAAGTCTGAATATCTCCATTTCTGCTATGGACTTTGATGACCCACAAGCAGACGTGGAATACACTATAGATGACCCAGTTCCCTTTGAGATAATTCAGATGCACACTGGCAATTACATCATCACCAACACCGAAGCCTTTGATTATGAAGCAGGCGAAGAGTGGTTTGTGTTTAGTGTTTCTGCCCACACCCAAAACAGTAGTTTGGTACAGCATAGAGCACAGACAACCGTGAAAGTACTCATAAGTGACAAGAATGAGTACCCACCTGAGTTCTCTTCTGACGTCTACAATGAAACTGTCATTGAAAACATGGTTGGGGTAATAGCCAATGTCACTGCAGTTGACAGAGATGGAGGAGACATTTATGGCCATGTGAACTACAGTATTCTGCACCAGCCAGGTACATCCTGTGTCATCAATGATCTGGGAGAGATCATAAACAAGGAGCCGCTGGATGCAGAGAGTGGTCCCGGTATAATCCAGCTCTTTGTTGAAGCTCGTGATGGTGGAGGATGGAGGAGCGTTGCAGAGGTGATGCTGACAGTCACTGACGAAAATGATCACAAACCTCAGTTCATGTCCACAGTCTACCACGTGTCTGTTCCAGAAGACTCACCACTGAACAAGGAAGTGATGACTCTAAGAGCTGTTGACCGTGATTCATCGGAAGAATATCACACAATAAAGGAATACAAGATCATGGATAACACATCATGGCAGTTTCCATTTACTGTTAATGCTTCAGGAGTCGTGAAGGTTGTAAGACCGTTGGATTACGAGAGGGGTCCACGGGTATACACCTTTGCCATCATAGCTATTGACTCTGGTGGCCTCAGAAGTGAACTTCCAGCCAAACTCACTGTAAATATCATCAATGTCCCTGATTTACCCCCAGTCTTTTTGCAAGCATTATATTCAGCGACTGTCATGGAGAATGCACCACCGGGCACCATGGTAACACATGTGCAGGCTCACTCAATGGATGGTGGAAATGTTCAGTGTCACATACTCAATGCCGAGGACCTGCCATTTGAGTTTGGATCTGGTATGATAACAGTTAATGGAACTGTGGACTACGAAACCCAGCAAGTTTATGACTTTCAGGTCACTTGTTACTTGTCTGAAAATCCTGACATATCTTCTGCAACCCCCATAGAGATCCAGGTCACAAATGTAAATGACCATTCTCCCTATCTTGACCAAAGTGTGTACCGTACAACTCTGGAGGAGAATGCCCCGAGAGGTACACTTGAACTTAGAATTGTCGCTCATGACAGTGACCTGGGGAATGCAGGGTTGATAAAAGAGTTCCAGCTGCACTCAGCTTCTGGGAGCTTCTTTGTCAAGGACCTTAACCATAGCGCAGGTAGTGCAGTGATATCAAACTCAAAGCCTATTGACTACGAGAAAGAAGAAGTGGTGCAGTTCTCTGTGAGAGCCATTGATAGAGGGAGACCTCCCCGTGTTTCAGAGCCTGCAAATATTGTCGTAGAAATTACAGACCAAAACGACAATGCACCCAGGTTTGTTCAAGACTTTTACTCAGCCTCCCTATCTGAAAATACAGATGGATTTGTCCTCGCTGTTCATGCCACTGATCAAGATCGTGGCAACTTTTCAGGTACAGTCGTAGACTATCGACTCCACCCTGCTTCTGTGCCGTTCATGATACACAGAAATGGCTCAATATACACAGTAGAGGCAGTTGATTATGAATCCTTTAGCAGCTCGGAGATACCAAGAATTGAGTTTAATGTGACAGCATACGATGGGTTTGGACTGGCAAGCACCCCAGCACAGGTGGCAGTTAACATCTTGAATGAGAACGACAATGTACCAGCACCTGTATACTCTTCAGAGTGGCCTGTCAAACATGCAGAAATAGAATGGGGCACTCTTGTGTCAGCAGACCCCATATTCACTCTGTCTGCAAGAGACCAAGACAAATATGATCAACTTTACTATTACATCACTGACCTCTCCATCGGTCTTCCATTCGCACTGCCACATCTGAAGAGTGGTGAAGTTATTCTACGGCGACCACTAACAGAACTGAGAACATACAACTTTACAGTCACAGTGCAAGATAGACATCCTCTTTTTGCACTACCTGAAGCCAATTCTATCCAGTGGGCTATATCTGTTCGTGTCATTGACACCAACAGTCCTCCTTACTTCAGCAGAGATCAGTTACTGCAGGTACTCACATTACCTGGGAGAAATAGAATCTCATCGGCTCCACTACTGCTGCTTGTTGCTGCAGATGATGACTACCCAGGGTCATTATTCTCAACCATTGTGGAGTACAGAATAAGCTCACAGAGTGTAGCCATGCTGGGTGCAGATTCTAGTAACTCAGACCTGCCGTTCAGAATCACTCACCGAGGTGAACTCTTACAGAATGGGTCACTCAAAGCTAGTGTTCAATCTGAGTATGCATTCGGTGTGATAGCTGTTGATGGCGGAGGTCTAATAACTCCAGATCCAGTAGCCATCACAGTTCAAATTGAAGAGACAAATGATTTTGCTCCAGAGTTTGTTGTGGTACCTTCCAGCATTGTGCTCTTGGACAGCACTGAGCCTGGAGCAGTGGTGGTGGCACTCAATGTGACGGATGCTGATGATGGTTTGAGTGGCACTGTCAGCTGTAGCCTGGAAGAGATGAACACCTTGTTTACAATCAATCGCACTACATGTACCGTGTACCTAGCAAGCCCAATAGATTACAACATGTTGAATGACTCACAAATTGTTCTGAACATTGTAGCCAGTGACGGAGGGACCCCAAGCCTTAAGAGCTCCACCATACTGCACATCCAAATAGTGTCTGCAATCAACCTGGTACTTGTAGTGAATGAAACTAGTGTCATCTTTACGGAAGAAGAAGGTGCGGTGAAACTTCTCAAAGAGTTTGAATTGATTCGTGACAACCTAGTTTCAGTCAAAGAATACACAGCTGTCATAACCATCTCACCAAGTCCTGGCCCATTTACGCCAGATCTTTTTGCAGCCAACTGCTTGGGTAATGGGAATGTGGTTGTGTTATCTGCTTGTCTTCCAGGATCTGTTGACCTTCTGTCTGCTATTCAGAGAACTCAGGGCCTTGGTAGTCACAAACCTGCAAACTTTACCAACCCTGAAAGGATCCCGATTGTACCCACTGTTGTACAAACTAACAGAACCCAGCAATTTGTGTTTCAATCCTGGATAAAAACTCCAAGTCATGATACCAGGACCCTTCTTGCTGGCTATGCAAGCACCTCAGCCCAGAATGATACTGTCTTTGCAATCCAAATTAGATCTGAACAAATCTTGATTACGTTTACAACAAGAACTGGCAGGAACCAAACTGTCACCATTTTGCTGCTGAATGGACAAACATTATCTGACAACTATTGGCACCATTTGGCTGTTGTGGTCACACCTACATCAGTAACTGCGTTTGTTGATGGTCACAAAAGTGGTCAATCAATACTTGAACAACTTGACTCACGGTTCATGACCCTGGATCGTGTTTATTTCTACACTGGCACAAGAAAGCAGCAAGATTCTCTGCAGTTTTCAGGCTACCTTTGGGGAACTTCCATCAGCTTTACGATTTCTCACAAAGACATTTATTCCTCTCTTAGCTGTGTTATAAGCTGTGGAGAAATATTGAGTACTAACACTTCTATTTCTGGAATAGAGCTGGACATATCTTCATATGAGCTAACAATCAAGGCAAATGACTTTGAACAACTTGTTCATTCACTTTCAGAGCTAACATACGGTAACGTCGCATTGGAGCCATTGAACATTGACAGGAGGGTATCTATTGTAGTATCAGATGGCATGTCTGCAGTGAATGCAACAATATCTGTTGGTATTCAACTCAAGAATGAGCATACTGCCAGAATGAGCCTGAACTTGAAGAGAATCTACTACTATGTGCCTCCCTCCAGCAACCCTCATTCTGCCATCCTATCTCCAGATGCTGTGTTCAGAGACGATGACACAACGCAGACGGATTATTTGGTAAAGGTGGAACTGACCCCACCAATGCTCCGCTCCTGTGACAGAATTGACTATCCAGTGAAAGTCAAGATAGACCAATGTAATGAATCAGTGTCTACAGTTTTCAATCTACTGCCTAATTCCCGATGGGGGTTGGCTACAGCACAAGGTGTCCAGCCATTCTTTAGCTCCCTGCTCGGTTACAACTTTTATGGCTCTGGAGTATTTATACCGGACATGACTGTGTATGATAGCATTCTTTTCACTCCAACACACTTCACCTTTTTGTTCTGGATACAGTTCAGCACAGACAGTACAGAGAGTACAGTAGTGTACATCAGGAACCAAACCAACAATTTCTTATTTCACCTCAGGGTAAATGAATCAGCAATTGAACTAAATTACTCTGCTGCAACTAACGCCCTATTCTGGAACTGGTCTCCCACTAGTGACTGGACGCATGTTACGTTTGTTGTGGAGAACCAGCAAATCACAACATGTATCAATGGATACTCCTGTAGTACACAAGTGATTTCACAAGCTGGGAACTCTCTCGACGCATTCCTTGGCCTTGAGGTGCACATTGGTGCAGTGCCAGCAGCAAATGGACTGACATATCAGGATCGTTTTAGTGGGAAAATTGCTTCTATGGCCATCATACCAAACTACACACTTCCATTTGATATTCTCAACTGCATCATAGCCTGTTCTGAGCATGTTCACATTGTCAATTCCAGACAATTTTTGGGCCACCACTTAGATCCTCTCAGTGCCGAGATGTCTCTCTCCTCGGGGTTTGTTGCTTTAAATGGCAGCCTGCAAGTGAGAGAAAAACTCAAACAAGACAGAGTTCAAGAGATTCTGAGGCATGTGGCATACGTCAATGCACATCCCTACCCTCTTCCTGGAAGGAGATACGTTTCCTATACAGTATACGATGGCTCTGTTGGACTCAGGTCTTCTCAGAGCCAGCTCATAGTCTTGTATCATGGCTACCGAAATTTGCAGCTGCTGCGACTGGGAACAAAGACAGTAACAACTGACCAGTTAAGAGCTGGTGTCACCCCATTTAGCAGTGCTGGCATAACAACGGATGCAAGATCAGACAAGCTTGACTCTCTGCTTGTGGAACTAACAAGCAGACCCATGCTCTCTTCAGCTTGTCTGCTATCCTCCAATCCAAACAGCTGCCCCCAACTATTCAGTGTCAACCCACAGCTGGTACATGGAACATCAGGCCTCCAGATAATTGCTACAAAACCTAGCAAACTAATTATCTGTGGTTTGGCCAACGTGTCACTTTACCAGAGGCTGCTGCGCGGGATTACGTTCCAGACAGCAAATCCTGCAGAGGTGGTAGCAAGTGGATCTGTAATTAGACTGCATGTGTATATATCAGATATGAATGGAATTTCCTCTGCAAGCAAAACCCTTACACTTCGAGTTCAAGGGTCAGCAGGATCTCGCCAAAAACGAAGAACCCCGATGAACTCTGATATGGAACCATCTGTATTCAAGTCTCAGACACAAACAAAAGTTATGTCTACTGTCGATCGTGTCAATGTTGCTGATCAAGAACGTCCCTGGAAGAAATCAACACATGTTCTACATGAATCAAATAACTACACGGCTTTAGGCACTTTAATTACAGTTATTTTTCTCTTAGCAATTATGGTCACAATTTATATGCAACTATGGTAACTGGATAGCAAAATTGTTTACTTTGCATTTGAGTACCTGTGTCTATTAGAACCATGATGTATATTTTGCGCTGTTCATCCTGTTGTTGACTGCATGCATGTTCTCATTTCCAATTTTACTACGCATGCGCGGAAAATTAAACTTTAACTTTCGCTACTTGTAGAATACCCAGCCCCTGTTGAGGAGTTCAGAGGAAAAAGGAAGCGCTCGACAAAAGAAATTGGCTGTCTAGCTGGCCGCCTTTGAACTTGAAGAACGGGACAACGTACAGCATGTCCTCTTCTGGTGCGAGTAGCGTTACCGGCAGCCCAAGTCGACACAGCGCGCACAGCGCTCAAGGCGTTCTCGCCGTTCCTGGCTCTCCAGTTGTAGGAGGGAGATTTGTCTCGCCCCATATTGGCTCCATAGATTCTGGTGAGACGTTTATAGACACACACACACACCGATTTATTGCGCACACATGCATGTGTACGTCATGCACACTGCCACACTCACACACGCACACATACTCACGCAACAAATACTCACTCACACATACTCACTCACACATACTCACTCACACATACACACACTCACACATGCACGCTCTTACACGTTATTGTTACTCGTACACATACACACACACACATTCTGCCAAGAGGATTGAACCACAAATATGTGAGTCTCACTTAGCCAAGGGTGGCTGGCAGGCAGTTCCTCCTCCTTGGAAATCATTAAACTTTCGTTTGCAAGGAATTACAAAACTAATTGTACTAAATTAGCTAGCTGCAACCTGAGATGTGTAAAGACAGTTTGAGATCTTATCTAGATAAGACGCTATGGACAGTCCCTTTGATATAGGTTGCTTTGGCAAAATGGAGGCACCAATTAATACTTGTGGACTCTACTTGTCGTCAACCAATGATTGAAGGTGGTTTTGGTCCTTTGGTATACCGTATAGCGGGAAATTTTCGCGAGGATAATGGCGTGTAATGTTCGGATTTTCAGCAAGCGATTTCTCAAGCCCTTCAGCGACTTGCGATCCCAAGTATGGTTCTCTAAACTTTCAACTCTCCGCTTGCACTTCGCACACATGAGATTCGGTAAGCCGTCGTCATCGTTCAACGTTATATCCAACACAGCGCTTATCCTTGATGCTAGTCTTTCCTGGCTAGCTTTTTTACCAAACAATGTTACTCTATGGTGGCCGTAAGCCCACAGGGGATCCACAAAGGCGGCACAACGATGCCATTTTCGCTAAATGGGCCATGGCAGGATCTTTACTACTTAAATTTCGTCAAAGCACACGCCCCTAAACAGTGTGAACGTCATAAACGTGAGCAACGCCATTTTTAATTAACCAGAAGCGCATCAGTGTGTACCAGGCGCTCTTCCTCCGCGCCGGGTACCAGGCTAGGTGTACTGTTGCAATTGCCACTCCTTCAATTAAGCTCCGATTTTCTCTCCTCTCCTTTCTAGCAGACCACAGGCAGATGGATGCCGATTTGATGGATGAGAAGAGAAAGGAGCACATTGCATACGAGTACCTTTGTCATTTGGAGGAGGCAAAGAAGTAAGCACAGAGTTTTTCTGAGTTATTTTGACTCCCGGTTGCCAATCAAGTGAGCCAATCAGAGAGCAGAAAGCCTCTGTGACTCGATTGGATTGCTTGGTTGACACTAATGTTTCAAGAGCTTGGAAAAACAAAGTGTGCATCATAAGTGCTCTGTATACAGGTCTCTATTAAAGTGTGTTTACTCGCACACCTTTGTGTATACTACCTCATAACTGAGCATACATTTCTTACATAGTTCTCGCTACTCTCATACAAAGTCAGATTGATGGAGTGTAGCTGTGACTTCCCATTTTTACAAGTTTATTCACTCATGCATGTTGCCTAATTGGATGAGGCTTGATGCTAATGTTTACAGCACAAACCCGTTATGCAAGTATTGTGGTGTAATTTAGCATTTTGCTTTTTGTGGAGGTTCCTTGTCTCTGGAGATTAGAACTTTTGAACTTTGTGGCACTCTTAATGAGCTCTACCTCCCCAAAAATGTGTGTACGCACCAGCAGGAAGGAGTTCTGACGATCATGAAATTCATGACCATGGTTAAAACCTCTCAGGAATTTCATACTGCTTCTTAATTTAATTTGTGCACATGGCTTTGAAGTACACCTACATGCAGTTTTTGGGGAGGTTTATTGTAAACTTTTGAGACTGGCGTGCCCTTGGTTGGGGTGAGCCTGAGCGAGCCCCACACTAGCGTGACTGCATTGCGCACGCGTGTGTGTATCTATGCTTGCTTGCTTGGACCGACCACTTACCGTAAATTTTATATGAGCGCATTCAAATATTTCACGAAGATCGATATCGTGAAGCAGGGCTACTGTCAGAGTGCAGCATCGGGGACCCGGAGCGAAGACGACTGAAGTTGAAGCACGCGTGGCACTGGTTTGTACTTCTACCGATGACGGCAGGCTGCTCACAGGCGGTACAAATTTAATATGGACGGTGGTTTAGTTAATGTGGTTGACTGGGTCAGCTTCAGGTAGTGGGCCATGCATAAACAGCACTCACAAATGCCAGAAATTTAGCTCATGATTTCGGTGTAAAGGTTAGTCCATGCATGTGTAGCCACGTTAGCTGGAGAAATGGCTGGCATATGTGGTACTTATATTTATCTCTGGTGAGGACTTAGCTAGTTATATGCGTTGGCATAAACAGTCGATAGCGACAAATTCTGCTGTGTGCCATGACAAAGTAGTAAATCAGCAGTTTGCTGCTTGCTCAGGCTCGCCCCACGATGATGATCATCTCACTAGTTTATCAAAATCATGACCTTTGGAAGCCTCTTGATTGTTTTCCAGGACATGTGCACCGGTGGATACTATGTTACATATTGTGTACCAAGTGAAAGTGGTTGTTTCTGTCGGTCAGTTTTTTTGTTTTTTTTTCGGTTTAGAGAAAATATTTTAGCTACTTGGTTGGTGATTTAGGTTGAATTTATACTGTTTTGCTATCATAACTACCTCCTTGAGATAAGTTGTGGGACAGGTGCACTATGTTTAGCTAGTGAATAGAGCCGTACAACTTAGTCCTATTTAGGTGGACGAACTTTATCATTTGGTCACATAGCAGTGTGGGGGAGGATCTAGCCGCAGGCCTCACGTTGTGCCATTCTTTTTGGATAACAGAAGCCACCCTTTGTTGGAACACAGAGGGAGCATGTCACCCACTAACTCACCATAATTAGTAAAGTACCAGCAGCTTGCTGGCCACAAGCGTTGTCTTGGGAATGGGTGGGGAGGTGGGATAGCCTCGTTCCCAGGCCTTCACGCGTTCGCCTGGGAACGAGGCTAGAGGGGGGGAGGGTGGTAAGACTGTATGTTGCATTGCAACTGTGGCCATGAACATTAGCTCAATTGCTGGGCCAACAAGTCCCATGCTACAGTCGACTCGTGAACGGGTTGTTCCTTCCTGCATCTGTATGGTGAAGGTAAAGAAGTCAATCAAGTTTTGTGTTGATTAGAGAGAAGTCTTTAATCTATTGCCTTTCTTTGTTAGCTTTCCTGCAAAAGGGGAATTGAAATGATGTCACAATTCACTGTTTGTGCTCTGTTGTGGTCATTGCCGAGCGCATTAGCGCGAGGCTCTGAATGAGGGATCTATTCTCGCAATGTACGTGCGTACGTACGTACGTGCGTACGTACGTACGTACGTACGTGTCGGTCACGCTTAGGAATGTCAATTTGCGGTATCGCTTAGGAATGTCAATTTGAGGTCACGCTCGGAATGTCAATTTGCGCTCACGCCCAGGCAGGAAGCCGGGACGACATTTCTTGCCGACGGAGGACGGGGAGAACAGCGCGACTGGCCCTTCGCAACGTACGTATTTGCGGAGCGAAGTGCATAAACGAGTGTTGAACGCAGCCGACGGCTGCTGACTCCGGCTGAGAAAAAACAAAAAAGCAAAGAAGTCAGCCCACCGTAGAAAGCCAAGAGAGCGACAGAAGAACAAGAAAGAGTTCAAAAGTAGAAAGCACGTACTGGAGATTCTTCACAAGCCAGGTATTTAGGCTCACTCTTCACGTTACCGTTGTTCTTTGGACTCCACTATACTAAACGAGCAACGCCTGACACCTGCGCCGCGCGCCCCATCCGCGCATGGCGCTTGGAGCGGCGCGAGGCATCATGCGCATGCGTAGTCCTAGTTTAGTTCTGTAATGCACACACATGCAACAGTGGCAACATGCATACAATGTTGTATACCTGACAACGCCATAAACCCGGACCTCTACCATACTGTATCATATTCTGCCATACCCTCCCCTACCCCTTCATATTGATACTCTGCCATACTCTTCTATCCTCTCTCCTATCCTTTCATATTGTCGTGACTACCGTATTTCTTCAATCAGACGCCGCGGCTACTATTTATTTCGCTGCTCGTTTTGTGCGGCTACTATTCGAGGGCGGCGTTTATTTCTTTGGAAAGCCCGGAGACGTCAACGACAGCTGGATAAGGTACGTACAAGTGAGACGGTGACGGTTGCTAGACGCTGTCAGTAGTACGCGCAGCCTCTCAGTCCTGCTGTCAGCCGTGGGAACGACTCGTACAACACAAACAGTCCTAGCACTAGCGTGGTGACCGTCGTCAGAAATCATTTGCACACGTGTGCGCGTGCCACGTTTACTAACCGCGGCTACTATTCGAGGGCGGCGTTTATTTCGTTCAAGAGCTTCGGATTGTGCGGCTACTATTCAAGGGCGGCGACTATTCGAGGGCGGCGACTATTCGAGGGCGGCGTCTATTTGAAGAAATACAGTATGTGGTATTCTACCATACTCTGCCATACTCTACCATACACTTCTGTACTCTTTCACATGCTCCTATACCTCACCATACTCTTCCATATTCTCCCCTACCCTCATTGCTGTGTGATGTTCTGCCATACTCTGCCATCCTCTCTCCTATCCTTCCATAATGTCGTGACTGTGGGGGACGCTCTGCTGTGGCTCAGTACTATCCCATGTTTACTCGCATCAGACAATGTGTAGTTGCTACAGTTGCAGAAGAGGACAAAGTTTACAGCCAGCTAAGGGGACAGAGCATGATGTGTGTTTATTATAGTTCTGTCCTAAGACCATTGTGTTGTCTCCCCACTTTCTCTCCTTCCGACTCCAGAGGTACATATTCTGCACTGTGGGTGGCTCTGTCTATCACCTAGGGCCTGCCTTTTTTCAGGGTTCCAGTAGTAGATGTCATTGTGTCTATGAACCTCTCACTACCACAAACATTAAAAACATGACATACAGAATGGCACCTGCTGTGAAGCTAGCTGGAGTTGAATGTTTAACCCTAATGATCCCTTCTGAACATTTAACCCTAATGTTCCCTTCTGACAGTTTAACCCTAACGATCCCTTCTGAACGTTTAACCCTAATGATCCCTTCTGAAAATTTAACCCTAATGATCCCTTCTGAACGTTTAACCCTAATGATCCCTTCTGAACGTTTAACCCTAATGTTCCTATTGTTTTTCCTAAAGTCCTCCTCTAGACGAAAGTTCTCCAAACAATTTACCCTAAGTTCTCGTCTGAACGTTTAGCAAGTTCTCCTTGGAACATTTTAACCTTTTATGTTCCCCTCTGAACATTTCCCCCAACTGTTCCTCATATCTAAACGTTCCCCTGCCCTTCCCTCTTCCTTGTTTGCAGGTGGATTGAGTCCTGCACTGAAGAGGAGCTACCTGCGACCACAGAGCTGGAGCAGGCACTGAGGAATGGCGTCATTCTCTGCAAGCTGGGGCACTACTACGCCCCCGATGTCCTCCCCTTGAGGAGAATCTACGACTTGGATGAAGTGAAGTACCAGGTCAGTCCCGAATTGGGAAATTCTCTACTTAAGGAGGCTTTCTCCACACATGTACGGTGGATTTAGAGTGCTACATTGCATGTGGGTTTTCTGTGCATGTCAGCAGTGCTAGCTAACGTGGAGAGACTAGAACATGTATTTTGTGGGCAGCCTCCAGTGTGAGCGCTCACCTGCTTGCCTGGGGGTCCACTTTTGTAAACAGTGACTGTATTCATGTGGTGAACACCTGTGTTTTGGTGATTGATTGTCATGAATATCATTTGTTCCTTCCCTGAACAGAATGGGGTGCATGTTACATACTTGCTACATGCGCTATGTTGGTATACTTGTGTTATGTTGGTATACATGTAACATGCAAGACTCCTACACGAACTAACATGTCGTTTTTACACTTGAACTGCACCAGGTCCAGGATTTAATAGTTGATACTTCTCTTGTACAAGGGGTTTCTTACCAATAAGGAACGACAAATTATATCCCTCCCTGGGGAGCTTGGTTGTAACCCAACACCGAGAGAGACATAACCAACTTTCTTATGTTACCTAGGTAAACATTGCCAAATATCAGCTTGTTGCTATGGCTACGATAGTTTGGGTGTGGGCTGGCAGACAATTGAAGGGTGATGTCAAGTGTTTTATTGTTTAAGTGCCTGGAATTTCTTTATTGTGCCAAGTGAAGGGTTTCTCGGAAAGCTCCATTGTGAGCAAGTCACATTTTTTCTGTCTGTTGCCCCACAAAGAATATTTATTTGTATATGGCTGTTACCCTCATGCCCAGGCAATTTCTGGGAGTAAGACTAATATAGTTAGTATATGTTGTATGTTATTTATCTTTCTTTAGACAAAAGGGCTCCATTTCAAGCACACTGACAACTTTAACTTCTGGTTGAACACCTTGCGACACGTTGGTCTTCCCAAGGTCGGTGGCACGACGAATCTTTAAGTTGGTCTGTATGATTTCTTAGTAGGGGCCCCAAGAAAAATCCAAGAACCAACAAACTTGACTTGAGTATGCTGAAATCCAAGAACCAAGTGTCCTTGTTTGTAAACTAGCACAACAGATTTGAAATCGGAGCACCTTCGATTTTTCCGTCGGGAGCCCTATTCTTAGTGTACACAACTGGTGATGATTGCTGCAGAGTATTGGTTAATGACTCCTGTGAGTGTTGTATTACTCAGTGCTCAGAAATGTACCGAGCTAATTCGCCAAGCGTCGGTTTAACTTGAAATTAGAAAAACGTTCATGAAGCCTTCTAGTTTCGTCCCCACTGGTGATGATTGCTGCAGATTATTTGAGAGCTTCCTGGTTAATGACTCCTGTAAGTGTTGTATTACTCAGTGCTCAGAACACACTGAGCTAATTCGCCAAGCGTCAGTTTAACTTGCATGCCTTGAAATTAGAAAGACATTCATGAAACCTTCAAGTATTTTGTACTATATTCAGCAGACCCTCCTTTCTCGTGTGTGTGTACCGTACTGAGAGTCTGGGGACGAGACTAGAAGCCTTCATGCTAGGACTGAAGTGTCACCAAACCTCCTGTGGCGTTTCCATCCATTGACCTGACATTTCCATCCATTGACCTGACATTTCCATCCATAGACCTGACATTTCCATCCATAGACCTGACATTTCCATCCATAGACCTGACATTTCCATCCATAGACCTGACATTTCCATCCATAGACCTGACATTTCCATCCATAGACCTGACATTTCCATCCATAGACCTGACATTTCCATCCATAGACCTGACATTTCCATCCATTGACCTGACATTTCCATCCATTGACCTGACATTTCCATCCATAGACCTGACATTTCCATCCATAGACCTGACATTTCCATCCATTGACCTGACATTTCCATCCATAGACCTGACATTTCCATCCATAGACCTGACATTTCCATCCATTGACCTGACATTTCCATCCATTGACCTGACATTTCCATCCATAGACCTGACATTTCCATCCATAGACCTGACATTTCCATCCATTGACCTGACATTTCCATCCATTGACCTGACATTTCCATCCATAGACCTGACATTTCCATCCATTGACCTGACATTTCTACTTGGTACACCTGCTATATAGGATATCTATGATACTGGTCTCATTCCCAGACTCTATTCCTCCACCCATGCACAAGAGCCTGGGAATGAGACTAGCTATGGTATCCGACATTTTCAGGGACCATACTAAACCTGTGTAGCTCACTGCAGACATTGGTTTCTCTTCCAGATTTTCTACCCGACTACCACGGATCTGTATGACCGCAAGAACATGCCACGTGTAATCTACTGCATTCATGCACTCAGGTGAGTGTTAAGCTGGAGAGGACACAGGCTACGTCGGGTCGATCAATTGTGCAGTATCTACACTTGCACACTGAAATACCCTTCACATTGTCCTTCCTCTGATGTGAAGCCTAAACTGCCAAGCCTTGGCATAATTGGGACGATCTGTGTCCCAATTAGCTGAATTGTGCTCGTTTGAGGAGAATAATGTTTAGACCTGGTTGAGTGTTCGTTTCCTCATTTAAGAGGTGTCCTTTAAGGGGAGTGGGTCTAAGTAACCCCCACCCTACTAGCATGGTCTACAAGATGGGATCTAACTGACCGACCAACCTACCTCTATCAAGAGCGCATAAGAACGGGCGGCTAGAGTAAGAGCGTGTAACTACGTACAATTTGAAACCGGTTGCACAAGTACTAAAAATAGTAACATGTATACGCAGCTGCGTGTAGACATAAGCCATTGTTGCTAAGCACGTGACTGGGTGTTCTATTTTTAGTACGGTTCAATAATTTTGACCGGACTATGGGCTTCTATTGGAGTTACATGTCTTACTCTAGCCGCCCGTTCTTATGTGCTCTTGCCTCTACCAATTGACTGACCTTTCGTTAAAGCTTCGTTCTCTCTAGCTTCAGGCCAGAGGTGGAACTGGTCTGGGAATGAGGCTAGTATACAATGAACTGGTCCGGGAATGAGGCTAGTATACAATGAACTGGTCCAGGAATGAGGCTAGTATACAATGAACTGGTCCGGGAATGAGGCTAGTATACAATGAACTGGTCCGGGAATGAGGCTAGTATACAATGAACTAGTCCGGGAATGAGACTAGTCTACCTGTGCTATCTGTTTTGGTGTTGTCTGGGGTGTGAATACCTCTGAGTCAATCAACATGCCTGCTAGTCAGCACAACTCAGCACAGGGTTCATTGGTGGTGTCTTGCCACTGACACTTACAGTGTATGAATGTCATCTAACTTAGGACCCTAAGGTTATCATGGCGATCTAACTCCATCCCTGTCTCTCAGTCTTCCCATCCCTCTCCCCTCCCCACCACCCCAGCCTTCCCCTCAATTCCCATCCCTCTCCCCTCCCCACCACCTCAGTCTTCCCCTCAATCCTCATCCCTCTCCCCTCCCCACCACCCCAGCCTTCCCTCAATCTTCATCCTTCTCTTCTCCCCACCACCTCAGCCTTCCCTCAATCCTCATCCCTCTCCCCTCCCCACCACCCCAGCCTTCCCTCAATCCTCATCCCTCTCCCCTCCCCACCACCCCAGCCTTCCCTCAATCTTCATCCCTCTCCCCTCCCCACCCTCTCAGCCTTCCCTCAATTCCCATTCCTCTACTTCCCCTGAAGGCCTCCATTTTCTCTCTAAGTACCCTCAAGGCTCTCACACTAGGCTTCTCTTTGATTTGCTGGCTGTCAACATTTTTTTGGATGACCCTCATGTTGGCAAAATGTACACCTACAATACCTGGATGTTAGCACTTGTGCCTGAATCAGGCTAGCTATACAGTAACGATAAGTGACTAAAAACTTGACTTATTTTTTTTGGCGGCAAGAGGGCTCTAGTGATCTACTTGTTCCTCATTCTCCACAGCCTGTACCTGCACAAGCTGGGAAAAGCACCACTCATTCAGGACCTCCTGGGAACAGCTACCTTCACAGGTTGGTCAATGGCCTCAGAATTGAATGTTACTTACCATTTAGCAGTGTTGTGCTGATGTACGTGGGCAGTATGATCCCTCTGAGTGGAGCTGTGTGTGTGTGCACCCATCTATGTGGTGTGTATGTTTGTGTGTATGTGTGTGCACCCATCTATGTGGTGTGTATGTTTGTGTGTGTGTGCATGTATATGGTGTATGTCTACATACATGCATATGTATGTATGTATGTATGTGTGTGTGTGTGTGAGGGTCTGCAACAACGCGACCACGCACTACGAGTACATGCTGCCTAGTCTATACATCAACAATACACAGTGTACGATACACAGGGAACGTGTTTCACAAACCAAGCCACGACCCAAACACTAGAGAAGAGATTATTTGATGGCCTAGGAACAGTAGTAAAACCATTTTGTTTATGGAGGATTGAGCACTGTAATACGTACTAGGGTGCAAAGCAAATATTTAGTGCAAGATTCTTTAATCACACATCATGCTTATGGACATCGTACACAATGTAAGCTACTGTACCCAGCTATGCCTTGGGTTATGAGGGGGTGTGGTTAATATTGTGAGTATGTGGTTCATATGAAAGGGGAGAACCCTTCAATTAATGATGCCTCCGTCTTCCACACCTCTCAGAGGAAGAAATCAGTACGATGAAGAGGGAGCTAGACAAGTATGGCATCACCATTCCCTCCTTCGGGAAGATCGGAGGGATTTTGACCAGCGAGGTATGCTACCATTGCTTCCACCCTAACCCAACCTGCTAGCTTCTTTCCCAGGCTCTCCACCACAAACCAAGGGGGAGCCTGCTTCCAATTGCGTCATAGCTTGTGTGCGCACACAGTAGAGTGAGGAATGCAGCAAGTCTTCTATTTGCACGACAGAGACATGCAGGCTTCACTCTTTTGGTTGTCCATTGCCTTTGAGGGTTATACTGAGAGGAAACTCGTGGAAGGTTGCAAGCTTCACGTGTGTGGAAGCACTAGCTGTGTTGGAGTGTTGTAACTAGTTTGGTGTATAGTGTAACATACCTGCTCCCTTCCCCCTCCCCCTCACCCTCCACACACCACACCACACACACTCATTCACAGATGTCAGTGGATCAGGCAGCAAGTATGTGTGTGTGTGTGTGTGTGTGGGGGGGGGGGGGGAGTTGGGAAGGAGATGAAGCATGGGAGGGGGAAGGAAGAGGGAGGGTGGAGGGAGGAGGAAGAGGGATGAGTGAGTTTGCAAGTGTAACAGCTAGCTTACAGTATGTGTACGTACAGACTCAATACGCACTCTCCACCCCACCCATCCTCCACACTCTCCTCTCCATCCCACCCACCCCCACACTCTCCTCTCCATCCCACCCACCCCCACACTCTCCTCTCCATCCCACCCACCCCCACACTCTCCTCTCCATCCTACCCACCCCCCACACTCTCCTCTCCATCCCACCCATCCTCCACACTCTCCTCTCCATCCTACCCACCCTCCACACTCTCCTCTCCACCCCACCCACCCCCACACCCTCCTCTCCACCCCATCTAGTCCATGCTGCCATCATGGCCATCAACGAAGTGCTGGAGAAGGACGACCCCCAGGAGACCCTCGTCTCTCTCCAGAACCCCTGTGCCTGCCTCGGGAAGGTGGAAGCAGATCACGCTGACCGCTATCATGTCACACTTCTCCACACCAAGAGGGACAAGGCTGCACGTAGTGGTACACAGGTGTGTGTGTGTGTGTGTGTGTGTGTGTGTGTGTGTGTGAAGGGAGGGGGGAATATTGGAATGTGCATGTACTTATGTGGATATAGCTTCTTAATTTACAAATGCACCCACACTCTTACCAGCACACCTCCTCACTCTCCTCTCCCCTCCACACACACACCCTCCCCCCTCACATGTAGAATGGTGATGTGGACGTATCAGAGAAGGACGTCTACGACTTCATGCTGACGCGGGAGGAGATTCAGGATGGAGTGGACAACGTCAACACCGCTGTGAAGAGGGAGATTGCCCAGGCCAAGAGTGAGTTTATCTTCTTGTCTTCTTATGCAATCTTGGAATAGAGGTAGCCATCCTTTCCCCTCTCCCCTCTCCCCTCTCCTGTCTCCTGTCTCCCCTCTTACCTCTTCCCTCATCCCTCTCCCCTCTCCTTTCTCCCCCTTTCCCCTCTCCCTTCTCCTCTCAGTGCAAGAGGCAGTGGCTAACATCAACCAGGCGATACAGTTGGCGAGTCTGGGATCTCTCCTGAGGTCCTTACAAACAGAGGACGCTAGGCTGAACAACGTAGTACCAGAGAACATGCAGTGGTACATGGACGTGCTGTCCAAGGCCGTGAAAGACAAGGCTGAGGTGTGTGTAGTCATAGCTCCATCAGCTTTCTACCCTTCAACTTAACTTGATGGGTATTTATGACCCAGAGTGACAGTTTCTCAGTTGGCTCCTACATAATGGAGACGAAAGAATGTACTTGGTGTAACCATTACTGGAGCTGTGAGAGCAGCTGTAGGGATTATTCACAAGCATGCTAGACTTGGGTTTTCACTGATTATTCATCTTTTTCGTAGGCCTCTGATGCAGGGGAGCTGGGACGGGATGAGATTCAGGACATTGTGAACATTGCTAATGAGATTGCTGCACACACACGCCTAGGTGAGCAAATCAAAATCCTGTAAGATGCTTATTCCAGTTTATACTACTCCCTCCCTCCCTCCCCTCCCTCCCTCCCTCCCCTCCCTCCCTCCCTCCCCTCCCTCCCTCCCTCCCCTCCCTCCCTCCCTCCCCTCCCTCCCTCCCTCCCTCCCTCCCTCCCTCCCTCCCTCCCTCCCTCCCTCCCCCCTCCTCCCTCCCTTTCCTCCCTCCTCCCTCCCTCTCTCCCTCCCCTCCACAGTTGAAGCAGCCTTGGTGTCTGTCAACAATGCTGTAGAGACAGGAGATGCTGACCAGACACTGCAAGCCCTTCAGAGTGAGCACCTTGATCTCTACGATGTCTTCCCCCCCAACAAGCAGTACTATCAAGATGGACTTCTTCATAGCAAGCGGGAGAAAGCAGAGGTGTGTGTGTGTGTGTGTGTGTGTGTGTGTGTGTGTGCACGTGTGTGTGTGTGTGTGTGCGTGCATGTGTGCATGTGCGTGTGTATGTGTGTATGATATATACATATCAGAAGTGGATGGAAGAGGGCATATTTTTGGAAGTTTTGAAATGATTCCTCTCTCTCTCTCTCTCAGACTGCGTCAGGTACTGCTGCTCTGCTGACAGAGGACGAGATACAGAGCAAAGTGGGAGAGATGAACAGCAAGGCTACGCATGACAGAAACGGTAGGGAAGGACCCCACAGCATCGATCTAGCCAGGGGGAGATTGATGCACACCGGTACTGGTACTTGTACTGTATGTACCTGCATTTGGACTTGTATATAGTTCTAAATTACTGTTTGGACCAATTATTATCGAGATTAGTACACCTCACACTTCATACTCTGTGCATGGGATCCACTCTATGTATTACCTAACAGTGTAGAATTATATATAAACACTACCCATCTCACAGAGGAGGTTGGAAGCTAGTAATTAGTGATGCGTGTGGGATAGCAATTAATGCTACGTGATGATGTAATCATACGGGTTGCCATTGAGGCCCATACTGAAATGTGAAATCGATTTACACTGCGGCGCCCTCGCTTGCTCGGAGCGAAACTTGCTCAGTAGAGATACTGCCAGGTGAAAGCTAGATCGCTCGCTATGGCATTTGATGATGGGCCAAGTAGTCGGAGGGGATTCCCAAGGAACCGCTTGAATGCTTCCCTTATAATGAAGGATTATAGTGGGCGATCTAGAGCTCACCTGGCGGTGTCCACTGAGCGAGTTTTATTCCAAACAAGCGAGGGTGCCGTTGTGTAAATCGATTTCACATTTCACTATGGGCCTCAATGGCAGCCCGTATGATTACATCATTATGTAGCACTAATTGCTATCCCGTGTGCGTCACTAATTACTAGATTCCAACCTCCTCTGCCCATATCCATAGACACACTATTTACTCCCCCCTCCCCCCGCCCTCTCCTGTTCTCCCAGTTGCCAGTGCAGTTGCTGATATCAACCGGTGTATTGTGGAGGATGGTGGCGACCCTGTCCAGACCGAGCTGGCATTGAAAAATGAGTTTACTCAGCTTGGCTTCCTGGTTGACGAGAGCTGTGCAGAGAGGTACCATGTTGATCTGCAGAGGGCCAGACAGGAGAAGGGAGAGGTGAGGAGCAAGCTGGTGGGATAGCCTATGTGGTGTGTCATGGCTTAACTCACTTTCCAACTGGCTGTTCCTTAGGAGTTGACGCAGGAGGAGATGAAGAAGGTGATTGAAGAGGTGAATGAGCAAGTGCGGCTTGAGAGACTGCGTAAGTGCCAGAGTGGGGAGAAGGTTCTCTATAATTTTGAGTTCCACCCACTGCAACACTCTTAACAACTCAACTGTCACCTTTTGTCTTCTGTCCCTCCTCCTCCCTCTCCACCCTCCCTCTCTCCCTCCCTCCCTCCCTCCCTCCCTCCCTCCCTCCCTCCCTCCCTCCCTCCCTCCCTCCCCCCACCCCCCCCCCCCCCCATTCCTTTCCAGATGCTGATGCAATGCGTGAGATCAATGCTGGAGTGTCAGGGGAAGAACCGACCTCTCTGCTGGAGTGTCTCCACAGTCAGCATGCTGGGCTGCAGAACGTGCAGGATGCTCAAGCACTACATTACCTCAACGTTCTCAAGTCCATGAAGGCTGCCAAAGCCGAGGTGTGTGTGTGTGTGTGTGTGTGGGATGGGTGTGTGGTGTGTGTGTGTGTGTGTGGTGTGTGTGTGTGTGTGTGTGTGTGTGTGTGTGTGTGTGTGTGTGTGTGTGTGTGTGTGTGTGTGTGTGTGTGTGTGTGTGTGTGTGTGTGTGTGTGTGTGTGTGTGTGCACGTGCGTGCGTGTGTGTGTGTGCGTGCGTGCGTGCGTGTGTTGTGTGGAGGGAGAATTACTGTGCCTGAGTCATTGAGTGGACAACTAGACTTGCAACGCAGTAGCTAGAACGTTCACATCCTTTCTATTAGAATGTGGTGTGTGTTATACCACCTCCCTTCTCCTCACTCTCTCTGTCCAGCGGACCAGCAACCCTGATGCTGAGCTGACAGTGGAGGAGATACAGAATGCCATAGACAAGGCCAACACACAGACTCTGGAAGCTATCGAGCGTAAGTGAGAGGAAGATACCCAAGTGGATACTTCATCTCATGCATACATGTCTAGCCTTATTTCCAGGCTCCTCCCAACCTGCCACTAAGCAGCTAGGTTAGTAAATTAGGTGACCTCACAGCAGTACAAAAACTCGTACAGCATGAAGTCAAAACTGAGGCCTGGGGACAAGGCAGCTGCAATTTTGTTCTGACACCCATCTTAAGGCAGAATTTGACCTTATTCTCTCTCTCCTTCCCCTCTTCCATCTCTCTCCTCCTCCTCTTCCATCTCTCTCCTTCCCCTCTTCCATCTCTCTCTTTCCCCTCTTCCATCTCTCTCCTTCTCCTCTTCCATCACTCTCCTTCCCCTCTTCCATCTCTCTCCTTCCCCTCTTCCATCTCTCTCCTTCCCCTCTTCCATCTCTCTCCTTCCCCTCTTCCATCTCTCTCTCCTTCCCCTCTTCCATCTCTCTCCTCCTCCTCTTCCATCTCTCTCCTTCTCCTCTTCCATCTCTCTCCTTCCCCTCTTCCATCTCTCTCTCCTTCCCCTCCTCCATCTCTCTCTCCTTCCCCTCTTCCATCTCTCTCCTTCCCCTTCCCTCTCTTATCCTTTTCACAGTGGTGAAGGCGGTGAGTACCATCAATGCTGTGATAGATGGTGGGGACCCAGAGCCCCTGATGGAGGCCCTCACGGCTCCACCGGCTGGCATCCGATCCATCACAGCCGAGTGTGCAGAGTCCTACCAGGAGAAACTCTCCCAGGCCAAACAAGAGAAGGTCGAGGCAGGTAGGTGGGGGGAAGTGTGATTGGAGGGGGAAAGGGGGATGGGAGGGAGGAATGTGAGGTAGAGACAGGCAGACAGATTAATAGATAGCTGGATGGCTGAATGGTAGATGGATAAACCGTACGAGTGAGAGGAGGGAGGGAAGGAATGAATGGAAGGAGGGGGGAGGTGAGGACTCAAATGTGTTGAGTTGTCTTAAAAATATTTGCCAGTGTGGTCTGTGTTTGAATGTCTCAGTGTAACACTGTGCTTAAAACATCTTGCCAGTTAATCTCATTCCCAAGCCCTGTGCCAATACATTTGATGGTCTGGGACTGAGACTGGCTGTTAGGGTGAGGGTGGTGAGTGGTGTATACTGTGTGATTGAGGTCCTACTTCACCACAGGAGTGGAAGAGAGTGGTGGGTGGTCGGAGCACTGCACGCGTGAGGGCTACAACTACTACTACAACAGTCAGAGTGGAGAGTCACAGTGGGAGAAGCCAGAAGAGTTCTTGGGGCAGTCGCAGGAGCTCTCGAGGGAGGAGATACAGGTAGGGAAGAGGAGGGAGGGAAAGAGGGGTGCTGTGTCTTGTTTGGGGAATACAGCGAGCTTATCGGAATGTGGGAGTGGTACTAGAGTAGCTGCTATCAGTAGTTGGTACCTTCTCTCCTTCTCTCTTCCTCCTCTCTCTTCCTCCTCTTCTCCTTCTCTCTCTTCCTCCTCTCTTCCTTCTCTCTCTTCCTTCTCTCTCTTCCTTCTCTCTTCCTCCTCTTCTCCTTCTCTCTTCCTCCTCTCTTTCTTCTCTCTCTTCCTCCCCTCCTCCTTCTCTCTCTTCCTCCTCTCCTCCTTCTCTCTCTTCCTCCTCTCTTCTCTCTCTTCCTCCTCTCTTCTCTCTCTTCCTCCTCTCCTCCTCTGTATCATTTTCTCCCTCTCCTTTCTCCTAGGCTGTGGTGACCAAGGTGACAGCTGACTATGACCGCTGGACACTGATGAAAGCCAACGAACCACTGATTGTACAACTGCAGTCCCACTGGCGGGGGGCTCTGGTGAGACGACCCTTCCGGGAGAGGATGGATTACCTCCGTGCACATGAAGCACAGGCTGTGCAGCTTCAGGCCCACTGGAAAGGGTACCAACAGAAGAAGGCCTACCAGGATCGGTTGCAGTACCTCCGGCAGCAGGCAGCAACTATTGTCATGGTACGTGTGTGCATGATAGGGACTTCTATCTTCCCTATTAGCCTTTGCTGTTTCATGTAGAAACACAAGCAAAAGTTGTTGGAAAGAGTCGTTTTTCTGTCCTTTGATTTTCTTTCTTACCTTTTCTCCTTTCCTTCCCTCCCCTCCCTCCTCTTCTCTCCCCTTCCTTCCCCTCCCTCCCCTCCCCTCCCCTCCCCTCCCCTCCCCTCCCCTCCCCTCCCTCCCCTCCCCTCCCCTCCCCTCCCCTCCCCTCCCCTCCCCTCCCCTCCCCTTCCCTCCCCTCCCCTCCCCTCCCCTCCCCTCCCCTCCCCTTTCCTCTCCTCTTTTCCACAGATCCAATCTTGGGCAAGGATGTGGCGGGTCAGGAGCACATACAGACGCAGACTAGGGTTCTTCATGGAACATGTAACTGACCTAACTTCCCTCAAACATTGAGCAGCCATGAGGTTTGTGTTTTGCTTGTCTGTAGGCAGCTGAGGTGGTGAAAATCCAGGCCTTCTGGAGGGCCAAGAAAGCAAAGAGAGACTACAAACAGCTAGGTACATAGTCTCATTCCCAGGCTCTTGTGCGTGGGCCTGGGAATGAGAGTCTGTAAGTACCATGAAATTTGCCTTGAGTGTGTTTGTGTGGTCTGTTCCCTGCTGTACTCTGAAAAGTTCCAGGGAAAGTTTGTATACCTGTCTTTCGTCTAGTCTGTCTTTCCTCTAGTCTATCTTTCCTCTAGTCTATCTTTCGTCTAGTCTGTCTTTCCTCTACTCTGTCTTTCCTCTACTCTGTCTTTCGTCTAGTCTGTCTTTCCTCTAGTCTGTCTTTTGTCTAGTCTGTCTCTCCTGGTGGTCTGGGAAGGGCACCAGGAGAAGACTTCTGTTTATTTATAGGCTGTCCTTGAGAGTGGTACCAGGGAAGGTCTTTGCGTGTACTTTATCAGAGTAAGAGTAAGGGAAATGTTGAGGTCATGACTCCTGATAGCTTCATTTTGTGTTCACAGTGGAGGTTGACCAGCCCCCCACTGCGGCTGTGCGAAGGTTCCTTGACCTACTGGAGCAGAGTGACATCGACTTCAGTGAAGAACTGGGTAAATGGAGACACAGGAGATGGGAGGGTGGAAAGTTGTTCCTTTGCCTTGAGATTTGTCTTGCAGCACCTCTTCATGCGTAAATGTAAAACTTATCCCTCCCTCCCTTCCCTCCCCCATCCTCCTCCCTCCCCCCTCCCCCCTCCTCCCCCTCCTCCCCTCCCCTCCCCTCCCTCCCTCCCTCCCCCCCAAACTCTGCAGAGTGCCAGCGTCTGAAAGCACAGGTAGTCCAGGAGATTCGTTCAAACCAGCAACAAGAACAAGACCTCAGCATCATGGACATAAAGATTGGCCTCCTTGTGAGAAACCGTCTGTCAGTGGAGGACGTTGTCTCACATACACAGCAGGTCAGCTTATTACATCTTTTCAGCCCCAAGTTCACTAGGAAATTTACTCAACATGATATTACCAACACATGTTCTAACTGCATGTAGCACTGCTTACTCTGCCTAATGGCAATAGTTAAAGATTTCACAAACTTCAGGGGTGTGCCTAGTCAATTAAGCTAGCCAATTTCTTGGAGGTGAATAACAAATGGTCTTGTTTGATGGACTCGGATGTGCTCCAAGAGGCCTTTGTAAGAATTGTCTGCCATCCTGAGCAGAAAGGGGTGGGATGCAAGGGGCGAAGTTATCACAAGGTAGCCACACAGCAAGTGTGCTAATCAACAAGCACTTTGTCGTTGCAGGTGAAACGCAAGGAAAAGAAGCACAGGCACGTAGCCACTGGTACTGGTGACCCAGCCGTCCCTGCCGTTGGTGTCGGGGGACTCAGCAAGGCCAATCAGGAGAAGATCGAGGTACTCTAGTATACTGTGCATGTATGTCCAGTAAAATTTCAGTAAACCATAGGATATGTATATTGAGCTATATCATAAGGTACTCCCATATCTTAGTTGGATTTATACTGCATTCGAAGCCTGTATTACCAAACTTACATAAAGGACAAAGTTCATACACACTGTAGGATATTGATGCGTCTACGCTGTGTATATCAGCCCCACCCTAAATGGGTGTTCAGGGATAAGTGCTTTGAATGCAGTAACGCCTATCTGGGACTACGGCATAGGATAGTAATCTACAGTAAACTATGGGATACCTCAGGATATTACCACCTCCTCTCTCTCTCTCTCTCTCTTCCTCACTGCTCAGACCTACCAGCACCTGTTCTACCTGCTGCAAACCCATCCGGACTACTTTGCCAAACTGATATTTGAGATGCCTCAGAGCAAGACGAACCGCTTCATGGAGAACGTCATCCTGACTGTCTTCAACTACGCCCAGAACAACCGGGAACAGTTTCTGCTTATCAAACTCTTTGAGCGAGCCCTGAAGGAGGAAATTGAGTGAGTTACATCTCTTTACTTTGTCATTAAGTTGCATTACCCTTCTCTCCTTGAGAGATCAAAAAGACTTGAAGATAACAGTCAGATGTGTACGTAATAGTACACCCAATTTACTGACTCAGGGCTTTGCTGGTTACGTGTACTTTCATGTCTCTAAGCAAATATGGGAATTGGGAAAGGCCTGAGGACAAGGCTAGTTCCGAAGCCATTGTGAGCATGCCTTCTTCTGTTTAAACTGCCTGACGAGTACATCCTCTTTGTACCAACTCCGCCACACACACATTGTGAGAAATGAAAGTAGATTGTCCTGGTACAGTTCTAATTGGCACCTTACAAATTTTGGGATTACAACCTTTTGGGATTGCACTATTTTGGCATGGTGTGAAGTGTGTACCATATTCATACTGCATGTTGTATTAACAAAAAGAAAAGTGGGTGTACATTTTTTGTTAAGACCAGGCAGGAGCCAGGGAGAATGCAGCTTGTGTGTGCGTACATGTGTGTGTGTTAAGTTCACCTGTCTCTATACACAACCCTTTACGTGG
>OX422198.1:6923919-7272740 GCA_949130485.1 Agelas oroides
AGTCTAAAATGCAGGAAGAGGTACTGGTACCCCACGAGTATGCAACTTGACAAACACCTGGCTGTGTCTAAAGAACAAGATTCAAGGATTCTGTGCTCCACACATACTGTAGCTGACAGTACTCCACACATACTGTAGCTGACAGTGCTCCACACATACTGTAGCTGACAGTGCTCCACACATACTGTAGCTGACGGTACTCCACACATACTGTAGCTGACAGTGCTCCACACATACTGTAGCTGACAGTACTCCACACATACTGTAGCTGACAGTACTCCACACATACTGTAGCTGACAGTGCTCCACACATACTGTAGCTGACGGTACTCCACACATACTGTAGCTGACAGTGCTCCACACATACTGTAGCTGACAGTGCTCCACACATACTGTAGCTGACAGTGCTCCACACATACTGTAGCTGACAGTACTCCACACATACTGTAGCTGACGGTACTCCACACATACTGTAGCTGACAGTGCTCCACACATACTGTAGCTGACGGTACTCCACACATACTGTAGCTGACAGTACTCCACACATACTGTAGCTGACAGTGCTCCACACATACTGTAGCTGACGGTACTCCACACATACTGTAGCTGACAGTGCTCCACACATACTGTAGCTGACAGTGCTCCACACATACTGTAGCTGACAGTGCTCCACACATACTGTAGCTGACAGTACTCCACACATACTGTAGCTGACAGTACTCCACACATACTGTAGCTGACAGTGCTCCACACATACTGTAGCTGACGGTACTCCACACATACTGTAGCTGACAGTGCTCCACACATACTGTAGCTGACGGTACTCCACACATACTGTAGCTGACAGTGCTCCACACATACTGTAGCTGACAGTGCTCCACACATACTGTAGCTGACAGTGCTCCACACATACTGTAGCTGACAGTACTCCACACATACTGTAGCTGACAGTACTCCACACATACTGTAGCTGACAGTACTCCACACATACTGTAGCTGACAGTACTCCACACATACTGTAGCTGACAGTACTCCACACATACTGTAGCTGACAGTGCTCCACACATACTGTAGCTGACGGTACTCCACACATACTGTAGCTGACAGTGCTCCACACATACTGTAGCTGACAGTGCTCCACACATACTGTAGCTGATGGTGCTCCACACATACTGTAGCTGACAGTACTCCACACATACTGTAGCTGACGAAGAAGAACTCAAGCTGTAAACAGTACGGTATCAATTATCAGTCAGGTTCTAAAAAAATTATATTTGGGCATCAAAGAGCAACATCCTGAAGTAGGCTTGTCTTTGAAAATCTATTTGGGCCATGTCAAAGTGACATCCTGTGCTAAGACTGGCTTTGTCTGTAGTTGAGTGTACCAACCAGTACAGGTCAACCGTGTTTAGTACAGTCAACACACGAATGTCTAAATATTGTATTATTGTCGTATTAATGTTATTTATAGTGCAGTGTTTTTTTAAGAGTAGGCGAAATGCCACTTTTTGGTCTAAAGTAGGCGAAATGGGAGTAGGCGAACAGGGAATATCCCTATGAGAGGTTCAGAAGCAGTGTCTATATATATCACTTGTGTCTATATGTGTTACATGTATCTATTTATATTACTGGTGTAGCATGTGTACCCAGGTATACCCCTCACAGAATATGTACCCAGCATTTCTAGGTACACCCGCCACAGGATATGTCTAACGTTTGTATTTATATACTCATTCAGCATGTGTACCAAGCCTCATATATGTACCCAACATTTCTAGGTAAACCTACCACAGAGTATCAGGTATCAAATGTTATTATCCTGTGGCCAGTGTACCTAGAAATGTTGGGGACATATTCTGTGAGGCTTGGTACACATCCTGTGAAGGATGTATACCTACAGGTGTTTGTTTACCGGTGATACGCACACACACACACACACACACACACACACACACACACACACACACACACACACACACATACGCACACACACACACACACACACACACACACACACACATACGCACACACACACACACACACACACACACACACACACACACACACACACACACACACATACGCACACACACACACACACACACACACACACAGTTGTTGATTGATCATGAAGATGCAATTGCTCCAGACCCAGAAGACCCCTTGCATGGCATCCTCAAGGACCTCGGACCATCCCCCTCTGTTGAATCTCTGCTAGGTGCGTACCCTCTTCACTCCCTCACCTCCTCACCTCCACACCTTCTCACCTTCTCACCCTTAACCTTACATGTGCTTGCCTCTTTCTTCATCTCATACTCCTTGTTTCCTCCCTCCCTCCCTCTCTCCCCTCCCTCCCTCCCTCCCTCCCTCCCTCCCTCCCTCCCTCCCTCCCTCCCTCTCTCCCCTCCCTCCCTCCCTCCCTCCCTCCCTCCCTCCCTCTCTCCCTCCCTCCCACCCCCCTTTGCTCCCTCTCTCTTCACAGGTGGTGTTCGTGACGCAGCACCCGGAGAGGACAAACAGGATGTGATCAACGAAGCAGGGAAACAAGAGATTCCTCTGACCCTCACCAACAAGGTTGAGAACCTTGCAGAGGACGACAGTTCCAACATGAAGGCCCTCTTTGTCAGGTGCACACACACGCACACAAACACACACACACACACACACACACACACACACACTCACTCACACACACACACTCCACTCACACACAGAACAAAGCGCATGGTTGTTGACGTGCTTCGTGTACAACCGGGAGAGAACCTGACGGAAGTGCTCTACACGCCGGCCACCACAGAACAGGAGGAGGAACACCAGATGCTTGTCCGGAAGAGGGAACAGTCAGACCAGAGCAAGTTCTCCCAGCACGGAGCCATGAAGAAATCCGACTCCATGTCGGGTGACAGAAAGTGAGGGAACATCTTTGTGAGCTAGTTTGCTGGTCTGAGTAGGACGTGATTTTAACCTCGTACCCAGGCTCCGCCCACTAAGCACCTGGGTACGAGGCTAGTCATAATTTTATTTCCAGATCTTCCCACTGTCCAGTTTTTGATTGCTTACGTATGCAATAGCAGAGGGGCAAGATTTGTGGGTACACAGAGGTGGGAGGGGTCCCTGACCACATTTTGTGTAGCATCTGAATGATGAGTGATATTTTTTTGCCTTTGGGGCTTCACGATTATTCAACCCTTCCACTCTTTTTACCCAGTAAACATTGATATTGTTTCCATGATAAAACCTTCCAGTTTCCCCCTTTGCTTCGTGACACACTGTAAAATGATATGATATTGTGAGAAACTCGGTAAATAATTGAATAGAGTGTAGAGGGAATCTGAGTGGGTTTGCAAATACGAAATTAGGGCTATATTACAAGAATGCTCCTTGTTATAGTAACAAAGGGACCTCTACGAGATTGTGTGTTCTTTGTAGGTAATTTAATTTAATGTGGAGATCAGTCAGTTGTCTGCAAACCAATTCTTGAACAAACTATGTCATGTATCACTTGACAAACTGTCTTGAATCATTACAAGTTCATCTTTTTTCAATTTTTCATTTTTTTTAACCCCACCCATCTTTATTTATCCGTTTCACTATTTAACACTGGTTTTCTTCTCATTAGTGTCATTGTGACTGACGAAGGCTCTCGAGCCGAAACGTCTCAAGTATATTGTCTCTGCTACGATGAACTTTGCTCACTTATGTCAACCGTTGCACAAACCAATTCTTCTCACTTACAATTTACACGGTGCTAAGCCCTATACAGAAGATGGCATGCGCGTTCGTTGAGTGACATCAATTATCATTCAGTGGCTTCTCGTTGTTCTAGTCAACCCTTTTAGGGTGAGGGAATTGCTCAGGTGGAGGGGGTTGGTGTGTGTTTGTGCGCACTCAAGCTGTATCCAATTATGAGGTACACTCTGAGGGGGGAGACCAGGCCTTGTGTGGTTTTGGTCCTTCGTATCTCATCATCTTCCTGTCCCCTCACCCCCTCACCCACTCACCACTCTCCTAACCCCATCATGTCTTACCTCCCTCATCCCCTCACCCCATCACATCTTACCTCCTTCACCCCCTCACCCCCTCACCCATCATGTCATTACTGTTTTCCTTCCATCACCTCTCTCTCTCACTCCATCCCTAGCCTTCCCTTGGAGGGAATGAAGCGGAAGATCATGCGTAATCTCCGCACACTGGAGCAGGAAGGAATGGTGAACAGCAAGAACGACTACCAGGAGATCATCAACGCCATTGCAAGGGTAAGTGTGTGTGTGTGTGTGTGTGTGTGCATGTGTGTGCATGTGTGCGCGCGCGCATGTATGAATCTAATGTACCTCTCCCTTCCCAACAGGACATTCGTAACCAGCACCGCTACCGTCAGCAGCGGAAACAGGAACTGACTCGACTGCAGGAGACACTGGACAAGCTGAGCAAGAAAGCTTCCTTCTATGAGGAACAGATGGACTACTTCCAGAGATATGTTAAAGCCTGCCTCGACAGCCTTGCCAAAGCAGGAAGGTACATATGGGAGGTGGGGCAGCCTTGCCAAAGCAGGAAGGTACATATGGGAGGTGGGGCAGCCTTGCCAAGACAGGAATGTACAATGGGAGGGTGGGGCAACGTCACTGAGGTGGGAATGTACGTGTGGGTTGGGTGGGGCAACTTCACTGAGGTGGGAATGTACGTGTGGGTTGGGTGGGACAACGTCACTGAGGGTTTTGTACTTCCGGAGAAAGGTTAAGGTGGGTGTTACATAAAAGCTGCACCCCTGTGAATCTAAGTACAGAGGTGGGTGTTCAAGGCCTGCTTTGAGAGGCAAGAACGTTGTTTCTTGTATGGGTGTGCTTCCGGAAAAGGTTAAGGCCTGCTTTGAGAGGCAGGAACATTGTTTCTTGTATGGGTGTGCTTCCGGAAAAGATTAGGTGTGTATTTGCAGTGTAAACATATCTGCTTGCCAAAGTGCTTCCGAGTTATGTTATTACCTTGGCAACCAATAGGAACATGAGTTTTAGAACTGATATAACGGTGCAAAAATGAGTTCAAATTCACTTGCCAAAGTACTCATGTTAAGACCTGCTTTGACAGCCAATGGGAACATACGTCTTTGAACTATGTACAGGATTGTTGTGTATGTGTGTTGAAGTTACTTTATACCTGCTTGCTGTAAACTCTTCTCAAGCTATGTTAAGGCCTGCTTTGACGTAAGGTGATACGTGTGTTCAATCTGCTTGGCAATCTGCTCCTGCAGTAGAGTATGTCAAAGCAATTGTCATATTCTTAGCAGAATTGTTTGGGTCAGTAAGGCATGATTTGCCTGCCAACACGCTGAATTGAGTCAAGGCATTGTGATGGTCACTAATCACAGTGAAGCAGTTAGTGAAATTAACAACTACCAAATATGGTCAATACAACAAAAGATACAATGTCAATAACTCAGATTTTTGCCTGAAGCGTTCCATTAGCGTCAACACCCACACATACTGCTCATACCTTCTCTGTCTTGTTAGGTGCCAGTGCACAAAATATAGATTGCATTTTGTTACCTTACTGTATCCCCCTCCCCACCTCCCCCTCCCCCTCCCCACCTCCCCCTCCCCCATTCCCTATATATCTAGTTACATGTGCATGCAATTGGGGTACCACTGTACAAATAGTCTGCCTGATATGCACATAGAGTATTGTGGAGACTGGTGGTCATAGCTAAGTGGCCAGAACACTGGCAGCTCAAGCCCGGGCTCCTGGGTTTATTTCCCAACAGCTGCTGGCTTTTCCCTATCTTCTGTCTCTCTCCTTCAATGTCACATCCTTTGTGCTAATTGATAGCCCTTATTTTCCCCTAGAATGCGATAATATTTAATTGTGTTACAAAGATATGCTTGAAAGCTACACACTAGTGAAATTTATCCTTATTGGAGAGGCAAAATCTATTCCCTTAATGCCCCCTTTCTGTGCTTCCCCCAATTGTTAGGAGGAAAACTTGAGTATGTGTGATGTTTGGCTCTAGTTTCAATACAACACATTCCATAAACAGCGCGGTCTCAGGACAGTGACTTTCACTCTTTGCCACATAACAATTCCCGCCTTGGAGGAAATTTTGAGCATGCATCAATGTTTGGCTGCAGTTTTACAATGCAGCCGAGGATATCATTACATTCCTTAAATTTAAACCTCAAGACAATGGTTTTTCAACTTCTGCCAGATAGTGGTCATACTCATTCCGGCCTTGGAACGGAGCCTGGAAGAATTTTGAGTATGCATCATGTTTGATTGTAGATTCAAAACACAGTGGGGATGTCAACACATTCCTGACATTCCATGAAGACTGTCTTACTGTGTGCTAATAGTCTGCCTTGGCATTAAACATGTTTAAAGCAATCTCAGAGCAGTGGTTCTTCACCAGGCATAGTGATGGGTTCCTCTCACGTGATCAACTCTCACGAGATCAATTTGCCACCAAATCAACTCTCACGAGATCAACTTGTCACGAGATCAATTTGCCACCAAATCAACTCAATTTTTTTAGGTTGAAAAAAAAAGAGGTACTTTGAACACTTAACAACATGATTGTTGAAATTGTTTTGGTCTTGTTGAACTCAAATTAATCCATCATGCCAGCATACCTCAAACCTCAAAGAAGGTAAAGTGTTTTGGAGATATGAGTTTCACAAGGCTGGGTGCAAAGGAAGAGCTACATCTGTTGGTGAGGCTGTTGATGTCACATGCACTGAGCACAATCATCCACAACATCAGGCATCAAATATGGCCAAGAAGCTAGTGTCCTCCATGAGGAAGGGACAATACTACAGCCGTAGTGATTATCTACATGCCGTAAAATGTCCAACAGAACTTTAGGTTAAGTACATTTGTTTCATGTTTGTTTGTTTTTTCAACATAAAAAATTGAGTTGATTTCGTGAGAGTTGATCTCATGAGAGTTGATCTGGTGGCAATTGATCTCGTGAGGATTGATCTTGTGACACCGAGACATAGTGATCAGGGTTGGTCCTGCCTTGAAGGAAAAGTTTGAGCATGCATCACATTTGATTACTGCTTTGTTTATCAGGAATGGTAATATTCAGTGGGGGGATTGCCTGGTGCATTCCAGACATTGCAACCTCTTGACACCCAGGACCTTTGAGAAGGAAAGAGGGGGTGGTGGACACCCAGGACCGTTGAGAAGGAAAGACGGGGTGGGGGGTGGGGTAAACTTTGCCCCATGAACCCTGCTGTAATGCACTGCACTCTTATAAATTAGAGGTTAATTAACCCAATCCACCCTCCTAGGATTTGTAGGTTAACCACATTCACACTCATACAAATTCTACATTGATTCCACACAAAATGTAGCTTGGGAGAAATTTTAGTGTTCATGTCCCGCACTCTCCCAATTTCTCTCCTTCCTGCAGTAAGGGTCGAGTGAGGAGGGGTCAAGGCCAGGAGGGGGGAACAGAGTTCAAACGACAGTCAGTGAAGTACACTGCACAAAAGCTGTTTGAGAAAGGTGTCATTCTTGAGATTGAAGGCCTACCTAACCACCAGTAAGGAGAGAAGAGGGGAGGAGGGGCGGGGGGGAGGGAGAGAGGGTTGAAGGCTTACCTAACCACCAGTAAGGAGAGAAGAGGGGAGGAGGGGTGGGGGGAGGGAGAGGAAGAGAGGGAAGGAGGGGAGGAGGGGGAGGAGGGGGGTAGGGAGATCTGTTATTTGTTCTACCGTAAAGCTTAATGAACCCCCAAAGCATGTATCCTATACTGTGTAATTATGAGCTAAGCTTCATTAGTATGCTGACTACTAATCAAATTAATAGCATTCTGGTCTCCCCCACAGATTCAGGAATGTTGTGTTCGAGATCTCATCGATAGACGTGGGTGTATTTGAGGTGTCTGGAAGGTTTCTGGGGAGACAGATTGAGAAAGTGGAGCTAGTCTTCCAAGTATGTTATGTGTGTCTGTCCCCTCCCATGCAATTGTGGACATCATGTGATGTCACAGACAGTTCTCTCCTGACCACTGTCTCCCTCCCCTTCCATGTGTGCAAACAGATACCATAGCCTGCTCATAATTTAGTCTAGAGCATCTAATACAGGAAACTATGATTAGTTTCCTCCATCCCCATGCTTTTCCCCTTTGTAATGTTTACAATTCCAGTATCTTTTGTCCCTCCCTCTGTACTATGGGCTACTAATTGTTACCATACAGAAACATATTAACTGTCTTCGTAGTAGATATCTCCATTTATGATACAGAGGGATTTGTAATTTATTCCCTAAATGATCTGTATCCCCATAATTGTAGACTTTCTCTCATGTGCAAATCTCATTTCTTGCATGCACACAACTCGTTTTTGCTATAATTAAGAACAAATGTTGACAACCTTTATACATACATACATACATACATACATACATACATACATACATACATACATACATACATACAAGTGACTCTGTACTACCCAACTCACTACCCAACTCACTACCCTTTAGCAAGCAAACTCTTAATATACTCACAACTGTTTGTAGTGTCAGGTGGCCTGTGGTTGGCCGCTGGTTTTGTAAGTCCCACTTCAAAGCAGACCATCAAGTTGACCCATTCTGGTTCTGCCATGCTTGGAGTTCTCAATAATTGCCAAATAAGGAATCATGCTGACCTTGTGTTAAGGTCCATACTGATGTGGCCTCATTCCCAGGCCTTCACCACCATCCAGGGAACGAGGTTACTTGTGATAGCTGTTGGTCTTCTGGCTAACGTCCTGTGCTGTTTAGTCAGCCAAATCAGGCTCAGTTTGCATCATTGTGGACCCTGTGATAAAGATCCTGTACTGTCTAGGGAAATGGAGTCAGTATGATTGTCCATGTCCTTAGCTGCGTTTACACGTAGCAATTTTTGTAAGCTGGTTTAGCTTAAGCAGGCTTGGAATGCACATGCGATGTGTTTACAGAGAGGCATTAATCTGGCTTCATTGTATTCATCTAAGTGGTTTGTAATCTGCACTTTAAATAGAATTCAGCACAAGGAGAGACAACATCGAGGGAGAACTCAACTTCCACTGCATGCGCTGCAAATTAGCCTTGTTCCCAGGCCTTCCCACCGTCCATTTTTTTATCGCTTCCAGTTTTTACGTACTGGAAGCGATCAAAAACTGGACGATGGGAAGGCCTGGGAACGACGCTAATGCAAATCAAGTCTGTTCTAACTTCTTACCGCCTCAAAGGATCGAATAGTTCCATAGACTCATTGTGTCAAATCGTTATACTGCAATTGCACAGACACAGAACCTGCTCAGCTGCCACTTAGCGTTTACACACACCGCATGTGCACCTAAACCGCATTGAAGCCGGCTTCAAACCACCCCCCCCCCCCCCGAAGTGGTTTGCGTACCAGTTTGCTAACCGGTTTCTAAATCGGTTTAGCGCGTTTACACCTTGGAGTTTTCAAACCGGTTCAATAGAAACCGGCTTGGGAACCGGCTTAAGTGCTACGTGTAAATGCAGCTAAGCTTAATGCAAGGTGGCATTCAATAGGTTAGTTCCCCATGTAAGAATCACGGAATATATGAATATATAATGAGGTCAGTATACAGGCCTTGTACTGGTAGTGGTGGTCGTACTAGTTGTACTAGTTGTACTAGTTGTACTAGTTGTACTGGTAGTGGTGGTTATACTAGTTGTACTAGTTGTAGTGGTTGTACTAGTTGTACTGGTAGTGGTGGTTATACTAGTTGTACTAGTCGTAGAGGTAGTGATGATAGTTGTACTAGTTGTACTAGTTGTACTAGTTGTACTGGTAGTGGTGGTTATACTAGTTGTACTAGTTGTACTAGTTGTAGTGGTTGTAGTAGTTGTACTAGTTGTACTGGTAGTGGTGGTTATACTAGTTGTACTAGTTGTACTAGTTGTAGTGGTTGTACTAGTTGTACTGGTAGTGGTGGTTATACTAGTTGTACTAGTCGTAGAGGTAGTGATGGTTGTACTAGTTGTACTGGTTGTGATGGTTGTACTAGTTGTACTGGTAGTGATGGTTGTATTGGTTGTAGTGGTAGTGATGGTTGTACTAGTTGCACTGGTAGTGATGGTTGTACTAGTTGTACTGGTAGTGATGGTTGTACTAGTTGTAGTGGTAGTGATGGTTGTACTAGTTGTAGTGGTTGTACTAGTTGTACTGGTAGTGGTGGTTATACTAGTTGTACTAGTCGTAGAGGTAGTGATGATCGTACTAGTTGTATTAGTTGTGGTGGCCGTACTGGTTGCACTGGTAGTGGTGATTGTACTAGTCGTACTGGTAGTGATGGTTGTACTAGTTGCACTGGTAGTGATGGTTGTATTGGTTGTAGTGGTAGTGATGGTTGTACTAGTTGTAGTGGTTGTGATGGTTGTACTAGTTGTAGTGGTAGTGATGGTTGTACTAGTTGCACTGGTAGTGATGGTTGTATTGGTTGTAGTGGTAGTGATGGTTGTACTAGTTGTAGTGGTAGTGGTGGTCGTACTAGTTGTAGGTCGTATTGGTTGTAGTGGTAGTGATGGTTGTACTAGTTGTACTGGTAGTGATGGTTGTACTATTTGCAGTGGTAGTGATGGTTGTACTAGTTGTAGTGGTTGTGATGGTTGTACTAGTACGTTGTACTGGTTGTGATGGTTGTACTAGTCGTACTGGTAGTGATGGTCGTACTAGTTGCACTGGTAGTGATGGTTGTATTGGTTGTAGTGGTAGTGATGGTTGTACTAGTTGTACTGGTAGTGATGGTTGTACTAGTTGTAGTGGTAGTGATGGTTGTACTAGTTGTAGTGGTTGTGATGGTTGTACTAGTTGTACTGGTAGTGGTGGTTGTATCGGTTGTAGTGGTAGTGATGGTTGTACTAGTTGTAGTGGTTGTGATGGTTGTACTAGTTGTAGTGGTTGTGATGGTTGTAGTGGTAGTGATGGTCGTACTAGTTGTATTAGGTGTGGTGGTCGTACTGGTTGCACTGGTAGTGGTGGTTGTACTAGTTGTACTGGTAGTGATGGTTGTACTAGTTGTAGTGGTTGTGATGGTTGTACTAGTTGTAGTGGTAGTGATGGTTGTACTAGTTGCACTGGTAGTGATGGTTGTATTGGTTGTAGTGGTAGTGATGGTTGTACTAGTTGTAGTGGTAGTGGTGGTCGTACTAGTTGTAGGTCGTATTGGTTGTAGTGGTAGTGATGGTTGTACTAGTTGTACTGGTAGTGATGGTTGTACTATTTGCAGTGGTAGTGATGGTTGTACTAGTTGTAGTGGTTGTGATGGTTGTACTAGTACGTTGTACTGGTTGTGATGGTTGTACTAGTCGTACTGGTAGTGATGGTCGTACTAGTTGCACTGGTAGTGATGGTTGTACTAGTTGTAGTGGTAGTGATGGTTGTACTAGTTGTAGTGGTTGTGATGGTTGTACTAGTTGTACTGGTAGTGGTGGTTGTATCGGTTGTAGTGGTAGTGATGGTTGTACTAGTTGTAGTGGTTGTGATGGTTGTACTAGTTGTAGTGGTTGTGATGGTTGTAGTGGTAGTGATGGTCGTACTAGTTGTATTAGGTGTGGTGGTCGTACTGGTTGCACTGGTAGTGGTGGTTGTACTAGTTGTACTGGTAGTGATGGTTGTATTGGTTGTAGTGGTTGTGATGGTTGTACTAGTTGTAGTGGTTGTGATGGTTTTACTAGTTGTAGTGGTTGTAGTGGTAGTGATGGTTGTACTAGTCGTACTGATAGTGATGGTTGTACTAGTTGTAGTGGTTGTGATGGTTGTACTAGTTGTAGTGGTTGTGATGGTTGTACTAGTTGTAGTGGTAGTGATGGTCGTACTAGTTGCACTGGTAGTGATGGTTGTACTGGTTGTACTAGTTGTAGTGGTAGTGATGGTCGTACTAGTTGTACTGGTAGTGGTGGTTGTACTAGTTGCACTGGTAGTGATGGTTGTACTGGTTGTAGTGGTAGTGATGGTTGTACTAGTTGTAGTGGTTGTGATGGTTGTACTAGTTGTAGTGGTAGTGATGGTTGTACTAGTTGTAGTGGTAGTGATGGTTGTAGTAGTTGTAGTGGTTGTGATGGTTGTACTAGTTGTAGTGGTTGTGATGGTTGTACTAGTTGTAGTGGTAGTGATGGTCGTACTAGTTGTAGTGGTAGTGATGGTTGTAGTGGTAGTGGTGGTCGTACTGGTTGCAGTGGTAGTGGTGGTCGTACTGGTTGCAGTGGTAGTGATGGTTGTACTAGTCGTACTGGTAGTGATGGTTGTACTAGTTGCACTGGTAGTGATGGTTGTACTAGTTGCACTGGTAGTGATGGTTGTATTGGTTGTACTGGTAGTGATGGTTGTATTGGTTGTAGTGGTAGTGATGGTTGTACTGGTTGTAGTGGTAGTGATGGTTGTACTAGTTGTAGTGGTTGTGTTGTGCATGCGAGTATTCTGGTGTGTGTGTGTGTAATTTTGCGTTATATATATATTACTGCACATGGTAGTCTGCGCGTGACGGTATGTATACCTTATGCGGCTTCTTGTTTGACTAGCCCATTGTTACCTTACATATGTATCGCAGATGAGTTTCTACACTCCCAGTTTTACTTTGTATATTTATACTTTCTTTGTCCCTCTGTTCCACCTCTCCTTCCTTTCCCCCCTCCCCTTCCCTCCTCCTTTTTTTCTTTCTTCCTTCTCTCCTTCCTCTCTCACAGGACCTTCTCCAGCTGCAGTACGAAGGTCTTGCCATCATGAAGATGTTTGAACGTGCCAAGATCAACGTCAACCTGTTAATTTACCTTATAAACAAGAAATTTTATGGAAGAGTATAAAACATGAAGTTAGAGCAGAGGTTCTTTAACACATTACTGCATTAGATGTTTTCATGCACCACCCAAGGCTGTTGCGGTTTCCCTCAATGCTGTGATTGTAGTTCCAATTTTTTTTGTCTGTAAAAAGTTTGCCTTGTAAATAGTTGCATGCAATGTGTATACACGTTTATGCAATCATTAGGTCAATAAAACAATAATCTCTTCACTGCTATAAATTCCAGGAATTTTTAAATACCATCCGACTGCTTGCTTAATCATTACAATCATTACAGTAATTTCACAGGAAATGTGGCTCCATGGTAAAATCCTGTTAATTTAGTGAATGCGCAATAAATAGACGTGGGTGGTGTAGTGGTAGGTTCTTGTAGCGTAGTTTATAAGCCAAGCTGAAAGATAACTGGTCATTTCTAAAGGATGGCGAAGTTATGGATACACGGTGAGCCGATTTATAATACTAGCTTGTGATATCCAAATACCAATCTAGGAAACTGATATTTCGTCGTTGAAAAGCAGCGTGTAATGACCCCCTCTGGAACTAGCGTACAGTTTCCCCCTACCCGGGCCCTGAAGCCCAGAAGCCTGGAATTCGCTAGCTATTTTGTGCTCTGTAATAGACGACGCACTCCAGTTTTTGTCTGCTAGTGCATGTGCCACTGTGGTCCTAATTTATCACCTCTGCATTTATATGTGAGTTGCTTGTTTGTTTGTAGTGGTACGAATAGAGAAGCGAGGGAAAAGATTTGAAAGCCGCCAGCCACACTGTGTTGTTTTTTGGCTGTGGGGCATATTGGTTGATTGTATGCCTTGCAATTAACTACATGTACCGGGCTCTCCCTATCTTCTCATATTTCCTGTCAAATGATTTTTCTCATCGTCTTTCTTGTTTGCATGCATCATGGTGGGCTGTATGCTGCAGTAAAAGAAGCGTCAGTGGATATACCAGGTGAGCAACAGAACAAGGAAGGGGATCCCTGCTGTACCTCGATATTTGGGGGTATGTGCTAATAGCTGCATGCACTCACTAGCTGTAGGGCCGGTATGGCCTGGAAGGTGGCCATGTGTCCAGTCTCATTCCCGGGTTGCTATGCATGTGTTCATAAAGTGGGATAAAATGCTAGCTATATAAGCTAGCCTATGTCATGTTTTTTAACCCTCCCCGCTCGGTTGGACTGCTGTTAAAGTAGATTCATGAGGCTACGGTGTCCCAAGATTTAGAACCTCCTGCGGAATGGTATGGGGTATATACCTCCGATTAGAATATCTGTGGCCAACACTGGTTGTTTGGTCAGAAATGTGAGGTGGTGTAAATTAACTCCTCCCGCTCTCAACTAACCTTACTCCAGATTCCTCTGGCGTGGTTGCTACCTTGAAGGTTGGTTCGTCTGCGCTCACCACAACCAAGGCCGAAGCACCAAACCCAGTCTGGAACGAAGATTTCCAATTGTGAGTTAAGTTCAGAGGGAAGGCTCCCTCATACACTACTGGACTACCATAGTACAAGTTCACTAACTGACCAGCAGAAACTATTTAAATTGTTGCAAGAATTTATTAACAGTAGTATTTTGTTAACGAAATTAGCTCTACCTCCTAGCCTTGTTCCTAGGCTCTCCCCTATACCCTGATGAAGGGGATAGCCTGGGAATGAGATGGGTTTCAGTGATTTTATTGGTTAATGTATGCTCCAGTCTAACTCACACTTTAGCACTGTGAATAGACGACAGGTTTTCCTGGCACTTTGGAAAACCTCTACGTTTAATCATTCTTGTGACAAAGCCACACAAATATTGAGAAAGCACTAGTTGTTTTCTGTCTTTAGTTCAACTGCAGTATCCACAGAGGACTGATCTTTGCACAAATGTATGAACTAACAGTGTTATTTATTTGCAAAATTTTCACCAGGATGCACTTCCTTGAAATAGGTAGGTGTACTGAAAGTCTTTCCCCCCCAAAACATGGTGTACTGAAAGTCTTTTGTCCCATTGTGGTCATGCACTGCCTTGACTTCATACTCTCTTCCTCCTTCCTGCTTCCCTAACAAGGTAGCTTAACCCTTCTATGAATATGCTAATATGGGAAGTTATGTATTTACAAGAGGAAGCCAGGGTTATGCCCACTGATGGTGGTACTAGCCACTACAGTAAGAGCCTATAAGATGGTGGCGTCTCATCTTTCTGGCTCAACCAAAACCCATAGGAAGGACAGTGTCAAAAGGTTTAATAGCAAATTCAGAAAAGATTTACATGACTACATATATTCTTGGAACTGATTATGAGGTAGCTGTTTGAATTTGAGGAAGTTTTATGTTATAGTTAAACAGGTGCCAGGGATTTATGGCAGTAAACAGACCGAGTCTGAGGGCGTAGCCTGAGGACGAGGTTTGTTTACTACAGCCATAAATCCCTGGCCACCTGTGCTATAATTATTATATATCCCACCTGATTGGTCCTGTACATGTGCAAGTGTTTACAGTAACTTCAATATTGTTTACTGTATGTAAAATCTGTACTATTGTATGGCCATATAGTAGACTGCAAACTGGAGAGGAGGGCCCTTGTAGCCCTCAGGGAGGGAATTCCGGAAATTACCCCCACCTGTTGTATAGGCAAAACTATACTAGGTGGAATATATGTTAAGTAATTTTATTGGAAATTCCTCTTTTGTTAATGAAGAACAGCTGCTAACAGCCAGAGAGCATATCAGTGTATATATGTTTATACTAGCCTCGTTCCCAGGCTCCAGCTGGGGAGGAGCCTGGGAACACGACTGCATCTAACAAAGGCCCATGGAAAGACAAATGGCAGATGTTAACTGAAGTGTATCAAGCAGTGATTACTACCTGTCTGTGCCCTGCTCAGGGAATTGTGTTTCAGTCTTTCCTCCCCTTTTGCCTCTCGCTATCCTCCTTCCTCTTCCTCCCTTCCTCCCTCCCTCTTTCCCTCATCACCAGCAAACTCCTTCACATTGTATTGCATTTATGAGAGAAGGGTATGACGTAGTCCAATCATGTTGCCCTAATTTCCAAGTAACTATGTATGCATTCATCTCTCTTTCCCTCCCTCCCCTCCCTCCCTCCCTCCCCTCCCTCCCTCCCTCCCTCCCTTCCTCCTCCCTCTCTCTCTTCCTCCTCCCTCTCTCTCTAGCACTGTTAAGGACATTAATGAACCCTTGACTGTTGAGATTTACCAGTCAAAGCTTCTCTCAAAGACCTTATTGGGGCTCACTACAATCCCTCTGTACAATGTCCGTCACTCTAACAAGGTTAGTATCTCACAAGTCTGCAATGCAAGTAGGGATGAAAATAAGGGTATTACCAGGTGAACTAAACATAGCCTCGTTCCCAGGCCCTGCTTTTTGTGGTTCCCAGTACAGAAAATGGGGCGAGCCCGGTACATAATCTTGTGCATCATGTCAGGATAGAAGGGACGGAAGAAAAGGTTTAATTGTTGTGGGGCTCAGAAAAGCACAAAGAGCAAAGACTCCAAGTAACGTGCCATGTACATCTAGATTTGTGTATGTAGCTAGCGGGGGAGATGACTGTTTGAACATCACACAAAACATCTTTTTGTTCTGAAATTTGTGTTTCATGCTCACATGAGACTATGAGCAACCCAGGCCAGGTGGGGATGCTAGCTTGTCCTACCCTATTCATTGAAATTGAAAGCAAGCCTGTTCACTAGTACACAAACCAGGTACAAGTACCTGCATCATCTGACATCATGGTATGCATACCAATAACAATACTACTCATTGCCCTCACTCATACTACTTGAACCATAATCATCTAGACATCTTTGTAGTAGTCAGTACTGTAATCCTAGCCACGTTTCTAGCCTCACATCCACTTTTTTCTGTTGTGTGTAGCACGGTAGGGAGGACCTGGTACATAATCTCTGATTAGGTTCGAGTAATGATTTGTATGTACACCATATAATTTTTAACAAACAGATTGTTTGTTGCTTGTATCTGGTTTGTTTACATCTTGTACTATTCTGGTATATAGTAAACAGGTCACAAGACTATTGCAAAATTGAATGTAACAAGTTACTATTGGGGATGGTGAGTAAATATGGGTAGGTACCTTTGTTTTATTAATTAACCGGGATGTCACCACTAGGGAGGGTATGATATTTACTGTAAACATTCTGAGACAGTATGGCTGGCACTGCCACTTGCATGGTGAGCTCATAACTTCCAGATGACAACAGCAACTCACTGAATTTCAGCTGAAATTTCCATTCAGCTCTATCACTGGTGTAAGAAGCCTAGCTCATACTGGCTGCAACTATACAAATGCAGACAATGGGTTTGCACTCCGATATGAAGAGCTGAAATCATCGGTTCTAGTCTCACTGTCTCTTTACACACACACACACACACATACACACACAGCTTGGAGAGGGTCACTGGAATTATCTCTTCCTTCCCTCAACTTCTGGGAAGCTGCTCCCAACACAGCATCAGATACACCTGGATACCCACTTTGAACTACCTGAAGGTGTGTGTGTGTGTGTTTATGTGGTAAAAGTAAGCAAACAATTACACACGTACAAATGCATTGTTGGCAAACCTGGACATGTATGATAACAACCACTGAGCAGCTGTTAAGCTTCTCTTTCCTCTTATACTTTATGTGGCAAAAGTAAGCAAACAATTACACACGTACAAATGTGTACACAAATGAAACAGACACAAACCATGTAAACATGTAATTCTGCCCGTGTTATGGTTCCAGGTCTTGCCGAAGAAGAAGCTGCTGAGCTGGACAGGAAGCTACAGTTGCTGGATACTGTTCTGGAGAAGGAGGTGGGGGAACTCCCAGTTGTAGTCTCAGTCCCAGACCCAATACTGTGCCGGATTGGGTCTGCCGGATTGAGACTAATGTACACGTTTCAGTAGTTTACGCTCTTTATTTCTCACTACCATTAGATTGAGGTCATTGAAAACCAGCATCATCGACTGGTGACAGGAGACTTGGGTGAGTGGTAGTTTTAGTCCTACACTAACGTTGGCTTTCTCCATTTTCTCACCTCCCCCTATAGCCTCATGTCTGCACTAACTACACACCACAGCCCCCCTTCATCCCTTATTCTCCTCCCTGTACCTACACACAGTCTTTCCCCATCCTCCTCTCAGTTTGCATAAACCGTAAGGCACCCATCCTCCTTTTGTCTGCACCCTCCCTCCTGACACATACGCACAAACAGACCCCCCCGTCTCCCACCACAAGATCAGGTCTGGGTCAAGCTCATCCACGGAACCCCCACTAACCCCGCCCACCATCAGCATCACACCCCCGGACTCTGGAGAGGGCAGTTTTGACGAGACAGAGCCTTTGCACAAGCCTGCACGGAGCCGCGTCAACGCAATTCATGAAGGGATGATCACTCCCCTACACTCTGAGTCAGATGGAGAGATCGAGTGCAGCGAGACTCGTGCCAAGTGGAAGAGTGTCTTCAAGAACCCAAAGTTTCAAACACTGGTGAGGGTTTGGTAGTACACACACGCACACACACACACACACACACACACTTTTACTTCTATACATACTGCAAATGTTGATTAAAATTTAACCTCATCCCCAGGCCCCTCCCCCTCGGGCCAAGGAGGCTAGTTAAAATAAAACCTTAGGTGTTGTGTCTGTGGATCCTGTCGTACTGGAAAGTTTTACGTTATTTCACGGGGTGCTAAGTTTGTCAGATACTGTTGAGCTAGGCTGCAGACTGGATCCCAAGACATTTGGAATCTAGACAGGGACTATATGTTACACACATGGTCACATACAGACTAGTGTGCCTACTTAGTTTGGGGGCAGGAATAACTTTCACCTACTGTTTGCAAGATATGGATAAGATAAGCAGTTGAAAATGTTTGACAAATTATTGCTGTTTTTGCAAGGCCCATCAATGTGGCGAAGGCTGTGAGTCTCCATTGCTGTTTGCTTTGGTGGACAAAGCCAGGCTGTGAGTCTCCATTGTTGTTTGCTTTAGTGGACAAGGCCAGGCTGTGAGTCTCCATTGCCAGTAGCTTTAGTGGACAAGGCCAGGCTGTGAGTCTCCATTGCCAGTAGCTTTAGTGGACAAGGCCAGGCTGTGAGTCTCCATTGCCAGTAGCTTTAGTGGACAAAGCCAGGCTGTGAGTCTCCATTGCTGTTTGCTTTAGTGGACAAGGCCAGGCTGTGAGTCTCCATTGCTGTTTGCTTTAGTGGACAAGGCCAGGCTGTGAGTCTCCATTGCCAGTAGCTTTAGTGGACAAAGCCAGGCTGTGAGTCTCCATTGCCAGTAGCTTTAGTGGACAAGGCCAGGCTGTGAGTCTCCATTGCCAGTAGCTTTAGTGGACAAAGCCAGGCTGTGAGTCTCCATTGCCAGTAGCTTTAGTGGACAAGGCCAGGCTGTGAGTCTCCATTGCCAGTAGCTTTAGTGGACAAGGCCAGGCTGTGAGTCTCCATTGCTGTTTGCTTTGGTGGACAAGGCCAGGCTGTGAGTCTCCATTGCCAGTAGCTTTAGTGGACAAAGCCAGGCTGTGAGTCTCCATTGCTGTTTGCTTTAGTGGACAAGGCCAGGCTGTGAGTCTCCATTGCTGTTTGCTTTAGTGGACAAGGCCAGGCTGTGAGTCTCCATTGCCAGTAGCTTTAGTGGACAAAGCTAGGCTGTGAGTCTCCATTGCCAGTAGCTTTAGTGGACAAGGCCAGGCTGTGAGTCTCCATTGCCAGTAGCTTTAGTGGACAAAGCCAGGCTGTGAGTCTCCATTGCCAGTAGCTTTAGTGGACAAGGCCAGGCTGTGAGTCTCCATTGCCAGTAGCTTTAGTGGACAAGGCCAGGCTGTGAGTCTCCATTGCTGTTTGCTTTGGTGGACAAAGCCAGGCTGCAAGTCTCCATTGCTGTTTGCTTTGGTGGACAAAGCCAGGCTGCGAGTCTCCATTGCCAGTAGATTTGGTGGACAAAGCCAGGCTGCGAGTCTCCATTGCCAGTAGCTTTGGTGGACAAAGCCAGGCTGTGAGTCTCCATTGCCAGTAGCTTTGGTGGACAAAGCCAGGCTGTGAGTCTCCATTGGCAGTAGCTTTAGTGGACAAGGCCAGGCTGTGAGTCTCCATTGCCAGTAGCTTTAGTGGACGAGGCCAGGCTGTGAGTCTCCATTGCCAGTAGCTTTGGTGGACAAAGCCAGGCTGAAGTGACAGGAGAAGCACCCACCAAGCCAAAGGAATGTACACCGAACCCTTTGCCAGACGATAATTCAATTGTGTGAGGTTATTCCAAAAGGAAAAGGTGATCAAGAAATTGTAGTAACATAGTTTCAAGACCACCACACTACCCACATAGCCTCGTTCCCAGGCCCGTAAGGGTTAAAGTCGACTTTAACCCTTTGCCAGACGATAATTCAATTGTGTGAGGTTATTCCAAAAGGAAAAGGTGATCAGGAAATTGTAGTAACATAGTTTCAAGACCACCACACTACCCACATAGCCTCGTTCCCAGGCCCGTAAGGGTTAAAGTCGACTTTAACCCTTACGGGCCTGGGAACGAGGCTAACTACCCACACTACCCAGCTTTCCATCACTTGTATATGACCAAAAGATATTTATTTTTTGCTCTTTAGCTACTTGATGCAAAGAGGAACAGTGGATCAGGCCCGAGCTCGCTTGCACAACTGTAAGTTGTCTCACAAACGTGCCTCACACCAGTAAAATGTGAGCTAGCTTTTGTATCCTTCCCTCTCTTCACTCAGGGTCAGCCAGCTGAAGACAATGGGACAGAGCCTTGAGCAGGATGTGAAGCCCTTGACTACCGTCTCAGTGAGCACCACACGATAGTCATGTGACTGTTTCTCAATCATCCACTTACCTCTCTGCCTTCAAACCCTCATGTCTCACCCCTCATCCCCTCACCCTCACCCTTTATCCCCTCTCCCTTCATCCCTCTCCCCTCACCCTCTCCCCTCACCCCTCCCCTCTCCCCTCACCCTCACCCTCACCCCTCACCCTCACCCTTTGTCCCTTACTCTCCGCCTGTCTTGTCCTCTTATTTGTGAAATTGCTCATGCCTCTCTTCTCACCCAAACCAACTCCTTTCTCCTGTATACAGACAGCCTTCTTGTCCCGGTCACGCAGTGTAATTGAAAGGAGAAGACGGCAGGGACGACATTTCATTGCTGATGAGCTGGTAAGATCACGTTGACATGACGGCTAGTCTTGTACCCAGACCCCCCAGAGGGTCTGGGTACAAGACTACATGACGGCTTGATGTGAAGGCACACTTTGCTCACAACTGTTTCAATCGTACCTGCAATGTGTGTACATGATAAATAATTTTTTGTGGTTTTCTGACTCACAGAGGATGCAAGTGTACAGAAAAACAGTGCAAGCTCTTGTCTACCCTGTATCAGGTATGTATTTCCCGAGGGTAGCCTCCTCGTCCAGCTTCCCGCTGTTCACAGTATGAAAGCTGGGTGTAGGCCTGGGAATGTGGCAATGTGCCTATTTTGAGACTTACTGTAGGCATTTGTTAATAACGATGTTGTTCCAAGAGAGTGAGCCAATTCTCCTGGGATTCAAACCCAAGACCTTCTGTATAATTATATACTAGTCAGACACTCTTAACGCTTAGCCACTTAAGTTTCTGGTGAGGAGTGAATAGTGCCGTTTGCATTGCAGCATCAAAGAACAGAGGGAGGGTTGGAGGGTTTGAGGGAGAGATGGAGGAACGGGTGAAGAGAGAGATGAAGGAGGGAGGGATGGAGGGAGGAATACGGGCTAGTAAGCGCAACATCAAGTCCTTACCATTAGTACCGAGTGGTGCCTATTGTATTGCAACATCAGTGGTAATGTACACACTCATGCTGTTAAACTTTTCGTATTAAATCCTATCGAGCCAGACCATCTCTCACCCTTCAGAAAAGTTTTTTTGGAGAGAGACAGTGGACTATGGCAGATTCAATGTGAAAGTTTAACTGCTTTGTAAATCTACCATAGCTACTGAACAAAGACTTCTAGATGTGTACTCCACCATTAGAGCCTATTTACTGACTTCAACTGAGTTTTATGACGCTGGTAGCCACTGTTAACTGTGTGGGCTACTGAGGTTGAAAAAGGCACTCATCCAAGCTATGCAGCTGCGTCTCTCTCCCCAGTGTTTACTAGCCTTTGCTAATCAGTTATGTCTGGAGTTTGGAGGATTTCCGTGTAATCTAGTGTTACTTTTCCAAGAAGAGGATGTTTTGGAGTAGAAAGACTCTAGAGCTGTTTTCTTTTAGATAAGATGTTCAGATGTTAGGGTGTACATACACTAGTAATACTTCCTATAAAATTACTTGTCCCTTCTTCAGAATCACAAAAGCATAAATTTGAGAAGTGGAGCGCTCACAAGCCTACTGCGTGTTCCGAGTGCAACTACCCTCTGTGGGGGCTCACCAAGCAAGGAGTCAAGTGCTCAAGTAAGGCTTATGTAACCTCATGTGAGCTCATGGTGGAATCATGTGAGCTCATGGTGGGATCATGTGAGCTCTTGGTGGGATCATGTGAGCTCATGGTGGATCATGTGAGCTCATGGTGGGTTATGCAAGACCATGTGATAATTAAGTCATTATCTTTCCACAGAATGTTCAAAGATCTGCCATGAGCGATGTGCTACTCTAGCTACGCAAGACTGCTTAAGTGAGTTGAGCAGCAAAGCTGAAATATAATATTGTTCATGTCACTCATATGATCACTCTACAGTGGACAATCAACATGCTGCCATCTGTGGAAAGATGCAGAGAACACTTGCCAACCACCCTCTGAGGTTCAAAACACTGAGGTACGCTCTCTGATCCTCTCTCTCTCTCTCATCCCCTACCTATCTTCTCTCTTCCCTCCCTCTCTCCTGTACCATCTGCTACCTATTCTCTCCTCTCCCTCTCTCTCTCATGTGCTATCTCCTGTTCCCTTCCTCCCTTCCTCTCTCTCTCATGTGCTATCTCCTGTTCTCTCCTCTCTCTCTGCAGGGAGGCATTTAATGTCTCAGAAGAGGACAACAAGAAAATTCTGGACGAGATAAAGGATCGCATTTTGCACGTTGCTCAGAACTTTGGTGCCACCATCACTGTCAAAGGTAATGGAACACATCTCAGCTTCCCAAGCAAGAGGGCCCTTCCTACGCAAGAACACAGTCTAAAGAGAATGTACTCATGTACATGTGTACTTGAGCATGAAGATCCTGTTGGACCACTATATAGGTCTCATGACAGCTCACATGAGATGTCACATGACAGGCTCACATGACTGGTCACTAGGTCACATGAGATGTCACATGACAGGCTCACATGACTGGTCACTAGATCACATGAGATGTCACATGACTGGTCACTAGGTCACATGAGATGTCACATGACTGGTCACTAGGTCACATGAGATGTCACATGACTGGTCACTAGGTCACATGACTGGCTCACATGACTTAGCTGCTATATACCTTCTCTTCCGCAGTGCTAGCTGCACAAGGTCTGAACCTTGCAAAATTTACAGGTGCGTGTATCTCCCAACCAAACACCGTAGTGCACAGACGTTCTCTGAGCACCCATCAAGTACCACCATTCCAACATACACACACACACACAGAACGCAGGGTCTATGCCACTGTTACTGTTGGCAACACGAGGAGGAAGACCAAAGTGCACAAGTCAAATGAAGAAGACAAGCACCCACCCCAATGGACAGGAGAGGAGTTTGTCTTGTGAGCAGCCTCATCAGTCATGAAAGTGGCTTAGTTTCAGCATAGATAGCCACTCTACTACATGTATCTATGGGTTCAGTATACGTTCAGCACTTGTCTTATTCCCAGACCACCACATGTAAGATACTGTTGTTGATCTGGAATTGAGTTAGGGTCTAGGACGAGGACTACAAGTACCTCGTCACATGATGTCATGTGCTCTGTTCATGAAACATATGCTTCGTTTCCGTTTTTATCCCAACACACTCACTCACATACTCACTCACACACAAACACTCATACACTCACACACGCACACACACACACACACACACACACACACACTCACACACACACACACACACACACACACACACACACACACACACACACACTCATACACACACACACACTCACACACACACACACACACAAACACTCATACACTCACACACACACACACACACACACTCACACACACACACACACACACACACACACACACACTCACTCACATACACACGTGCACACACACTCATACACACACACACACACACTCACACACACACACACACACAAACACTCATACACTCACACACACACACACACACACTCACACACACACACACACACACACACACACACACTCACTCACATACTCACACACGTGCACACACACTCATACACTCACACACAGCCACTGTAGCAACTACCATGACACAATTCAGATCAGAGTATGGTAAGTGAAGACAAACAAAAAAAAAAACCTGACAGCTATAAACATGAAATACTTCTCCCATCTCCTCCACCTCCTCTCCCTCCTCTCCTCTTGCCCTCTCCCTCCTCCCCCTCTCCCTCCTCTCCTCCCACCCTCCCCTCCTCCTCCCACCCTTTCCTCCTCCTCCCTCTCCCTCATCTCCCACCCTCCCCTCCTCCTCCCTCTCCTTCCTGCAGGAACGAGCGGAACAGTACTCTGGCACAGGTAGTCCGAACCCTAACCAAAGAAGGAGACGTCTTTCTTGGAGAAAGGATCATCGAAATCAGGAGGATGGGTCCACCGCGAGACATCTGGTTCAAGCTAAGTACGTCAGTGAATTCTATTGGTTCAGAGTGTACATGTATGTGCATCAAAATTATGAAGATATCTCCCTCCCTTTCCCCCTCCCTTTCCCGTTTCCTTTCCCCCTCCCTTTCCCGTTTCCTTTCCCCCTCCCTTTCCCATTCCCTTTCCCCCTCCCTTCCCTCTTTCCTGCCTCCCTCTTTCCTCCTTCCCTCTTTCCTCCTTCCCTCTTTCCTGCCTCCCTCTTTCCTCCTTCCCTCTTTCCTTCTTCGCTCCTTCCTTCTTCACCCTTTCCTCCTTCCCTCTTTCTCTTTCCCTCTATTTCTCTTCCCTTCCTCTCTCCTTCCTTCCTCTTTTAGAGAAGCGCACTGAAGTCTCAGAGGTCTCTGGCTATTTGAAGCTGAACGTCTCCTCTCTAATGGATGGAGAGAAAACGGGTGATGCATCCTACCATGAGCAGTACTTGAAGTTGCATGAGGTATGTGTGACATACAGCAGTGATGTCATAATGATGTCATTGTAAACACTACCATGTGCTTACTGTTGAATATTGACTCTGCTGACATCTTTTCTCCCTCTCCTAGCAAATGTTCTTTCATGTCTATCTCCATGAGAAACAGTCTTTGAAGGAAGTGAATCCAAAGGTACTAAACACCATCATATCCCCTCCACATTTTCCCCTCCCCTCCTCCCTTCACATCCTCCCCTTCCACCCTTCCCTCCTCCTCTCACATCCTCCTCTTCCACCCTTCCCTCCTCCTCTCACATCCTCCCCTTCCACCTTCCCTCCTCTCACATCCTCCCCTTCCACCTTCCCTCCTCTCACATCCTCCCCTTCCACCCTTCCCTCCTCCTCTCACACCCTCCCCTTCTACCCTTCCCCTTCTACCCTTCCCTCCTCCTCCTCCTCTCACATTCTCCCATTCTATCCTTCCCTCCTCCTCTCACATCCTCCCCTTCCACCCTTCCCTCCTCCTCTCACATCCTCCCCTTCCACCCTTCCCTCCTCCTCTCACATCCTCCCCTTCTACCCTTCCCTCCTCCTCTCACATCCTCCCCTTCCACCCTTCCCGCACCCCCTCCCCTCACATCCTCCCTCCTCCCTTCACATCCTCCCCTTCCACCCGCACCCCCTCCCCTCACATCCTCCCCTTCCACCCTTCCCTCCTCCTCTCACATCTTCCCCTTCTACCCTTCCCTCCTCCTCTCACATTCTCCCATTCCATCCTCCCCGCACCCCCTCCCCTCACATCCTCCCTGCACCCCCTCCCCTCACATTCTCCTGATCCCCCTATAGCCGGACATAAGCGATGGAAGTTCAGGCGAGGTTCAGCTCTTCCCGACTGTTGCCCAAGAGATTCTGGACGAGTTTGCACTCAGTTACTCTATTGACCCCATCTACAGAATGATGATGTAAGTGGGTGGGGCTAACAGTGTGGGTGGGTGTGGATAACAGTGTGAGTGGGCAGGGTTAACAGTGTGAGTGGGCAGGGCTAACAGTGTGAGTGGGCAGGGCTAACAGTGTGAGTGAGTGGGGCTGACAGTATAGGGCTCTTCAACCTGTCCAGCTACCTGGTTCATAATTCTCTTTTTTCTCTCCCTTTTCCCATCTCCAATCTTCCCTCCTCCCCTCCCTCCTCCCCATCTTCCTCCCTCCACTAGCCACATGGAGTTGTTAGTGGACCACCACTCCCTCAACAAGGCACTCAACACAATGGGAAACCTCTTTAAGAACCTGAAGTATCAGATGTTTGTCCACGTGGCTGCTGAAAACACTGTCAGAGCAGTAGGTGTGTCCATGCTTATGGAGGAATACCTTGATGCCAGCAACTATGGGGTGAGTATGAAGGATGGCCACAGATTGATGAACTGCAGTTTCATACAACTTTGTAGCCATTGCCATAGCAACAAGTCGTTACCAAGTTGTTACCAATAGATTGTTGGTAGCTAACCGTAGCAACAGGTTATTGGCAACCATTGCCATAGTAACATATTATTGGTAGTGTTTCCATAGCAACAAGTTCTTCCTCTGAAGTATTGGTGTGTATACATGGATACTAGTATGGGAACTCATAAGTCAGTTAACCTATACAAAGAAGTCACACAGTGTCACACAGTGTCAACATGTACATGCCTCCCCCCTCACACACACACACACAAACACACACACACACGTCACACACGCACACACACATACACTCACACTCACACACACTCACACACAAACACACACACACACGTCACACACACACACACACACACACACACATACACTCACACACACACACACTCACACACACACTATTTACAGCGAGACAACTTTGCACAAGTGCTGGACAGACTCATGTCATCACTCAAACTGGACCTCCAGCAATACAGGGTGGGTCTATGGTTACCATGGTTACTACGTGCTCACAGTAGTGTGCCTGTATTGATTGGTATCACACATTTGCTTGTAACTCTTCATGATTTCCCCCTACACACACACACACACACACACACACACACACTCCATAGGAATTCTACCCATGTAATGACAAGGAAAAGCTGACTGAACTGGCGGAAACGTGTCAACTCATGTCCATTGTGGTTGAGTTTCAACAGCAGGTACAATGTGTGTGTGTGTGTGGGTGTGTGTGTGTGTGTGTGGGTGTGTGTGTGTGTGTGTGTGGGTGTAAGAGCAGCTGAGTGAACTTGTGACAATATCGTTATTTCCACCAGGCAATGGGTTATATGAGTGTTGACAAACTGGAGGACAACCTTCTAGAGAACATGCAGGTGAGAGAGCCAGCCTCATTCCCAGACTCCCATGCCCTCAGATTTCATTCTACAAGCGATAAAAGCTGAGGGCGTGAGAGCCTTGGTTAATTGCGTGGTACTGTCATCCATCCCTTCCTGCATGCTTGATACCTTGAGCATGAGGAAGTTTTGTGAATAAACACAAGACGCAGACAAGCGTACATAACTTCCACATGGGGGTAGGCACCACAATAACATCAACTGATAACTGTAAATTTCTGTCTGTGGTCTGTGCAAGAAGACAATTGGACCTAAAAATTGGCCTTCCATGAATTGGTGTTTATGATTTCATGTCTATGAGTCACTTGTCAATAGTGGTTTCGGATTATCTGATTGGTCAAGAGCATTGATGGTTTATACCGACAAGACCTAGCCTCATTTGCTTTGTGTTCACTTTCACTTGTGTTTAAGGAAGAGATGGTCGCACCCATAGGGCTTGCAAACAGCGTCAAAAATTGGTGACTGCATAAATTTGGCCATTACATGCACACACACACATACACACACACACACACACACACACACACACAGGAATGTATGAAGAGTACATTTGACTTCATAGTCCAGAACTGTGTCCCTGAGGGCAGTGAACCAAATCAGCACCCCGGCCTAAGCAAAGCAGGAAGACCCTTCCAGTTCTTCTACGATCTCATCAGACAGCTTCGGTCTGTCGTTTTTGAAGACAGGGAGATCTATGGTCCAACCATCTCACAGTGCGTGTGGTGATTCACGTTTCCCATGTACTGATGTGTATTGTATTATGTAGTACATGGTAACGTACATGACTGTGTATTTGGTATTATATGTAGGTGTTGCCTAGGTAACAGGTAGTAGTATCGGCTCAGGGAGGAAAGAATGGGACTTCTCAATGTGCTTGAACTGAAGTGGGATCTAATTCTGCTTTGCCACCTCCCTCCCCTCCTCTTTCCTTCCCTCCTCCCTCCTCCCTCCTCCCTCCCCTCCTCCCTCCTCCCTCCTCCCTCCTCTTTCCTCCTTCCTCCCTCCCTCCACCTCTCCTCCCTCCTCCTTCCTCCTTCCTCCCCTCCTCCCTCCTCCCTTCTCTTTCCTCCTTCCTCCCTCCCTTCTCCTCCTCCTCCTCCACCTCTCCTCCCCTCCCTTCCTCCTTCCTCCCCTCCTCCCCTCCTCCCTCCTCCCTCCTCCCTCCTCTTTCCTCCTTCCTCCCTCCCCTCCACCTCTCCTCCCTCCTCCTTCCTCCCTCCCTTCTCCTCCTCCTTCCTCCCCTCCTCCCTCCTCCCTCCTCTTTCCTCCTTCCTCCCTCCCTTCTCCTCCTCCTCCACCTCTCCTCCCCCTTCCTCTCAGGTTTGTCTCATTCAACCTTGGCGATGTGTCTGCAGTCGAGATGTGGCGCTTGTTTGGGAGTATCATCAACAAGCTCTTTGACAAGGAGGCCAACAATGAGCTGTTTCCACCCAATGAGTATATGCAGCTGTTCTACAAGGTAAGGAGGGAGGGAGAATAGAAGGGGGCTCGTGTACTAATTAGCCCTATTCACCATCTCCACTCCTTTCTCCTCCTCCTCTCTGTCCCTCTTGTTCCCCCCTTTCTCCCCAACTTCTTTCCCCTCCTCCTCCCACTCCTTCCTCCCTCTTCCTCCTCCACTCTCTCCTCCCACTCCCTCCTCCTCCCTCCCTCTCCCCTCCCTTTCTCCAGGTCAAAGTCTTCTACGAGTCCACAGTGAGGGACCTACCCTCGATGAGAGGCCAAATCCCAGAGTACCCCAGGTGGTTTCTACCTTGCACTCGGCGATGGCTGCAGGTCTATCAGAAGGAGGCCATCAGCTTTGTGGACAATGCTTGGGACGATGACAGAGACAACCTGCAGGTGAGAAGGGTGCCCTACAGCGTTTTCACTAGGCCTATACGAGTACCCTTGGGACTTCTAATGTGCCCTTTGGATCTGCCTCAAACCAAACAAAAATTTTGTGGTTACTACTGGCCTCTGAATGTAGAACTTACCAAAAATCTTGGGAGGCAATTGTTTAAATGCAAGATGAGGGGTTTGGTTGTGAATTACCAATTGTTTCCTTTGGCTTGTAAATCCTGCTGAGAGCCCTGGTGCGCCAAGGTGTGTGTGTGTGTGTGTGTGTGTGTGTGTGTGTGTGTGTGTGTGTGTGTGTGTGTGTGTGTGTGTGTGTGTGTGTGTGTGTGTGTGTGTGTGTGTGTGTGTGTGTGTGTGTGTGTGTGTGTGTGAACCCTGCTGAAAGCCCTGATGCACTGGTAGTTCTTGTGCACCTGTTAGTAATGACGAAATATGTTAAGTATGTTAAGGCACAAATTGGGAAATTAATTTTGCATTTTGTGACGCATGAGATTTCACAATGCATGCCATTATGTAGTTAATGTGATTTTCATACCATACCGGTTGTCATGGCAACCATAAAACTCTTTTCTCCATTTGTACTTGTTTCATGCATACACACCTGTCAGTTTGCTCGCTATGAGAACCAGCTGTTTACCTCCTCCGCTTATCAGATGTTTTTTCACCTCCATGAGGTAAGGCAGGGGGGGAGGGGGAAGAGGATAGTTCTTCTATGCGGAGGCTGCAATAAATTAGTCTCATTCCCAGGCTCTTTTGTGACCAGGTGAGACAAAGAGGCTGGTATACCAGAGAGAGGTACCAGCCTCTTGTGTGTATCTCCTTCCTGCAGGAGAGTCTGGGAGAAAGAGGGTACCATCAAATATTCTCGTGTGTGTGTGTGTGTGTGTGTGTGTGTGGAGAGAGCATACTGTATGATGGAGTTCTTTCCTCCCCCCCCCCCCCCCCCAGTGCCTCCAGGGCCTGAATCTGATGCAGAGCGAAAAAACCGAATTTGAGAATACAGAAGTGAAACATGAAAACTTCTACGAGTTTGCCCTGGTATGTACATGTGTGACAACCACCTTGTGATAGCCTCGTTCCCAGGCTGTTCTTCAGAACAACTAAATAACTGACATGTTGAAAATATATCTTGTCCAGAACAATAACTGATACAGTGAACTCGCTCCCTCAAGCGCCTGGGAACAAGGCTACCGTTGTGAGGGTGACTGCTGCCTTTTTAGTTCCTCTATAGCTACATGTAGTTTTGCCTCATACAGTAAAGCCTGTCTGTAAATGGTCGCCATGGAACCAGCAATTTTTTGGCCGTGCATTAGAGACAGATGGTTGAATGATACAAGTCACCTTGCACAAGATTAGTGCAACCAGGAGCTTGTGAACCACTTTGTGGCGCTCATAAGCTCCTGGTACAACCAGGACCAGGAGCTTATGAACCATTTCACGGTGCTCATAAGCTCCAGGATCAGCGGTAGTGGCTATAATAGACTAGTGGAGAGTGGTGACTGATACACCGCAAGAGCTCACACAATGAACTCATAATGATGTCATTCTCTGCAATAAAGTGACATCATCATGCACACTGGTACACCACTTAAGCCCGGTTTCATGGTAGAATTGAACAATAATGCGTTTGTTTGCAACTGAGGCCAAATGTGCTACAGCTGTATGCTTGTTGTTTTATTTTATTTTTTACGTCTTATTTTCTTTTTTTTTCACCCTGTTTTTTAGCCATTTTCTTTATGTTCAGTTCACTTCATTTATTTGTGCAGGTGATTCGAAACTTGGTGCAGCACTACGTTGATAAAGTCTCAAGATACATCCCCGAGTGTGTGGACAATTTAGAGAAGGTGTGTGTGTGTGTGTGTGTGTGTGTGTGTGTGTGTGTGTGTGTGTGTGTGTGTGTGTGTGTGTGTGTGTGTGTGTGTGTGTGTGTGTGTGTGTGTGTGTGTGTGTGTGTGTGTGTGTGTGTGTGTGAAGGGGGGGGATGTGTATCAAGACCTCTCTCACATCCTGGTCCCCCTCTGCAGGCGTGTATGCTGCTGAACAATTTACAGGCACTCAGAGTGAACGTTCAGAGCCTTTTTGAAGAAATGGGAGGGGCTGAGGTGAGTACACTCCTCTTGGGTGGTTGACCCCGGAATGTACTTCTACCTTCTTTCCCTCCTCCGCCCTTCCTCCCCTCCTCCTCCACCCTCCCCTCCATCCTTCCTCTTCACCACTGCAACCTTACTACTCCTCCATCCCTCACTCCTCCCTCTCACTCCTCCACCCTCCCTCTTCTCTCCTCCACCTTCCCACCCCTCCATCCTCTCTCTCCACACACAGAATGCAGGCAGTAAGTGCTCAAATGCTCTTAGCGACTTCCAGGCCAATGTCCTAGCCAAGGAGCTGTCATCATGGTGTATCTTTATTGCTAGGAGGTGGGCATTCAGCACTAAGCGTGAAAGGTTTATCGGTTGACCTCTCATCTCCGTTGCCCCTCCCTCTCCCCCCCACCCACACACACTACACATCACAGCACCACTCATACCGTACTTCAGGGTACTGCCTTAATGCATACAGAACTGCTGAAGTAAGTAATCAATCGTTTTACTGTGTGGAAAGTAATCATACATGTAATACTATGTGCTTAAGTGTATTCATTATGTTCCCCATTTAGACTGAAAGGCCAAGGTGGTGATGGGCGAACGGATGCAAAGGCTATTCAGCAACATCTACTGAGTGCCATTTATGAAAAGTAAGCTTGTTGCCATGACTACCGGGTTTTCTGAACCCAGGAGCCTGGGAAATAAGCTGAAGGGCATCTTGTTTTCTGTGATAATGTTGGCAGCTCTCAAGTAGCTCTCCTAGTGGACTCACCCCCTTCCCCACTCTCTTCCACAATTCGTCCCGCCCCCTGAACCACTCATAATCACACAGCAATTGTCCTAGCAACAACAGTGGCTACTTATTGATCACCAGTTTAAGTTTGAAACACAGTGAGATAGCACAAAACACACCGACTGCTTTCTGACTTCATTCTTTACGGCCCGCTCTTTTCAGCTAGATCCGCTTCTGCTGGTACTGTGTAGTGGGACATTTTTGTGGGCACAAAATTTATACCAGACTATTAATTGATCATGAGTTACACACTATCTGTCTGTCTGTCTGTCTGTCTGTCTGTTTGTCTGCAGGTGTTCTATCATTGCTGCAAACAGTGAGCACCTGGTACTACAGAAAGTGATTAAGGTTTGTCTTAGTCTCATTCCCAGGCTGTGGGAATTAAGGCCCGGGACGAGACTAGCTTTGTCTATTCAACACATACCATACATACATGCAATCCTGGAATCTGGATTGCACAAAATGTGTGTATATTTTCTGTATACAGTGTATATTATATACGTAGCTATATTATTACAGGGGTGTGTGGATGAGCCTGTATTGGGGCTGGTAGTATGTAGTGGTAACCCCTTCAACATCACACACACACACACACACACACAGGTGGTATGGTTTGTGGTCCAGGAGAGCTTTCATCACATGCTACTGCCGATGTTGAAGTGGGAACAAGAGGGCGTACCAGCCTCCTGCTCCGTCCAGTTCCCCCCACACAACTACACCAGCCGACAGTGCACCGCCCTTGAAATGGTCCTGGAAAACGTTAAGGTGGGTGAATGGAGTGTGCACCATTTTACTGGGCCCCTCCCTTTTTGTCTTCTTGTCATTTTGGTGAGTGTGTTTCCATTTGCCAGCCAGAAAAGATTTGCTTTGAAATAGTACTCGTACATTGTATACTGTATAGTGCTAAATTTTTGAGGGTCTAAATTTTCGCGAATAGCGATTTTTGAAGATTTCATTGAAATAGTTTGGGAATTCGCTGCATGCGCATGCCGGACACGTAATTATACTATGCATGGGTGTGACGGTTTATCTAACATGCACCATCACAGTGTCGTCCGCTCGAGCTCACAGCTGTCAGCAAAGTAATGCCTACTTCGAAGTTATAAACCTCTTCGGAGAAACTTCCTTGCGGATTCAGCTGCTTAGCTCAGGGATGTTGTCCATCAACGCTCTTGCAGTCAGAACATATGTAAACTGTGAGTTGCGTGTCAAAATTATATTTTCACGAACGGTTGAAAATTCGCAAAATTCGCAAAATTAAAGACCCACAAAAAATTTGTATGTATTTGTATCAAGGTGATTTTGCTATTAACTGAACTACTGAAGCAGCAATTTTCCTGTTATTTAAAAGACAACTCTGTGTGTAGGTAGTTGGGGTGTTCACACACACACATACACACACACACACATACACACACACACACATACACACACACACACACACAGGCATTCTTCTCAACGGCAGAGAACCTAGCCATCAAGCAGCTGGTCATGGACAAGGGTCTGAAACAGCTGCGTGGAGTCATTAGCCTCTACCGCCAGACAACAGAAATGTTGATCAAGGACTTTATTGTGGACGAGATCAAGCACGTCCGAAACACTGATGCTCTCTGTGGTGAAGTGTTCCTGGATATCAACGCAACGATGCACCCTATTTCTGGCGAGCTTGAGGGAAGCATCCGAGGTGTGTAGACATCTTAGACTGTACGCTCAATACCCATACTATATAGCCTCGTTCCCAGTCCTCTACCACAGCTATCGTCGCTTTCAGTACGAATAACGCGGAGAAGAAACCGTTCGCCTGGGTATGAGGCTACAAAATTTGATGTTATAATTTTCACCAGGCCTTCTCCACGTTATTTGTACTGCAAGCGACGATAGCTGTGGTGGAGGACTGGGTACAAGGCTACAAAATTTGATGTTATAATTTTCACCAGGCCTTCTCCACGTTATTCGTACTACAAGCGACGATAGCTGTGGTGGAGGACTGGGTACGAGGCTGCATACTATACTCAAATATACCCACAGATAATGAACTTGAGTGGCTGCTCAAGGGTGTATTTTCAAGAGTTAAGATTTTTCACTTGTAGTGCACCCATCTTTCATTTGTGACACTTCTTTCAAACTTCAAAGTCCAGTCAAAATTATTGAACCATACTAAAAGTAGAATACCTGGTCATGTGCTTAGCAACAATGGCTTATGTCAATGCAGCATGCCCAGTACGTGTAACTATTTTTAGTACTGGCGGTAAATTCCGACCGGTTTCAAATCTTACTGAGTTACACGCTCTTACTCAAGCCACCCGTTCTTATGTGCTCTTGGTGTAATTACAGCACATGCTACAGCAATTATAGGTGGGCATACTTTTGAGAAATGGGGTGGGCTAACTTTGAGGGTGGGCTTTGGTAGAGCTTATAGGGCTATTCCACATCTACTTATTAACCCAATGGCATGGTAATTTTACAACCATTTTTTTTTTTAATTTAGTGGTGTCTGCTTCTAACCTGAAGTTTTGTTCTGGAGGTACCTTGGGTAAGTGTACACCTGTGTGATGAGTGTGTGTGTGAGTGTGTGTGGGGGGGATTGGAGAGAGGGGGGAATGGGAAGAGGGAAGGAGGAAGGGTTCTAAGCTGATCTCTTACTCACACGCACACATAAACACAGCTACTAGTCGTGGATTGAAGCCATACATTGAACTCAATCTCATTTGTCCCTCTCCAACGACTCGTCAGAAGAGAAAGTTTAAAACTCGCCAGAAGACAACATCTTCACCCAGCTTCAATGAAACCTTTCAATTGTAAGTCATCATGCTGGGGGGTGCTCATGGTGGGAGGGAGGAACAGACCGGGGAGGGAGGAACAGACCGGGGAGGGAGAGAGTGAGGGAGGGGAGAGTGCTGGGGTGCTCATGGTGGGAGGGAGGAATGGAAGTAGACCGGGGAGGGAGAGAGTGAGGGAGGGGAGAGTGCTGGGGGGTGCTCATGGTGGGAGGGAGGAATGGAAGTAGACCGGGGAGGGAGAGAGTGAGGGAGGGGAGAGTGCTGGGGGGTGCTCATGGTGGGAGGGAGGAATGGAAGTAGACCGGGGAGGGAGAGAGTGAGGGAGGGGAGAGTGCTGGGGGGTGCTCATGGTGGGAGGGAGGAACAGACCGGGGAGGGAGAGAGTGAGGGAGGGGAGAGTGCTGGGGGGTGCTCATGGTGGGAGGGAGGAACAGACCGGGGAGGGAGAGAGTGAGGGAGGGGAGAGTGCTGGGGTGCTCATGGTGGGAGGGAGGAATGGAAGTAGACCGGGGAGGGAGAGAGTGAGGGAGGGGGTGCTCATGGTGGGAGGGAGGAATAGAAGGAAAAAGGAATAGACAGAGGAGGGAGAGAGTGAGGGAAGGGCAAGGGAGAGTGACAGTGGTGAGGAAGAGAGGTAGGGAGGAAGAAAGGAACCATACATATTTCCATAAATGAATGTCGCACTCTTTCTTCCTCCTCCTCTCTCTCTCTCTCTCTCACACACACACACACACACACACCTTCCCTCCTTCCCATGCTCTGTCTTGCCCCACTCTTTTTCTCTCCCCCTCCACTCTATTGCCCCCTCAACTCTCTCCTTCACCCTCAACTCTTTCCTTCACCCCCCAACTCTCTCCTTCACCCTCAACTCTCTCCTTCTCCCCCAACTCTTTCCTTCACCCCCAACTCTCTCCTTCACCCCCAACTCTTTCCTTCACCCTCAGCTCTCTGCCCAGCTTGGACAACACTGAACTACAAGTAGTTGCCCGTAACCATACCACATTCGGAACAGACAAGATCATTGGAGTGGCTTTGGTCTCCTTCTCGCTGGTGCATCGTGAAGTGAACCTCACACTCGGGCTGAGCCCTTCCATCCCAGTTTCGGACCGTGGGCAAGCACTTTTGAATGTTCTCTCCGTGAGGACCAACGACGACTTTGCAAAGGAGTTCGTGGAGTTGAAAATGAACCAGCAAATTGTTGAGGACTGTACAGGACAGAAGGAGGGAAATTAGCATTTATGATCATATTATCAAACTGTTTTTCCCCTGTGTATAAATCATCCCTTCACTTCTGCTCCTTCGCTTCTCTTGGTCTCTGTGTATTTGTGTGAACATGGGTCTGACAAAAATTCCTTTGCTGTAATATTCTTTTAACTGTACTTAATTATTTGAAACTGCACCTATATTTGTGATTATTACTATAAAAATAGCATTGTTATTAAAAAAAAACACCCCTACATTGAACTAGGCTCGACCCCAGACCAAACTGGGGAAGTTAGTCTGGAGTGGAAACGTGGAGCTTGCGAGACTAGTCTGAGCTATGGAGGAGAGGCCGAAGAGAATAGTGTACGTGAAGAAGAAAATTAGTTTCTCAGCCGCACACAGACTCTTCAGGTAAGTGTAGTTGTGTACTGTGACGTGCGGACACGAGTACACACTTCTAGCCAGCTGACTTTCGGTGACTCTCCCGGGCAAAACATTCAGAAAATTATATGAGACTAAACCAAAAGAGGCCAGTTTGAAGAGCAGAGTCACCAGAGCCTTCTCATGAGAGGGCTAGGTCTAGGCATGAAACTGAAAAGAAATCACACGACTTTAATATGCATGCTTCTCTTGCAATTACCAAAAGTACCAAACTCAGTGAGGAGGAGAACCGGAGACTGTATGGCAAGTGTTACCATCCCAATGGTCATGGACACAACTACACAGGCAAGCTATTAAACAACAAAGCCACATCCTTTCACATAAAGACGAAGTGTGTCGTTGAGTACAGGAAGAGCTTGTGAACTGCCTTAGTCTGACCCCCAGACCCTTCTGACCAGGCGAGGAAGGGTCAGCAAGGTTCTTCCCAGATCCTTCCTCAACCTGTCAGAAGGGTGTGGGTCCAGACTAGGGCACTTTGGTTAATCAGGGCACACATTTGGTTCTAACACTAGAGATGAATCACTGATTCATTTTTTGCCTTTTTTTTTCCTCTTGTAGTTGAAGCCACTGTTCGTGGTGAGGTACGTCCCATACCATTGTCCTAGCCCATTCCCAGACCAACTTCCCTCCTCTCACATCACCCAAGATTGCCATTGTCCAAGCTCAAGAGAGTGAGCCCATAGAAGCTTGACAAAGAGGTAGCCAAATTCTGAATGGGAGTGGGAGAGGTTTGGGAATGAGGCTGTGTCTGTAGACACTGGAACTAAAATGATTGTTTGACCTGTAGGTTGATCCAGTTACAGGGATGGTGATGAACATTGTCGACCTGAAGCAAGCCATGGAGGTAAGCAGACTAGTCTTGTGGGCCTTCCCTGCCTCGGGGATTTTTGTCTAGAGCATCCTGTATGTGCTTGTCCTCTCCCTCCCTCCTTCCCTCTTCTCTTAGGATGCAATAATGCGGCCCCTGGACCACAGGAACATTGACAAAGACGTGCCCTATTTCAGTGACAAAGTGAGGTAAAGCTACAGAGCACGTCAGTCCCTCCTCGAAAGGAAATCACATCACATATCACCTTGATCCCTCCCTTCCTCTCTCTTTTTTCCCTTCCCTCCTCCCTCTTTTCTCCCTCCCTTCCTCTCTCTTTTCTCCCTCCTCTCCCATAGCACAACAGAAAATGTGGCTGTGTTCATTTGGGAGCAACTGTCTCGGGCTCTGGGTGACAAAAGGGAACTATTGTACGAAGTGTGTGTGCACGAAACTGACAATAACACGTTTTTGTATCGAGGAGAGTAGTCCACTCATTTGGCCTAAAAGTGGTTTTACTCTTCATCTTTCCTACTTGGTGTTCAATACGCTCTACTAACTAAGTTTTGCTTGTATATTATTGTACATCTGTATGTCATGGATGTTGTACATGCACAGGACATGCACATAGTGCTCATGGCTCATCAAGAACTGCCATATAGCCTCATGCCAAGGATTTCCTCCTCTTTCCACACAAGAAAGACCCCAGGTATACAATGTCAGGGAGATCAATAATATCTTGTCGAGCCCACTAGAAAGTTTTGTTTGCACAAAGTGGTAGCTACAAGGTCGCAACAGCTATATAGAATTATTGTGCAAATTTTCCATCAAGTGCATTTGCCTGAACATTGATGGGGCATTATTAACTGCCTATGGGATCAACAATTGTGGGCAAGAGCGCACAAGAATGGGCGGCTTGAGTAAGAGCATGTAACTCCAATAGAAGCCCATAGTCCGGTCAAAATTATTGAACCATACTAGAAATACCTGGTCACATGCTTAGCAACAATGGCTTATGTCTATGCAGCATGCGCAGTATGTGTTACTATTTTTAGTACTGGTGGTAAATTCCGACCGGTTTCAAATTTTACAGAGTTACACGCTCTTAACTCAAGCCACCCATTCTTGTTGTGGGGTATGTGTAATTCATTTTACAGAGGTATTTTTTAGTAGTAGAATTTATAGGAGGTAGAAAAGTCTGTACGTAGCTACTCCAAAAATTGCATGTTCGCATACACATAAAGAACTAAATAAAAAACAACATACAAAATAGCTAGTAGTCATGTCCAGTGTCCTTGGCCCTGACCCCAACACAAAGTTTACACGTTGTAAAACCTATGTTGTGTAAACTACTAAATTGTTGATATACAACACAAGGTACTGATAGTAGTGGTGGACTACACAGCCTTGGATTCACCAGCCCCTATGTTGATGGATACAGCAGGTGGCCTATAGGAGGCCTGGAGCCCTCCTCCAGCACTGGGCGCCCCGATCTCTCCAAAGTGAGTAAAGAGAATGTTTCCTTCAAATTTTATTTTGCCTCGCTCTCCACTCTTGAAACGACAGACCCTTGTGTGTGCGTGTGTGTGTGTGCGTGTGTGTGTGTGTGTGTGTGTGTGTGTGTGTGCGCGTGTGTGTGTGTGTGTGAGCGTGTTTACGGTTTGACATCAATCAATCACTAACTGTACACTATATATTTGTTACTGTGACAGTACAATAGTGATCTCTCACACAATCAGGAAATCTGCAACATGCAAAACTGAAGCCGTCCTCTCCCAGCTTTCTGTTCTGGATTTCTGCAAGACAAAATTTGAGGCTAGGTGCATTGTTAAGTAGCCATTCACTCACCATGGGAGGCATGCAAGGGCAAACTTGACAGGAAAGAACCAGAGAATGAGGAAGAGGAGGGAGCAGATAGTGAAAGACCAGCCAATGATGAACAGCCCTCCCGCCAGCTGGTAACCAAAGCGTATTCCATGGTCGTCCAGCTAAGAAATTGTGGAAAGTTTTAGTAGTAAAGTAGTATACAGTGGTATACTGTGGTATACATCTTCTTGAAGTGTACTCACTGTTGCGGGGAGTTGGGTGTTCAGACAGAAGCACAAGTCCTCGTACAGCTCCCTGATTAAGCACTGCTTGCTAAAGATCCCCACACACAGCACCCCCCAGAACCCACTGCAGAAACAAGACAGTAACCTCAGGTGACCTCTCCAGTAGTAAATGGTCTCATTCCCAGACCAACAGGAAGGGATCTGGGAATGAGACTGGAAACAAGGGGAAAGGGGGGGGGTGGTCACATCTTGTCGAAACATTGTGATTAACTTAAGATGAAACAAAGTGATCATCATCAATGGATGGCAAAAATCAAACGATCAACGACGTATAATGAACAGTTGTGACTCACGACATGCCATGTACGGGAAACACTCTCGCTCCATCATGAAGTTTGAAGATATATTCAATGAAGCAGCCCACATGGTAGATGATAATGGTTATAACTGTAAAGGAAAGGGTCCAAGAGGAGATAATTATCTTCCTCTTCTCCCTTCCCTTCCCCACTGTCCTTCCCCCTTCTTCCCTTTTCCTACCCCCTCCTCCTTTTCCCCTCCTCCCTTCCTCCCCCCTCCTCCTTCTTCCCCTTTCCTATATACCCCCTTCCCCCCTTCCTCTCCTCCTCTCCCCTTACATGGAGGTGGTGAAAGGCTAGAGGTATACATAAATGTGTAGCATTGCCATCCATACCACAATAAGGGCAACATATTGTTAAAAGGAAGTGTACCTACTTCCAATGAGAATAGCCCAAGGTGGGTCTATAAAGGGGCAGCACCCCGTGACAGCAACCAGTGAGGCAAGCACGCCATTGGCTATCTCGTTGGCATTGAAAGTTTCGTCCCTCTTGTAGATTTGCACCAGACCGGAGATTATGGTCTGGAAGATTCCAGCTGAGGCACATGACAGACACATGGTGAGGGCAATACGACCCACAGCTGCATGGATGGCCTTGCCTTGAAGAGGAGAGGGGAGAAAGGAGGAGGGAAGGGAAGAGGGAGGGAGGGAGGGAGGGAGGGAGGGAGGGAGGGAGGGAGGGAGGGAGGGAGGGAGAGAGGGAGGGAGGGAGGGAGGGAGGGAGGGAGAGAGGGAGGGAGGGAGAGAGGGAGGGAGGGAGGGAGAGAGGGAGGGAGGAAGAGAGAGAGGGAGGGAGGGAGAGAGGGAGGGAGAGAAGGGAAAGAGGAAAGGGAAGGTACATATATCATCCACGTCTGCACCATAACACACCACTGTTGTCTATACACACCAGAGATGCTTTCAGCAGACCCAGCGTTGAATGCAAACCACGTTGTCCAGAGGATGAGGATTCCCAGAGCAGCACTCTCCACGTTCTCATCTCCCCCTCCACTTGGGTACATCCACTCAATAAAACTACATGTGTGCATGGCGGTGGAGAAGGTGCATGGTGGTGGAGTGTGTGCATGGCGGTGGAGGTGTGTGCATGGCGGTGGAGGTGTGTGCATGGCGGTGGAGGTGTGTGCATGGTGGTGGAGGTGTGTGCATGGTGGTTGAGAAGGTGTGTGCATGGCGGTGGAGAAGGTGTGTGCATGGCGGTGGTGAAGGTGTGTGCATGGCGGTGGAGAATGTGTGCGCATAGCGGTGGTGGTGGAGAAGGTGTGTGCATGGCGGTGTAGGTGTGTGCATGGCGGTGGAGAAGGTGTGTGCATGGTGGTGGAGAAGGTGTGTGCATGGCGGTGGAGAAGGTGTGTGCATGGTGGTGGAGAAGGTGTGTGCATGGCGGTGGAGAAGGTGTGTGCATGGCGGTGGTGGAGGTGTGTGCATGGTGGTGGAGAAGGTGTGCGCATGGCGGTGAAGGTGTGTGCATGGTGGTGGAGAAGGTGTGTGCATGGCGGTGGAGAAGGTGTGTGCATGGCGGTGGAGAAGGTGTGTGCATGGCGGTGGAGAAGGTGTGTGCATGGCGGTGGAGAAGGTGTGTGCATGGCGGTGGAGAAGGTGTGTGCATGGTGGTGGAGAAGGTGTGTGCATGGCGGCGGAGAAGGTGTGTGCATGGCGGTGGAGAAGGTGTGTGCATGGCGGCGGAGAAGGTGTGTGCATGGTGGTGGAGAAGGTGTGTGCATGGCGGTGGAGAAGGTGTGTGTATGGTGGTGGTGAAGGTGTGTGCATGGCGGTGGAGAAGGTGTGCGCATGGCGGTGGAGAAGGTGTGCGCATGGCGGTGGAGAAAGTGTGTGCATGGTGGTGGTGAAGATGTGTGCATGGTGGTGGAGAAGGTGTGTGTATGGTGGTGGTGAAGGTGTGTGCATGGCGGTGGAGAAGGTGTGTGCATGGCGGTGGAGAAGGTGTGTGCATGGTGGTGGAGAAGGTGTGCGCATGGCGGTGGAGAAAGTGTGTGCATGGTGGTGGTGAAGATGTGTGCATGGTGGTGGAGAAGGTGTGTGCATGGTGGTGGTGAAGATGTGTGCATGGCGGTAGAGAAGGTGTGTGCATGGTGGTGGAGGTGTGTGCATGGTGGTGGAGAAGGTGTGTGCATGGCGGTGGAGAAGGTGCACGTGTGACATACATGTGGTGTGTATAGGCTAGCTAGGACGGGAAACAGAGGTGGGGGGGGGGGGGGGGGAGCACTCACCTCCTTGGCTTCTCCACGTTGTCTCGTTCATCAACATTAGCAGAAATTGCTCGTCGCCTTTCCTGTGATGGTGTGTGGGTGTGGAGATGAGGGGGAGGAAGGGAGGGAGGTGACTATAGACCTACAATTAGAGTGACAGTACAGCACAGCAGTACTTAGTGGTAAGCTAATACACACAAATGAACTAACAGCTGGTACTGGAAAAAAAATTCTTTTGGCAGTAGCTTCCACAGTTTATCAAAAGTACAGGGCTGTAGCCAAAGTAATGGCCGATCCAAGCATGCAGTAAACTACCCTCGTGCCCAGGTTCTCAGGGAAAGGGAGTCAGAGGTCATGGTACGAACAGTGGGTATAAATATGCAGTGGGTAGCTACCAGTAACTATCAGTACACTCTAAAGACTGATTGGGTTCTCCCTCACCTCAGCCTCTTTCCGTTGCAGAAGAGGACAGCATTCTTGAAGTTTCTTGCCTTTTTCCATTGTCTCCAACTTGTGGAAGATGGCCAACACCAGACCACCGATTCCACCTGAACAGCAGATAAAGTGCAATAGGATACGTCCCCTCACCCTCTTTCCCCTCTCCCTCTTCCCTCTCACTCTCACTCCCTCTCACTCTCTCTCTTCCCTCTTACTCTCTCTCTTCCCTCTCCCTCTCCCCTCTCCCTCTCTCTCTTCCCTCTCCGTCTCCCCTCTCCTCTCTCTTCCCACCCCCCCACCCTCTCTCCCCTCTCCCTCTCCCCTCTCATTCTTCCCTCTCACTCTCCCTCTCCCCTCCCCTCCTCCCACCCCCTCACCCTCTCTCCCTCTCCCCTCTCATTCTTCCCTCTCACTCTCCCTCTCCCCTCCCCTCCCCTCCTCCCCTCCTCCCCCAATGGTTTTTCAACCTGTTTTCCCTCCTTCTTTATAACACTAGGTTGGTACCAGCACATGTTCGACAAACCAGTCTTCTTAATTCCTAATATGGCAGCATATAATCTTGCCACTGGATTTATCAAAAGTTTAGACAGCAGAAAGATAACAAGAGTTTGTTGGGTTTCCTTACACTCCGACATTTGCCTATACATGTACCCAACCCTCTTTCCCCTCTCCTTCCCCTCACTCTCTCTCTTCCCTCTCTCCCTCTTCCCTCTTACTCTCTCTCTTCCCTCTCCCTCTCCCTCTCCCTCTCTCTTCCCTCTCCCTCTCCCTCTCCCTCTCCCTCTCCCTCTCCCTCTCCCTCTCTCTTCCCTCTCCCTCTCCCCTCCCCCTCTCTCTTCCCTCTCCCTCTCCCTTCTCCCTCTCACTCTCTCTCTTCCCTCTCCGTCTCCCCTCTCCTCTCTCTCCCTCTTCCCTCTCCCTCTCTCTTCCCTCTCCCTCTCCCCTCCCCCTCTCTCTTCCCTCTCCCTCTCCCTTCTCCCTCTCACTCTCTCTCTTCCCTCTCCGTCTCCCCTCTCCTCTCTCTCCCTCTTCCCCCCCCCCACCCTCTCTCCCCTCTCCTTCCCTCTCCCTCTCCCCTTTTCCTCTCACTCTCCCTCTCCCCTCCTCCCCCAATGGTCTTTCACCCTGTCTTCCCTCCTTCTTCTTTATAACACTAGTTTGGTACCAGCACATGTAATTCCTAATATGGCAGCATATAATCTCCCCACTGGATTATCAAAAGTTTAGACAGCAGAAAGATAACAAGAGTTTGTTGGGTTTCCTTACACTCCGACATTTGCCTATACATGTACCTCCGCCCCTAGCCACAATATCAAGTCCTCCCAATCTTTTCTCCTTCTGATGTGGCTGGGTTCAAGCTTCCCTTAGAGCCGGCATAAGAGACTAGGCTAGGCTAGTTTACTGCCTGCTCCTGTCCTTGGATTGGCCGTTGCTTTAGCAACATCCCCGTACTTTTGATAAACTTTAGAAGCTAGGTGTGCATACAGCAACTTTCAGCACCTTTGCAACCCACTTTCCAAAACCACAATTGGGAAAACGTATAGCATAGCATATGGCTTCACTATACCGTAATTCCGGAAATTAATGCGCCCCGGTTAAAATAATGCGAATCAGTTGAATGTAAGGGTTTTGCATAATAAGGTGAATTAAGACTACTGATATATACCGGTAATAGTAACCATAAATGAATACCGCTTTTAAACAATGCGTGTGTAAAATGCCTCGTAATGTTCACATTTATAAAATACCGCATTAATTTCTGGAATTACGGTACTACAAAGCTAGAAACACTTAGCTGTGGTTTAGAATTGGGGTACCGTATGGTGAGAAATTTTCGTGGGACAAAATTTTCACGGATTGGCCACTGGCAAAGATTTCGTGAAAAAATTTACGCGGTTCAACGATCACAAAATTTCGCGGTTAAAATTTTCGCGGTCTGAGGCAAATCCACAAAAACCGCGGAAATTTTGTCCCGCAAAAATTTCTCGCCTTACGGTATATACACTTATTGCAAACCTGTACAAATATGCTGTAGTACATGCATCCTTTGCTATAAAAGTACCACAATGCCAGCTGTTGTGAATGAATTATACAGCTAGTGTCTCAATATGATAGCTGACTTGACTGAAAACGTCTTACCACAGAGGTGCACAAGGCCTGACCCAGCAAAGTCAATAAACACAAACTTCTCGAGATCAGCGTCACTCTGATGGAAGCTAAAACTGTGATTTTCGGCGGCAGTGAAGGTACCATTGCAGTATTCATAAGGTGACCAGGTTAGGCTGGGAGGGTCACTGCGAGCTGCTGACCAGAAGAACCGGGCCAAACTGGGATGGATGAAGGCCTGGGTATGTGTGGGAGGATGGAGGGAGGGAATGGAGTAAGTGAGTAAAGAGTCTCTCTGGAGTGGATAAAGCATGTGTGTGGGATGAAGGTAAGGGAGTAAACATGAGTCAAGAAATGTCCCCTTGAGTGAATGAAGGCCTAGAGGGAGAGAGAGGGGAAGAAAAGGGAATGTCCCCTTGGATGGAAGGCGTATAGGAGGGTTGGAGAGAGAGAAATGAGAAAGGTGTCTCCGATGTGAGAAAAAAATAAATGATTGGCCATCTTGAAACTTGCTTTTCCCAATGTGCTCACCAAAACACCATTGACCTTGTGGAAAAGGTCAATCTTGAGAGGTGGCTATCATGTTCCACCAAGAATGTAATCTCCATGTTCAAGACTAAACTGGTCTTATCAACTTAGTCCCACAGGAGCAGCAGGAGCTAGAAGTACTAAACAAATTGATATAGAACTGCAGGCACACTAAAACAGTGATCTGTGATGTTAACAAACTTCACCTGTAGGAGAGAAAAGCAAAGGACAACTGTGTCTGACCTCCTCTGGCAGGAGCCAACCAGCTTTAGAAATACCTCCGGCACCCAGACTTACACCAGATCTGTGTAGGCACAGACATGTCCGAACAATACCACACCTCCAAACAGCCAGTTCAGTCATCCCCTACTATGGCATTATACCTCAGTATGAGCCTCAAGAGAAGAAACATCTTCATTAGAGGGTGGGGTAAGGGCACTGGATTAGTAAGCTACTGCTGTAGTAGTCAAGTGTTGGAAGGCAAAAGTATCCTGGTACCTTATCTTAAGCCAGGCGTGGTTCACTCTCTCTTGTTTTTCTTACTGCAAGTTTTACTACTAATCTACTGTTCAGCTACTAACCACAACAGCACAACTATCATAACTGTTCCCTATCCCATTATATTATTCTAGGGAGCTGTTTGATCATTGCGGGGCGAGCCTGAGTAAGTTGCATGCCATATTTTGTCTTGGTATACAGACCATGCATGCAACAGGGGGTTGTCAGCCAGGGTATCCACACAGGTGAGAGCTAAGCTTCATGACTCTGGTTCAGGATACCACAAACACTACACTCTTAGTAACGTTCATTGGTTTGTGGTGACCAACATACACGGTATAGGTAGAGTATCATTCTCAACTGACATAAAACGGGGGAGAAGGCTGGTATCAGAGTAAGATGAACTTTCAGTGGCTTCTCAGTTGGCTCTTGCATAAATTAATTTTTTAAATGTTCTCTGATTTCAATTGGTCAAAGTAATGTGCTCATGAGTACTTCTAGTGCTACACTTAGCACTTAAGACAGTTTTTATAACTATGAAAAGGCCTCCATTATAGTGTTTACTTGCACTTTAAAACTTGTACATTTATACCATTCTGTTGTTATGTGTAAACACCACTCTGTAAAGTGCTATGTGTACTGTAAACAAGGCTCAGACTCATGCATGAGCTTGGGTCATAGCATGAGGAAGGTGCTATGTGTACTGTAAACAAGGCTCAGACTCATGCATGAGCTTGGGTCATAGCATGAGGAAAGTGCTATGTGTACTGTAAACAAGGCTCAGACTCATGCATGAGCTTGGGTCATAGCACGAGGAAGGTGCTATGTGTACTGTAAACAAGGCTCAGACTCATGCATGAGCTTGGGTCATAGCATGAGGAAGGTGCTATGTGTACTGTAAACAAGGCTCAGACTGCCTCTAGCTATGTAGCATGAGCTTGGGTCATAGCATGAGGAAATGAACTCACGAATGGGTGTGGGGCTATCTGACTTTTACCAAAATGCCCAACACACTATTCATTGCATTTGAGGTGAGATACTAGTTGTTGATAGGTTGACCATTGTCATTGTGCTAAATCATCCTGATACGTAATGGAACGTATAAAACATGTTTTTAAATCTTGTAACAGCTTCAAGAGGATATTACGTGCAATACCAAGCTCACATCCAGCGTGTCATCGTAATTTTGGCGAGTGTGGAAAATCTGGCAAAATTGTACTGACACTACTGTGAGTCTGGGAATGAGATTATTAAAAACATACAGTCATAATTATGGCTTGTAGCTAACGAACTTACTGTCATCATGAAGGAGTATATGAACGCTGCCATGACTCTCATCTGCACGCCTTGACCCACTAAAGTTCCTCCGATGATGGTCGCTGTGTTGCTAGCAAATGTGAACTAGTGTGTGTGTGTGTGTGTGTGTGTGTGTGTGTGTGTGTGTGTGTGTGTGTGTGTGTGTGTGTATGTGTGTGTTAAGCACAGTCAACAAAATTACTAAGGCAACCAGACATTATTTTAATTTGTATGTACAGCCACACACAGTACACACTTCACGGAGTGGATAGATAGATTAGGCACAGACAACTGGTTCATGCACTGCTAAGCAGTTTACACAAAGTGTTAAGCTTGTGAAATGTTGATCGTCGTGTTTACAAAGACATCTACACATTAAGAATATCATTTGCCATGAACAGCATAAATGAGATGGCATGGGACATAGGCAGATGGTATTTCTCCAGAGGCTTGTCATAGCTGTTCCCAGGTTCACAGTGTTAAGTGTGGGTTGCCAAATCAATAGCCAGTGTTTACAAGTACACAATGTGTGTTTGTACATCAGAACAGTACACTGTTGGCAGTGAGCTTAATAACACTCTGAGTGTGTTTAGTACTTGATCGGCACGCTTCCAGCAATGTGTACCTTATTGTGGTGTACTGTGATTACTGTAGTATACTGTGATATACTGTGATATACTGTAGTATACTGTGATATACTGTGATATACTGTGGTATACTGTGATATACTGTGGTACACTGTGATATACTGTGATATACTGTGGTATACTGTGATATACTGTGATATACTGTGATATACTGTAGTTTACTGTGATATACTGTAGTTTACTTGTGCACTGTAGTGCACTGTAAGGCATACCCTGAAGAACCAGAAGATATAATCTTGATCTTCCCCTAATACACCAGAGGGTGAGTTGCCAGATATTGCATATCCAAACAGCCAGAAGCCTACGACACCAGCGAATATATCCGTGTATTTCTGAGTGGAGGGGAAACCAGAGGTAAAAGGAAGGAAATTCTAATGTGTATAGCACAGGTACACAAAAGGCAAAGCTATGCTTCCTAGTACATACATGTATATATATATATAGAGAGAGAGGGAGTGAGTGAAAATAGGATGTAATAGTGGGTGTTTGAATAAACAAACTGCTACTAGACTCACCAGATAGAGTCTGGTTATGGGAGATGATACACTTAGAGCTAGGTTTAAATTAACCCAACTGGTGTTCCTGTTCCTGGTCCCAACCAAATTGCCAATATCGCATCAAATTTCAGCAACTGGACTTCTACACATGCATAGTACCACAAACTGCCACATATGTGCTCAAAGAAGTTGTAAACCGATCATATTTCAAAAACCATATTATATTCAGTCTCACATATCAACTGTAGTATTGGTCCCATACTCTAGCTTTGACTTCATATAATCCAGAACAGCTAGCACCCACTGCGTGGGCTGAGACATTCTGTAATTTTTTATTGCTTCGTGTCAATATATCACTTTGGCTGTTGGCAGTGAACTCTAACGCCAGATAACTGTCTATCTTCCACTGGAATGCTTTCATAGCAGGATCTTGGGTATACAATACAGCTAAGAAATTGTTTTTTAGGTTGCTAATTATCTGCCCACCCGCACCACTGCAAGGGAAAACGTCTGAACAGAAACAGGAATATCAGCTGGATGGTCTTACATACCGCGAGCACCACTCTTCGTCGAAATACTCTGTCACTCTTGCTGAACGACTCCTCCACATACAAGAAGCCAGCTTTCTGCAGAGAAGAAATTTAACACATCTGACAGCTGTTATTTCCCTGCATAATTTGAAATGTCCTCACCATAAAGAACATGAGGATTGCGCACAGCACCACCCATGCTGCACTCGCATCGTCGTATCGATCCGAGTATCGGAACTGAATTAAAGGAACAAGTTGATACGGGTCACTCTAAAAGATGTATGATGACTGCATTACAGCTGCTTGTATTAAACATGCACTCTTTCGGGCGGCTTCACCTTCAATGAGGTGAGGCAGTAGCAAATTTATACGGCTTACTTACCCCATCACAGCGCGAGGGTTCACGCTTAAAGCACTCGTTTATTACGTCTGGACAGAAGGCATCTCCATCAAAACAGCTAGAGGAGTCTCGCAAGCCACTCATTTTTAATCTCGCCTGGTTTCTTGCTGGGAAGGCGTGGCAACTTTGCGGCATGCCATGGATGACTGCCTCTGCCCACGTGGGCTTGGCCATACAGCGCATGCGCACTTCTGTAACTATGCATCCTCATCTTAGTCTCGTGCCCAGACCCCACCCTCACCTCTGTTGCGCTACTCAAGTCACATGACTAATGGCATTTTGCTGACTCGGCACAACCAAGAAATCGCTCAATGGTCACCAGACCCTTTTCCTCATGAGAGGGTGGGGTCTGGGCACGAGACTATCCTCATCTCTGATCTGTACCGCTAATCCGTATCCTTGTGGGCGTGGCAACAAATTTTTTGTATCTTTTGACCATCATTTGTATATCACGTTGAAAATGACATCAAAATAGTAATAGTATGCTATTCTTTCTTCCTCTTCTTTGTCTTGGGATGGTCCTGCAGGTGGAGCAGATTACAAGTCACTGTTTCATAATTCATAGTCTCATACCCAGGTCATGTGGGAGGTAGCCTTGGTATGAGGCAATTCAGTGCATAAAATTGGCCCAAAAATCAGTTCCCAGATTGTAAACCCTCCAGAGCATGAATAAGTATAAGAATTTTGGGAAAGATGAACTCAAATTGGATTACTAAGCATATGATATTTGGATTACTGGATTACTAATTTGATCTGAAGTGTGTGTATATGCTGTTGTGTGGCACACCGTTGTTTCCAGTATCTTCCGTTTCCTGCGGTTGATTCTCCTCTTCTCTCCAAAACTAGTTTCACTCAGTCTCTGCGGGCAAACAAGCAGACAAACACCGTAAAAGCAAAAAGAGCAAAAAGACAAAAAGAGAAAAGTCCATTATGTCTAATGTGACATCCTTTTCGATGGGACTTATGCCTTTGTTGAAAATATAAAGGTTGGCTGTTATTTGTGAAACTATTCAAATCTGGGAACTCCTTTGGGAAAGAAAACTATAAACAGTGTGAGGGATCGACGTCTCCTAACATGCAATATTCTGAAAACAAAATATAAATAAAAACATTTAGCGATAAATAACAAGTTCTGTTGTTTCTGGAGAAATGCGTTCTTTGCCATACACAGTGAATCGACTTAAATCAATTAGCACAGACTTTCGTCCACTCAAGACAGACAAATAGACAAATCTCCATAGACTACACCTAGTGTGGGGCTCACTGAGCCTCACTCCTAGATTGTGGAACACACCAATTCGACTTCTCTCTTTGATACTGTGACCAAGTTCAACTGTTTTAACACTTCGCCCTCCTTCACTGCATACTCAGTCAACTGCGTCTCTGGAGAAAGATCGTCGTTTAAACAAAAATGTAAAATACAATTATTTTCTTTTGTTAGAAATTTTATGGTAGCCCTTCATGTCCAGAGTTGAAACTCAGTTCGAGACATCAGTACAAGGAAAACAACTCTAGAGAGAAGATTGAGTGTGTCTTCTGCGTGCTGGTCAAATGCTCTTACCAACTGAGCCACTGGAGCTCGGGCATTGGAGCAGAGGATAGATGGCATGTATCCATAGACACTGTTCGATTCTCATGCTGGGTCATTTACTCTGTACATTGAGTGTGACTTGAGTGTCAGGTTTACATAGCACACAGCTCTTTCACTGTGCTATGTACAATGGTTCAATGTAGCAACAGCTCGTTACTGATTTTAATTCACTTTCAGTTGGACCAATGTATCATCTAGCCTGATAGTGAATGTGGGTTCACAAAGTGTAGTACCATAATCTCCAGAAAATAGGCCCACCCTCAAAAATAAGCCCACCTCCCCTTTTTGAATGAAGTTGTTGCAAAGGGTGCTTTTCTCTAGAAAATATGCCCACCTATTTATGCCACAGTACATGCTGTTACGTTCAGCAAGAAGCACCGAAGAAGCAGCACTGTGCAAGAGGAGGGACTAACAAATGAAGGCAGACACCATTTTTCTGCTATTGCACATGACAAGAGAAACATTGCAGAATAACAGCATGTGTACATAACTAGGGCTAGACTGTGTGTGAGGTGGGCGTATTTTCGAGAGAAAAATATCACAACTCTCAAAAAATACGCCCACCCCCCTCTTTGAGGAGCCACTTAAGTTCATCACCCGATTACGGTATGTACCTTGACCCCAACTGGCTATAGCAACTCACTGATTTCTGCCTCAATATTCTTCACTCTCTGAATGTCATACTGAGTGACCAGCGTAATAGCCAGACCACCTCGGCCTGCAACAACGGTACAATCAGTTAACCTTTACACCCAATAGTGTAAGGAGTTGATACTTAGTGCCAGTAGTTCAGTGGTTGCTAGCCTCATACCCAGACCGTGCCTGGGAATGAGACCAGGGTGCATCAACCTTCAGTGGTTGCTAGCCTCATACCCGGACCGTGCCTGGGAATGAGACCAGGGTGCATCAACCTTCAGTGGTTACTAGCCTCATACCCGGACCGTGCCTGGGAATGAGACCAGGGTGCATCAACCTTCAGTGGTTGCTAGCCTCATACCCGGACCGTACCTGGGAATGAGACCAGGGTGCATCAACCTTCAGTGGTTGCTAGCCTCATACCCGGACCGTGCCTGGGAATGAGACCACGGTGCATCAACCTTCAGTGGTTACTAGCCTCATACCCGGACCGTGCCTGGGAATGAGACCAGGGTGCATCAACCTTCAGTGGTTGCTAGCCTCATACCCGGACCGTACCTGGGAATGAGACCAGGGTGCATCAACCTTCAGTGGTTGCTAGCCTCATACCCGGACCGTGCCTGGGAATGAGACCAGGGTGCATCAACCTTCAGTGGTTGCTAGCCTCATACCCAGACCATGCCTGGGAATGAGACCAGGGTGCATCAACCTTCAGTGGTTGCTAGCCTCATACCCGGACCGTGCCTGGGAATGAGACCAGGGTGCATCAACCTTCAGTGGTTACTAGCCTCATACCCGGACCGTGCCTGGGAATGAGACCAGGGTGCATCAACCTTCAGTGGTTGCTAGCCTCATACCCGGACCGTACCTGGGAATGAGACCAGGGTGCATCAACCTTCAGTGGTTGCTAGCCTCATACCCGGACCGTGCCTGGGAATGAGACCAGGGTGCATCAACCTTCAGTGGTTACTAGCCTCATACCCGGACCGTGCCTGGGAATGAGACCACGGTGCATCAACCTTCAGTGGTTGCTAGCCTCATACCCGGACCGTGCCTGGGAATGAGACCAGGGTGCATCAACCTTCAGTGGTTACTAGCCTCATACCCGGACCGTGCCTGGGAATGAGACCAGGGTGCATCAACCTTCAGTGGTTGATAGCCTCATACCCGGACCGTGCCTGGGAATGAGACCAGGGTGCATCAACCTTCAGTGGTTGCTAGCCTCATACCCGGACCGTACCTGGGAATGAGACCAGGGTGCATCAACCTTCAGTGGTTGCTAGCCTCATACCCGGACCGTGCCTGGGAATGAGACCACGGTGCATCAACCTTCAGTGGTTGCTAGCCTCATACCCAGACCGTGCCTGGGAATGAGACCACGGTGCATCAACCTTCAGTGGTTGCTAGCCTCATACCCAGACCATGCCTGGGAATGAGACCAGGGTGCATCAACCTTCAGTGGTTGCTAGCCTCATACCCGGACCGTGCCTGGGAATGAGACCAGGGTGCATCAACCTTCAGTGGTTGCTAGCCTCATACCCAGACCATGCCTGGGAATGAGACCAGGGTGCATCAACTTTCAGTGGCTCAATATGCCCTTGACAAGGCCAAGACATACTCAAAAGATATGTGTGACTCAGTGGAAGCCTGCTAGTAATGTTTATACAGGACGCTTCACGGCACTCATAAGCTCCTGGTTTATAGCTCGTATCTGTACCTGCCCTAGCAGTTCTTCCCACCCGATGGATGTAATCCTTTGGGCTAGCTGGAACATTTATGTTCAGTACAACCTCCACCATCGGAATATCGAGGCCTCTGGTGAAAGAAAACAAAAATATTGTAAGAACCTGTAGTCTCATTCCTAGGGCCGTGCCCACTTACAACCTGCATAGGAAAGGCTACTAGCCTTGTGGCCATGAAGTCTGGGAACATGGTTACAATAGGCAGGGGAGTTTGGGAACCAGACTGGCTACAATCTATGTGTGTAATGTGCAGCCTCATTCCCAGGCTAGCACACTATGAATATTGGTATGTGAATGCCTGGGAACAAGCCCACACCCACACAACTTTGCAACACAATGCCATGTGAACAAGTATACATTACTGCATGCGTTAGTCTGACCTGCTGGCCACATCTGTAGCAACAAGGATCCTCACTTGTCCTGACTTGAACCTGGCTAGCGAGGCTAACCTCTGACCCTGTTCTTGCAAGACAGACAAAAACACTCATGGAGCCGGCTTCACTAGCCTCATTCGCAGGCCTTCCACCGTCCAGTTTTTGATCACTTGCTCTGTTTTTAAATACTGCAGGCAATCAAAAATTGGACAGTGGGAAGGCCCGGAACGAGGCTACGGCTTCACAACAGTAACGAAGCTTTCTACCTGTGACATGAGCGAGTGAAGAGCAACACAGGGAAAGTCCAGCTGTCTCAGGAGTAGACCATACACCTGGCAGCTCCTGGAGAGGTTAAGAATCCGAGATGGTACAGTACATTGTGCACAGCCCCATTCCCAGACTGGAGGAGGCCTGGGAATGAGGCTACATCATCACCATATATGGATGCACTTTACACTGCCATGGCAACAACATGTTTTCGCAAACATGCCACATCCAACTTACAACCAGCTTTGTTCCCTTCTGTGTGCACTGCCGATGATACAAAGTCATGGAACTAATCCAGAGCCTACCTACCTGCATGTGTGTGTGAAGAGGATCGCGGTCTTGTTCTCTGCGTCATGTAGTTGATTCAAGAGGTGAACCAGGTAGCAGTCCTTGACCTGGGGTGATACAGTTCAGTGTTCTATATACCTTCACCGCAACCAAGAGTGCATAAGGAAGGGAGAGAGAGACCTGCCCTCTCTTATGTAATATGTACTCCTCAACAGTTAACATGACATTGTGTTTACTTTAGCAGGCATGAGCAGATATCGCTGGTCTAGCTCCTCCACTGTGGCAACTCTGGACGAGAGACGAAGAGACAACTCCTTCAACTGTTACTTTGTTTCTCCCACACAGTCTGGGAACAAGGCTACTACAACTCAGGAGCTTATCTCATAAACTCTATAACAATAGCCTCATTCCTCAGATTGTATGAAGGATTGGAATGAGACTACATTATCAGCTCTCCCATGTCATCTCAGGAGAAGAAAAAAGAGAGGAAAGTGATAGGAAGGAAGATAGAGAGGGGAAAACTCTGGGAAAAAAGGGAATCAGGCTAGGTTATCGGTTATCCCTCAACCTCCTACATTAAAATTGAACAGGGGAGGAGAGGGGACACCAATAGCATCACTCACTCTGCTGGAGCTTCCCAGTAGAAGGGTTGGTTGAGTGCCACCTCCCTGAGTCTGCTGAGAGTGTCGGTGAGTGTGGCGCTGAAGAGAAGGGTCTGTCGCTGCCGAGGTAGGGCCTCAAATATAGTCTCTAGGTCCTCCTCAAAACTAGAGTCCAGCAGCCGGTCTGCCTCATCAAGAACCTTGCAAAGGAAGATACTACTGTCTCAGGTCTGGCAATACTCACTGCCTCATTCCCAGGTTCCCCTGCAGTAAGGAGGGGGGTATTGCAGGGGAGCATGGGAATGAGGCTAATGAGGCCAGGCCTCTACCAGTTTCTGCTGCTTGCGGACTTCTTGCAAGTAACAAAGTGCACAAAAATGGGCGGCTCTAGCTGCTCATTTTTATGTCTGCAATAGAGGACTAGGAATGGGGCTAACTCTCTGCACAGTTTTGAAAGATTTTACTCTTACAAGGAATTTGATCTTTTTGAGAGACACGGTATCTGTGCTTCTGAGGTGGTCGGCCAGCCTTCCTGGGGTTCCTATGACAACATGAGGTTTCCTAGCCAGAGACAGGCTCTGTTTCATCATGTCTGTACAAGAGAGAATGAAGATTACGAAAGAGGGTAAGGGGGAGAGGTTGGAAGGGAGGACAAACAAATACAGGACAACAGGAATGGGGGGGAGAGGAGGGAGAAATTAAGAGGATAAAGATAATGAGAGAAGAAGGGATGGGGGAGTAGCTTCACTCCCAGGCCTTTCCTGCCCTTCATTTTGATCATTAGGAGCTTTACTGTATGCTGGATGCAGAAAGACCTGAAAATGAGGGTAGGAGGAATGGAGTTGTGGGAGGGCATTCTCAAGTGATGATGGAACCTCACCAATGCCTCCCACAATGACAGCATCCTTCAGTCCAATGTGTCTTCCAAACACCCGGAACTGGTCTGCAATCTGGTAGGCCAGCTCCCTGAAAGTTAAAATAAGATGGGTGAACAAAGAAAGCATTTGTCCCTGTTGAACATGGCTTATTAGACTGGCCCACACCTTGTTGGAGTTATGATGAGGGCAAAGGTGCCATAGGGGTCTTGAGACAACCTGTCCAGGATGGGGAGGGCAAACGCAGCTGTCTTCCCACTGCCAGTCTTTGCACAACCAATGCAGTCCTTCCCTGAGCGAGATTAGAAGGAAACGTCTATAAGACGCTTATTGCGTGCGCACTGGTTTGGTGAAGAGAAATACAGTGGAACTGTACTGCCAGCACCCATGGATAGCGATCACAGTTTTACCTGCCAGTATGGGAGGAATGCAGTGAGCCTGGACGGGTGTTGGCTCCTTAAAGCCCACTGCTGAAACCTGGCGTACAAGCCACACAGCCAAACCAAGCGACTCAAAACCTGACATGCGAGCGAGTCAGATCCGACACATCTGGTACAATTTCTTATTTTGTTCGCTATATTAGAGGAGGGATCAGCTTTATAGTCTTGATCTCGTGTCCAGCCCGTCCATGCACGGATCTAGCCTCCCGAAAAAGAGGGTCTGGTCATAGATAATACGTTTCAGTGCTCTATTATCTATGGTCTGGTGTTCTGAACGTTGTCACATGGGGCGGGGTCGAACGGCATAAAGAATGTATTCCCCATGCACTGCATCATCCATGCATACTAGATCTCGTGTTCAAATTGCCTACGTCATCCATATAATTACGCGTTCTGCCATCTGATTCGAGCTCTCAGATCGGGAGCTGTGACAAAAAAAGTCACGCACGACATTAGAGGTGTGTTCAGCAGAGTTCCGTCACATATTTGGCTACTATGTAAAGTTACAAACAAAATACTGTCAGAGTTACAAACTGAAAAAATTTACAAAGGTGCTGCATGTAATCATTTCAGAGGGTTCACTAGTGCCTGTTGCTTCTGCTGCAGGCCTTAAGTCTGTGTCAATTTGATCGATCAAGCTCTAAACTACCAACATTGTCTGTTGCTTGTGTTGGCCTTTTGATTCCTTCGTCTGACTCCTCTACTCTGAATTTTACATCTTCAAACAATCCTTCTGAGCTGCCATTGCAATGTACTGTGATACTATCAACAGCGCTTCCCATGCCATTATGAGCACAAAACTGGTACATGCCCTCGTCTGATTGTTGGAAGTCCTGTATCTGAAGTTGTTCGTAGTTGCTCACATTCTCTAAGACTGGACATAATTCTTCAATGCCACTATTCTGGCTGTTACAAGCCACGGAAAGGGTAGAATTGATTTCATTGTTACTTGGTAGAACCAGTCTCTGCATGAGTCCAGTGATGACCAACTCAGAATGTTCACCAGTGTCTGTTGCTTCTGTTGAAAGTTTTAAGTCTGTCGAGACGGTATCAACATGAGAAGTATGCAAGTGTCCAGTGGCAAGCTCTGAGCTACCACCATTATCTGTTGCTTGTGTTGGCACAATGTCATAATATCTGGTTGATGTTTGGATTCCTGCTCCAGTACCTTGATTATCTGCCATACAGCTATTGAAGGAGTAGGATAGGGTAGGGCCACTGCTTTCTGAGACTGCCATTTGTGCTTCGCATAACTCATCTACTCTAAATTCTAGATCTGCAGGTATAGAGTAGTCTTTCCCGTGTTCGTTAGAGGCGACAAGTTCATATTTTCCCTCATCCTTCAGCTCAGCAGAAGTTATTACGAGAGTTGTCGTATTTGATCCAGTAATTCTCCAATCCTCATCACTCATATCCTCCCCATTGTGTCTCCATTTGTATCTAACATTATCCCCAGTGGCTTCTGCAGAAAATATGACCAGAGATCCAGGCGATACGCTACGTTGGTCTTGTGGATTGCTGGTAAATTTGGGCTTTGAGCCTGAGCTGCCATTGTAAGCTATTTTGATACTACGAACATCATTTCCCACACTATTCAAAGCACAAAACTGGTACATGCCCTCGTCTGATTGTTGGAAGTCCTGTATCTGAAGTTGTTCGTATTGCTTATTCCTCACAATAGTGATTCTTTCATCTGAGACAAAGTTGACGACAGTGCCTTCCTTGGACCAGGCTACCGTGCTGGTTGGGTGTCCGTGATCTAGGTTACAGATGATTGTAACAGTTTGGACTTCTTGTACTTGTACCAGTGTCGCAATTCTTGGAGGTCTTGTAGCCTCCTTGATGGCAAATGAAGACTGGATCCCATTATCTGTGTTCTCTCTAGTGGACAAAAGCTGCAGATTACCATCTGGCAACTGGCCACCTTGCTCCCTGCTCAAGTCAGAAGGGTTGTCACGTTGAGTGTGGGATAGGTCTGTCTCTCCACCGGCATCAAACAAAAACCGCAGCAGATGATTAGTGTCTAACTCCAGCAGCTGCTCCGGCATTGGGCTGCCAGGCAATGTAGCTGAAAATGGCATAGATGGACTGGAGAAATATGCAGATTCGTCCGACTGTCTACTCTGACATAGTATCTCCTTTCCTCTATCAATGACAGCCTGGTCTTGTTGACAGTTATGTATCACGCGATTCGTTACTCTTCCATTAGGGATAACGGAAAGTGTGCCTGTGCAATCTTCTTTTTCCCTATACTGGCATCTGTAGTGGCAAACGGGCCCATCCTCCCTTCCCTTTGTAACGTTGTGTATGTAGCCATCGGAGGACCATACTGCTAGTCTTCCACACTTTTTGTTCCGTGTTTCTTCCTTCCAGTAAAAAGGAAGCGATCCATTGGTGTACGCTGGATTTTCACTAGCAAAATTAGAAGGGATGATGGCTCCCACAACGCCTTTAGACGGAGTAGCCATTGACACAGACGACCATGATCATAATCGATGCAGTCTGCCCGCCGTTCAACCACACCACCCAGTTCGTCATCATGATTTATACCAACGATCAAGTTTTTCTCGTCTAAGAGTCAAACCTCATGGGTCAACACTTTTATAGCTACAGGGGGTTGACAACCTTCGACATTCCTTCGACATTCCTTCGACATTCCTTCGACATTCCTTCGACATTCTCGTTCGACATTCTCGTTCGACATTCGTTCGTTCGACATTCCAACGCATTGGTCGACACATTTATCACGTGGTAGTCATGAGCCCTAGATCGATGCTCCAAAATGATGTCATCATTAGCATCACGTTTTCAAGATGGCAGTTTGTCAGTGTCACTGTCCCTTTTGTGTGCCCAAAAGACCACTTCTGACGTCGTCCTTGGAAGACATCACGAAGACATGGCGGATTTGGATCATTATGTAAGTGTTGCTATCCCTCCCGAAGAGTAGCTTACTTTTGGAAGTCAAATGTATCTGCTCATAGATGATATAGTCTATCATCTATGATCTGCTCTACAACATAGACAATTTGTAAACCTCCGTATCGGTTACGGAGGTTTACAATCTTTGACAATATTAAGCTCCTGGCCCTAGTACCATTGTTCTTGACAGACAGTGGATACCAATAGTTAGACTCTTATCTGAAATGGACATAAATGATATAGCTTTCAGTCCCATCTTCATGATTTGCGCACCTTTTTTCCAAGTAAGTCGAAGCAAAGTGGCAACCTCCGAGTCTTTCCCACCCACAGATCCCTTCCCATACAGTTATAAATATGACATCCTCCAATGTAAGAAGCAATCACACTATCAAAAACACAGCAGCTCAGTGTGAAGAGAGGTGGAACTAGGGCGGGATGTTACCTAATCATTTTGTTTAACATCGCACAGAGTGTTACTGCTGGGCAGGAGTGTGTGGGCTGGGGAGAGAGACACCTTACCAAGCAAGGCAGACAGATCAGTCTCCCTTTACTCACAGAGAATACACATCAATTCAAGTGAGTCTAGTCTCATACCCAGGCCCCCCCAGGTGGCCTGGGGATGAGACTACAGTACCCAACATGTGATGACTCGTCACTTGCCATAACACAGACTTATTTCTCTAAACACTGTGCAGCCAAAGACACAGAGTGTGGCTCAAGTGGCTGTCACTGCTACCCCATCGGACGGTGCAAGCCATGCTCTCGATTTGAGATTGTGAGTTGGCATGATTAGCCAGGATTTCTAGTTAGCCTCATTCCCAGACCTCCCTCATTTTTGTTTGCATTCATAATAACAGTTATGAAACAAGAATAAAATATGGGGGAGGCCTTGGAGTGGGGATTAGGTTCTAGTACAGATGGTGCATGTTTTGACAGCATATCTAATTGTGGCCTATTTCAATTACTGCACAATTGCTCTTGGTGTGGTGGTTTTTGCCTGTAGCAACTGGCAAGGTATTAGCTAAACTGGTAGTCTCATTCCCAGACCACTGAGTGGTCAGTTGGTCTGGGGATGAGACTACTATGTAGGGTCAATGGTATGTTGTTCATTTTAGGCAAGACAGATCCCTGAGTGTCTCCTCACTGGGTACAGAAGATTGGCTTACTGCAAGAGTCTCAAGAAAGAGATGACCATCAGGTTCGTTGTCCTCCCGGGACATGTAGCCACTCTGTTGTAGCCATGCTATTGAGACTCTCTGTTTCCTCTGCAGCTGTCATTATGAACCAAGTCCAACAGAGAACAGAAAGTTCTTGTTGTTTGAGGTACGTTGATATCCTTTAGCTTGGATCTCACTTTGGTAGCACTCGCTCACTCACTCATGTATGGATAGAGGCAGAAATGAGCAGTTACTCAAGTTCAGTTGTCCACTCACAAGGAAAAGGTTCTGATGAGCACTTTCTTGGTTGTGCCTAGCCTCGTACCCCGGCCGTTCTGATGACTAACGAGCACTTTCTTGGTTGTGCCTAGCCTCGTACCCAGGCCGTTCGTCTTTATGTATGTACCAAGTCTCAATTTAAACAAGCCTGTGCTGTTCCATTGACTCATTCTATGCTTGCGTGATTTAGTGCTACTATGGCTTGCTTAATACTCACTTGATAAAGTGCTTAGAGGTTGCCAGACCTTGAGAGAATGGGTTCTGGGTACAAGACCAGGAGGTATTCTCAGCAAGTTACCCATTGTATTGTTCTATCAACTCCACAGGGCATCACGGTGCTGGTTGGTATCGTGTCTTATGCTGTAGTGCACTTCAGACGGAGGAGAATAGAACTGTTGGTAGCAAGACGGATTCAACAGCAGATTAACGCATAGCCTCATCACCTCAACCCTCACTTTGTTATTATGTACAATATTTATCACAAAGATATTATGTTTTCTTTTATGGTTTAGAACCTCAGAAATTCAAAAGACCCTTGCTGGCTGGGGCTCTGTGTTATAGGGAAGGCATATGAAACTTGCATGATTTTATTCCATCACCAATCATGGCAGAGTATAGTTACAAGTTGCATGCTCATATCTTCAATCTTCAATCTTATAGCATGTTATATGTTACAGCTGACTTCACTTTGGATTTATACGTTGACATATAATTATATGACAATAGCATTATACTTTTAATGTCATGTTCCATGAGAAATTCTTACTGCAAAGAAATGATAAGACTAGCTCGTACAATCACGAAGTTCTTCACTTTATTGTGCCAGTTTATACCATATAAGGAAATCAGTGACAGTAAAGATTATTCCAGAAAGAATTGATGGTGAAAGCTAGTTACAAGTTCCTTTCTGCTTGGCTTGGCAGAATTTAATGGCCTCTTCCAACTGGGGTGGTCCACCTAGTGACGTCACACTCCCACCCTCCATGTTTGTGGCCTGTATACACAAGAGGTTAACAATGAGCTCACAGAGACAAGTGTGCCGGAGGTTCACTACAGAGCACCTGTGGGGAGGTTCTTGCTTGCAGTGTGGTGTAGAGCCGAAGCAGAAGATCCTCCATAGCCTGTTAAAGTATAAAAATGGCATCGGTATAAGTTAAGCCAATGGTGTAATTCAGTGGTGTGGTACCTTCACGTGGGTCTGGGCACGACTGTCAACTCTCGTGGCCAGGCTCTTGGCTGTGTAAGTGTCCAGCAACAGCCTGGTGAGCTACATGCACAAGAACACATCACAGTTCAGTTACTATAGTAACGTAATATTAACTTCATTCCCAGATTCTTCCCACAGCCTGGGAATGAGGTTAACATGGATTCATACCTGCTCACAAGATACTGTTGCCATATCTGTGCACAAGAATACAGCATTATAAAATGTCAAGTTTGTGGCAGTTATGAATCTCCCGTATGTACAGCTTTCTCTGTACCTTTCTCAGAATCTTTCAGAACTGAAATACAATGCTTCACAGCCTATAGGAAACAAACGCTTTTGTCATAAGCAAAATATTTACGATCTTTAAATTCATACCTTTTTGAACATGGCTAATCGTTCATTGTCCCTCATGTACTGCCTGGATGCAAGGAAAGTACACAGCCGTATAGTGTAAGAAACAATTAGTCTCACTTCCAGGCCTTCCCCAGTTGTCTGTCAGTATTGCAAGCATGGAAGAACTAGGGCAGGGGCCTGGGACTAACCAAGAATGTAAAAATATGGTGTCATGTGACTGACATCATGATGTCATGTGACTGCCATCATAATGTCATGTGACATCATGTGACTGCCATCATAATGTCATGTGACATCATGTGACTGCCATCATAATGTCATGTGATGTCATGTGACTGCCATCATGTGATGCCATCATTGTGACTGCTCACCTTGCAGTATCTGGTTTGCTGCGTAGCTGCTGTGCTAGAAACATGAGGTGGTGGCTGTCTCCCAAGTTGACCAAGACTTGGAACAGAAGCTCAAGGTTCCTACGAGCATGCGAGGAGAAACTCCCGGGCCTATGTACACAGATGAACACACATCATGTATTGGCCTAAAGATTATGAACAAAATAGGGATGCAGCAAATGAGCAATTCCTTTGGACAAATTACTGTAAGAAGAACTAAGGACTTGTATCTCGAAGAGCAAACCTGTTGATTTCAGGATTAGGAACCTGCCACATGTTCTGCATATGATAGAAGGATGAATTGATGATGTGATGTGCATACACTGGTCCATGATGTAATGTGTAGTACATTAGTGATGATGTAATGGGTGAAACACTGGTGATGATGTAATGGGTGAACACTGGTGATGATGTAATGGGTGAACACTGGTCCATGATGTAATAGTGATGTAATAGGTGATGCAATGTGGTATGATCAGACTGGTACCACTCACACTGAAGATGTTTCCTCTGAGCACAAAGAGAGGCTGTAGTCTCTCCTGCACTGACACAAGAGCATGGGGGAGGGGTGCCAACAAAACCTGCCTTGCAACCTGGCGTGCAGAGCGAGAATAACCACAATGAGACCTCCATATTTGCAGTGGTTACTGCAGTATGCTTAGTTACCTCTGTCTGTCCTATCTCAGCTAGAACTGCAGCAAGTCGGCAGCGAGGCTTGTAATAGGCGGGGCATCTCACAACACACACTGCTATGTTGTATATACACCGCTGCAGCAGGTCAGTGTTCACATTTACAGTGTGGTGTGAGGGCTCAGGGAGGGGTGGGGCAGTGTTGGTTGCTCCCGGCAACAGACTTGACTCTGGCTGTTTGCCCTCCCTCTGAGAAGATAAACCATCTTCCTCCTTTGCTCTGTTTGGCTCCAATTCCATTGCAGCGGACTCTTGAGAAGAAATTAGATTTCCCTCATCCTTCTCACTACCAACTGTTGGCTGCCACTCCATGACCTCACCAGTGTTCTTTGCCTCTTCTTCATCACCTGCGTCATCCAGCAAGCCTTCCAGCCACTCGTCAGAAGGCACACTTGGTGGAGGAGGTACATTGACCGGGTGAACAGCAATGGAAGCTGGTGGGTGAGCTGGGAGAGGAGGACTTATGGCAGGGGGTGCATGGGTAGCTGGTGGTGGATGAGTTGAGGGAGAAGGCATGTGAGCCGTAGCTGGTGGATGAGTTGAGGGAGAAGGCACGTGAGCCGTAGCTGGTGGATGAATTGAGGGAGAAGGCACGTGAGCCGTAGCTGGTGGATGAGTTGAGGGAGAAGGCACGTGGGCCGTAGCTGGTGGATGAGTTGAGGGAGAAGGCATGTGAGCCGTAGCTGGTGGATGAGTTGAGGGAGAAGGCACGTGAGCCGTAGCTGGTGGATGAATTGAGGGAGAAGGCACGTGAGCCGTAGCTGGTGGATGAGTTGAGGGAGAAGGCACGTGAGCCGTAGCTGGTGGATGAATTGAGGGAGAAGGCACGTGAGCCGTAGCTGGTGGATGAATTGAGGGAGAAGGCACGTGAGCCGTAGCTGGTTGATGAGTTGAGGAAGAAGGTACATGAGCTGTAGCTGATGGATGAATTGAGGGAGAAGGCACGTGAGCCGTAGCTGGTGGATGAATTGAGGGAGAAGGCACATGAGCCGTAGCTGGTGGATGAATTGAGGGAGAAGGCACGTGAGCCGTAGCTGGTTGATGAGTTGAGGAAGAAGGTACATGAGCTGTAGCTGATGGATGAATTGAGGGAGAAGGCACGTGAGCCGTAGCTGGTGGATGAATTGAGGGAGAAGGCACGTGAGCCGTAGCTGGTGGATGAGTTGAGGGAGAAGGCACGTGGGCCATAGCTGGTGGATGAATTGAGGGAGAAGGTACATGAGCTGTAGCTGATGGATGAATTGAGGGAGAAGGCACATGGGCCGTAGCTGGTGGATGAATTGAGGGAGAAGGCACGTGAGCCGTAGCTGGTGGATGAGTTGAGGGAGAAGGCACGTGGGCCATAGCTGGTGGATGAATTGAGGGAGAAGGTACATGAGCTGTAGCTGATGGATGAATTGAGGGAGAAGGCACATGGGCCGTAGCTGGTGGATGAATTGAGGGAGAAGGCACGTGAGCCATACCTGGTGGATGAATTGAGGGAGAAGGCACGTGAGCCGTAGCTGGTTGATGAGTTGAGGGAGAAGGCACATGGGCCGTAGCTGGTGGATGAATTGAGGGAGAAGGCACGTGAGCCGTACCTGGTGGATGAATTGAGGGAGAAGGCACGTGAGCCGTAGCTGGTTGATGAGTTGAGGGAGAAGGCACATTGTGGGTTGAAGCCATGTGAACAGCAATGGTAGTAGAAGCTGGTGGTTGAGATGGGGTAGGGGGGACATGGGTTGTAGCCGTGTGAACAGTAATGGTAGCTGGTGGTTGAGATGGAATAGAGCGGACATGGGTTTTAGCCGTGTGAACAGCAGTGGTAGCTGGTGGTTGAGATGGGGTAGGAGGGACATGGGTTGTAGCCGTGTGAACATCAGTGGTAGCCTGTGGTTGAGACGAGGTAGGAGGGACATGGGTTGTAGCCGTGTGAACAGCAATGGTAGCTGGTGGTTGAGATGGGGTAGGAGGGACAGGGGTTGTAGCTGGATAAACAGCAATGGTAGCTGGTGGTTGAGATGGGGTAGGGGGGATATGGGTTGTAGCCGTGTGAACAGCAGTGGTAGCCTGTGGTTGAGACGGGACAGGAGGGACATGGGTTGTAGCCGTGTGAACAGCAATGGTAGCTGGTGGTTGAGATGGGGTAGGGGGGACATGGGTTGTAGCCGTGTGAACAGTAATGGTAGCTGGTGGTTGAGATGGGGTAGGGGGGACATGGGTTGTAGCCGTGTGAACAGCAATGGTAGCTGGTGGTTGAGATGGGGTAGGGGGGACATGGGTTGTAGCCATGTGAACAGCAATGGTAGCTGGTGGTTGAGATGGGACATGGGTTGTAGCCGTGTGAACAGCAATGGTAGCTGGTGGTTGAGATGGGACATGGGTTGTAGCTGTGTGAACAGCAATGGTAGCCGGTGGATGAGTTGAGAGTGGAGGACTTGGGGTAGGGGGTGCAATGGCTGCAGCAGCAACGGAGGGGATAGGAGCGAGTGGTGGAGTTAGAGAGTGTGGTTGTAAGATCGTCTCAGATGGTTCTCCACTTAATGGTTCCTTCCCTTCTTGAGACAGGCTAGTGGTGTTTGCTCCACCCACCATCCCCCTCACCCAGTCCCACAGCTCTGGGTAGGTTGCCCTTCCCAGAGGCAAACGCTGCACCTGGGAGATAATATCGAGGATCGACGTTTCACTCTTTTCAACTTTGTCCTTTTCTTTCAAGAGGTACTTGAGGGCACAAGAGTGCAACTGGTAGTGAACCTGGAAGAAGCAAAGAAGGACATGAGAGGGCCACACACCAGGTGGAGATGGAGGGGGCAGGTATGGTGGTAGCTGTAGCCTCGTTCCCAGGGGCCTGGGTTAGAGATGCTGGGTACGAGGCTGGGCTACAAAGTGCTTGCCTCAATGGCTTCCAAAGCATGGCCTTTGGCAGTGATCTCCACACACTCGGGATAGGCAGCCCCATCTCTGCACAATATCTCTGCCGACTATGCCAAAGATAGCACATTATAAACTGGATAACTTATTACAGCACATTCTAGTATACCACAGTATACCACAGTAAACTATACTATAGCACATTCTAGTATACCACAGTATACCATAGTAAACTATACTATAGCACATTCTAGTATACCACAGTATACCATAGTAAACTATACTATAGCATGTTCTAGTATATCACAGTATACCACAGTAAACTATACTATAGTACAATTACCTTTAGCAAGTGCTGCAGTGTGTTGGTGGCAGGTTGTCCCAGCTTGTACCTAGTCTTGCCCAGCATCAGGCAGTATAGCCAGGGCTCAGCATGCTTGGTACCTTCGAGCCCTAGCGCCAGGTGAAAACAGTTCTCTGCATGGTGGAGCATCTCACTTCGAGTATTGGCAGCCCAGGATTGGACAGTCTGGGAGGAGAATAAGTCTTGCTGTTGTGTGTGTGTGTGTGTGTGTGTGTGTGTGTGTGTGTGTGTGTGTGTGTGTGTGTGTGTGTGTGTGTGTGTGTGTGTGTGTGTGTGTGTGTGTGTGTGTGTGTGTGTGTGTGTGTGTGTGTGTGTGTGAGTGTGTGTGTGTGTGTGTGTGTGCACGCGTGTGTATCAATGATTATAAGCACATCAGAGGAACAAAGGGGTACCTGAGAAACGATCTGAGAGGCAAAAGACTGCACTGCATAGCAGAAGAACCCAAACTGCCGAGAAGAGAGCGAGAGTATCAAATTATGAGGTAATAATGATGTAATGCGAGAGGTCAGTAGTACCTTCTCTAAAATGTAGCAGTGCTTGTCATTCAAAGATACCGCCTTCTCAAAACACCTGGTATTAATATGAAGAAATAAACATGTAAACAAAATAACAAACAAATAAACAACTTCCAAAAAAAAAGGAAGAAAATTTAAGTGCACCTGTTCAAGTGTAGAAATAACATTAATGAGAAACTTGAGGAAACTTTTCTGCATTAACGCAGCATATTTAATTGTACTTATGTGTAGTAAAGTCAGTATTTTGTATATAGAAAGTTTCTTGAACTAGTGGAACATAGATATTCTTGCACATGCTCACAGCAAAATTATTAGAGTTCAATTTGTACCAACATTGTTGTTTTGTAAAAAACATTTCCCGCACTTTTAGCATGTTGTACACACCTCACTGTTGGCTTTACTTGATGCTGTAGATACTTGTCCACCCCAGGTCTGGTGTCACGCTACATTCAGGTGTGTGTGTGTGTGTGTGTGTGTGTGTGTGTGTGTGTGTGTGTGTGTGTGTGTGTGTGTGTGTGTGTGTGTGTGTGTGTGTGTGTGTGTGTGTGTGTGTGTGGTCTGGTGTCACACTACATTCAACAATAAAACAATGCGTCTAAATCAAAAGTGCGGTCATGGAAGAATTGAGTATCTTGCCAGGTTTAGTTTCTCCATAATCTTCCGTGATCTGGCCAGGGCAAGTCCGGCCCAGGAGTCGAAACTTCTAGGGCTGTAGCACAGGTTTTGCAAATAGTAACGGATGGCTTTGCTGGGAGGAAGAGAGAAATGAAGATTTTCTGTTCAAAGCTCTTGTTTCTATAGTTTTAGCAGCTGCTGAGTAGGATTAATCTTACTGGTTGTCGCCACTCTTCAAACAGTCATCAGCAAGCAGGTAGTACACTTCTGAAATCACTGAACTGTGTAATATTGAAAATATTGCTAAATTAGAAAGCATTGAAAAAGTAACTTATGCAAAAATATTAAAACATTGCTAAATTAGAAACACTTGAAGGTGACTGAACAGCCAGTTTTGATATTAATTTCTGAGAGAATTTCATTACAGGCTCACCTTTGCTGGTGTGAGGGTTTGGCCTCCGGTAAGGACACAATTTTCCCATCGATGAAGTCATTCAACGCCTCCATGGACATAACTACACAAACAAGAGTCAACCACACGAGAGAATAGCAGCTGTACAAGCAAAGAGTCGGAAGCCATCAATCCAAATTTCATCACCCGAACCTCCAAAATAATGATACTTTGCTGAGCACATGGAGTGTACGGAGGATACTTCACTTTATCTTGTTCCAACATGTTTGGGTGAGTGACTCTCAACTGTATATGCATGGGACGTGGGTATATACAAACCTTGTCCGATATCAGGAACAATCTCTGTGACCCTCTTGTAGAGTGTAATAAGCTGAAGAAATGAACGTTCTTAGTATCAACCAATTTTACATTGATGTGTAAGGTATCAGTCTCGTTCCCAGGCTCCCCTGTTTGTAGTACAGGAGTCTGGGAATGAGGCTGGTAGCATGTACCTCAGATGTGACTTGGGTAGATTTTGTATCATCAATGGAGGGGAGAAATGGAGGGTGGAAGTACTCGATAAGCATCAGAGCAGCCTCCCATGACAGTGGGACCTGAGGGGGGAGGGAGGGGGGAGGGAGGGAGGGAGGGAGGGAGGGAGGGAGGGAGGGAGGGAGGGAGGGAGGGAGGGAGGGAGGGAGGGAGGGAGGGAGGGAGGGAGGGAGGGAGAGAGGGAGGGAGGGAGGGAGGGAGGGAGGGAGGGAGGTAGGGAGAGGGAGGGAGGGAGGGAGGGAGGTAGGGAGGGAGGGAGGGAGGGAGGGAGGGAGGGAGGGAGAGAAGGAGGGAGGGAGGGAGGTAGGGAGAGAGGGAGGGAGGGAGGGAGGGAGGGAGAGGGAGGGAGGGAGGAATAGATTTGGGTACAAAAGATCTTACAGGCACTAACCTGCTCAGCATTGTGGTCTTGCAGCCCCCGAGACTATAGGATGAAATAAATAACATTAAGTTAATTAACCCTTTAGGGCCCATAGCGAAAATTTCAAAAGATATATGGGCCCTAAAGGGTTAAGCTATGCGAGAAAAATTTTGATGATTGCTTCTTGATTTATATACATACCTTAAAATTGGATTTTTTGTTAGGGTGTCCATAGAGGCAGAAGTAACACTGTTCCAACTCTTGAAGCAACGTCTATACGTATATGGTAATAAAAAATGTACACATGTTGCTATGACAACATTGTGGTCAGGCATATATAGCTCTGGTGAACTATACCAAAATAACTACGCTCACATGAGCTGGATTCTGAATTTGTATCTGTAATCAGTGTTTCTGAGGAGCTTTGAGAAACCATGCAGCCTTCCCGGTGTTTAACATAATGGCAAGGGAAAGCTGGTAAGTACCCACTGTACATGACATCATTTCATGTTCATTTCCATAGTTACAGACCATACAGCAATCACATGAAGAAATTTCATACTGTATATGTAGTAGTTGCATATTTCAGTGAAAGCTCACCCCCATGGCCAGTTACCCCAGCTACAAAACACAGACAGTGAAGTATGTGCACCAACCTCCCTGTGCTTTGGTGAGTGGGCTGTCAGCCCTCGCAGCTCTTTCCTCAGCACATCCACACTGGTCAGAAGAAAGCAGCCACCATCTCTACAACACCAGCCTATGCTATATGTATGATCAGTTACGTGGAAAAAGGATAAAGAAAGTAACTGGATTCAAAGTCCAGCACCCAGTACTTCCTCAGTCTCATACCCAGCACTTTCCCTCCTGGCCTGGGAATGAGGCCAAAGTCTACGTAGCTAGAGCAACTCTTGGATCTGACCTTCCAAGGTGGTCGTGTGCCTCCTTGAGGAACTGAAGTGAGAGGCTGAGATCAGTTGGGTCCTCTGAGGTGAGAGAGGAGGCGGGAGACTTGGCAGGTGTCCCAATGTTGGGAGAAGGAGTACAATCCATCTGCAGTTCCTCTACACCTGTGGGACTCTTTCTGGTGGAAGGGCTGCCAGTGGGTGGAGTCTGATGACAGTGATCTGTTTCCATTGGTTCCTCAGTGGCTGTGGCAGCTGGAGTCTTCTCTTGGCTTGCAGCAACAGCTGCCGGCAGGTCACTAGAGGAGAGCGGAGGATAGCCATGCAGAGATACATAATGTATACACACAGTGTCATATTGGGTACTATCCCATAAGTAAAGAATACTGACTTATCTAAGAGTATGCAGCCAAGAATACTGACTTATCCAAGCATATGCAGCCAAGAATACTGACTTATCCAAATTATGCAGCCAAGAATACTGACTTATCCAAGAGTATGCAGCCAAGAATATTGTCTTATCCAAGAGTATGCAGCCAAGAATACTGACTTATCCAAGAGTATGCAGCCAAGAATACTGACTTATCCAAGCATATGCAGCCAAGAATACTGACTTATCCAAGAGTATGCAGCCAAGAATACTGACGTATCCAAGAGTATGCAGCCAAGAATACTGTCTTATCCAAGAGTATGCAGCCAAGAATACTGACTTATCCAAGAGTATGCAGCCAAGAATACTGACGTATCCAAGAGTATGCAGCCAAGAATACTGACTTATCCAAGAGTATGCAGCCAAGAATACTGACTTATCCAAGAGTATGCAGCCAAGAATACTGACTTATCCAAGAGTATGCAGCCAAGAATACTGACGTATCCAAGAGTATGCAGCCAAGAATACTGACTTATCCAAGAGTATGCAGCCAAGAATACTGTCTTATCCAAGAGTATGCAGCCAAGAATACTGACTTATCCAAGAGTATGCAGCCAAGAATACTGTCTTATCCAAGAGTATGCAGCCAAGAATACTGACTTATCCAAGCGTATGCAGCCAAGAATACTGACTTATCCAAGAGTATGCAGCCAAGAATACTGACTTATCCAAGAGTATGCAGCCAAGAATACTGTCTTATCCAAGCATATGCAGCCAAGAATACTGACTTATCCAAGAGTATGCAGCCAAGAATACTGACTTATCCAAGCATATGCAGCCAAGAATACTGACTTATCCAAGAGTATGCAGCCAAGAATACTGTCTTATCCAAGAGTATGCAGCCAAGAATACTGACTTATCCAAGAGTATGCAGCCAAGAATACTGACTTATCCAAGAGTATGCAGCCAAGAATACTGTCTTATCCAAGCATATGCAGCCAAGAATACTGACTTATGTTAGTTGTGGGACTAACCTTGAGATGATGAGGTAGAATATCTTCCAAGGTGTACACACAGGCATGCACAGCAGCAACTCGTTCAGCTGGGACTCAGACATGTCGTACACGATATCCATAGTCTGGTACATAATAAAAAGAGGGGTAACTTAGAGAACTTATAATTATAAAACTGCTTTAATCAGCCAATGAGGGTTGCACTGTGATTAAAAGGTGCTAACTGGTATGAATGATGTCACATTCGTACCCATTTTTACCTTAATGACGCAGATGACCAGCCTCTTGAGTAGCCTCACGTCACAGTTGTCCAGGAGTTCGCTCATCTTGTCCTCATCAAAGCATCTATGTGTATGTGGAGGTATATGTGTAAGTAAAGGGAGAAAGGGAGAGAGGGAGAGAGGGAGAAAGGGAGAGAGGGAGAGAGGGAGAAAGGGAGAAAGGGAGAGAGGGAGAAAGGGAGAGAGGGAGAAAGTGAGAAAGGGAGAGAGGGAGGAAGGGAGAGAGGGAGAGAGGGAGAAAGGGAGAAAGGGAAGGAGGGAGAAAGGGAGAGAGGGAGAGAGGGAGAAAGGGAGAAAGGGAGAGAGGGAGGAAGGGAGAGAGGGAGAGAGGGAGAAAGGGAGAGAGGGAGAAAGGGAGGGAGAGAGAAAGGGAGGGAGAGAGAAAGAGAGAAAGGGAGAGAGAGAGAGAAAGGAACAGAGGGAGAAAGGGAGGGAGAGAGGGAGGGAGAAAGGAAGGGAGGGAGAAAGGGAGAAAGGGAGAGAGGGAGAAAGAGAGGGAGAGAGAAAGAGAAGGAGGGAGAAAGGGAAGGAGAGAGAAAGGGAGAAAGGGAGAGAGGGAGAAAGAGAGGGAGGGAGAAAGGGAGGGAGAAAGGAAGGGAGGGAGAAAGGGAGGGAGAGAGAAAGGGAGGATGAAGCAGCTCTTCACACATACCTCTCGAGTCGGTTGAAGGTGTTTCTGAGGGCGCTCACCCACTGTTTGTTGCCCATCATGTAGTGTAACACCAACTCCAGCAGAGCCTGAATGCAACACTGCAAGCACTCCTGAGAAGAGGAAGGGAGGGAGGGAGGGAGGGAGGGAGGGAGGGAGGGAGGGAGGGAGGGAGGGAGGGAGGGAGGGAGGGAGGGAGGGAGGGAGGGATACAGTTTGAAAATGAAGTGGGGAGGACCAGTACATTACAACACCACAGTGTTACAATAGTGGTACCCTTGTTCTGCCGAGTTTAAGGAGTGAGTCCAGGAGGAGCAGGAGACCGGTTGCATCTGGGTCTGTCTTCTCACTGCCAATCAGAAACTATGGAGTGGTGTGAGGTGGGGGAGGGAGGAGGCCAAGGGGAGGGAGGAGGACGAGGAGAGAGGAAGGACAACAATGACAGAGTAAAAAGGGAGCGTCACACTATGCCTTGACTGTTGCCTAACCTCACTGATTGTCCCAGATTCCTGGTCTAGCACTGGCAGTAACCGATCAACAATGTCAGAATAGTTCCCACACGAGTACAGTTGGTGGATCTGGAGCACAACAACCAATTGAACTTGACGTAAGATCTAGCCTCATTCCCAGGCCACTGCTCAACCTTTCTTCACTTGCAGGCTTTTCCATACTGCAAGTGAGGAATGGGGACTAGGAACGAGACTACTGAAGATCTACACTGGCTACTGTGAGACATCACATGAGATGCCATGAGACATCATGAGACATCACATGAGACATCACATGAGACATCACATGAGACATCACATGAGACATGATATGAGATATCATGAGACATCATGAGACATCACATGAGACGTTGTGTGCCCATTAATGAACCATAGTTTGCAAGTTACAAACTCACCCCTTCAAACGAGAGAGACTGCTCCAGGGACCTTATCTTCTCATTGATGTGGTCTGGTAGGAGAGTGAGAGAGAAGTCAGTCAAGTTTGCATCAACTGGTCAATCAGTCATGTCCACACACGGACAGAACTGTACATAATTACCAATAGAAATGATTGTGTCGTTTCTGCAGTTGCAGAGGTAGACAACTGCAGGATGGTTTTCACTGCCCTCCCTCTCCTCCATGGAGCCAGCTGTCACACTCATACCAACTTCACCCTCCACCTTGGAGCCAGCTGTCACACTCATACCGCCTTCACCCTCCTCCACCTTGGAGCCAGCTGTCACACTCATACCGCCTTCACCCTCCACCTTGGAGCCAGCTGTCACACTCATACCGCCTTCACCCTCCACCTTGGAGCCAGCTGTCACACTCATACCGCCTTCACCCTCCACCTTGGAGCCAGCTGTCACACTCATACTGCCCTCACCCTCCACCTTGGAGCCAGCTGTCACGCTCATACTGCTTTCACCTTCCACCTTAGAGCCAGCTGTCATGCTCATACTGCCTTCACCCTCCACCTTGGAGCCAGCTGTCACACTCATACCGCCTTCACCCTCCTCCACCTTGGAGTCAGCTGTCACACTCATACCGCCTTCACCCTCCACCTTGGAGCCAGCTGTCACACTCATACCGCCTTCACCCTCCACCTTGGAGCCAGCTGTCACACTCATACCGCCTTCACCCTCCACCTTGGAGCCAGCTGTCACACTCGTACTGCCTTCACCCTCCACCTTAGAGCCAGCTGTCACGTTCATACTGCCCTCACCAGTTGTCACGCTCGTACTGCCTTCACCCTCCACCTTAGAGCCAGCTGTCACGCTCATACCGCCTTCACCCTCCACCTTGGAGCCAGCTGTCACACTCATACCGCCTTCACCCTCCACCTTGGAGCCAGCTGTCACACTCGTACTGCCTTCACCCTCCACCTTAGAGCCAGCTGTCACGTTCATACTGCCCTCACCAGTTGTCACGCTCGTACTGCCTTCACCCTCCACCTTAGAGCCAGCTGTCACGTTCATACTGCCCTCACCAGTTGTCACGTTCGTACTGCCTTTACCCTCCACCTTAGAGCCAGCTGTCACGCTCATACTGCCTTCACCCTCCACCATAGAGCCAGCTGTCACACTCATACCGCCTTCACCCTCCACCTTAGAGCCAGCTGTCACACTCATACTGCCTTCATCCTCCACTTTAGAGTCAGCTGTCACACTCATACTGCCTTCACCCTCCTCCTTGGAGCCAGCTGTCACGCTCATACTGCCCTCACCCTCCACCTTGGAGTCAGCTGTCACACTCGTACTGCCCTCACCCTCCACTTTAGAGTCAACTGTCACACTCGTACTGCCCTCACCCTCCACTTTAGAGTCAGCTGTCACGCTCGCACTGCACTGAAGAAAAGTCTTACACTGGCAGTATAGAGGGAAGGGAGGAAAACATTGGCTAGTTAAAATACAGGAGACAGAAAGTGAAAATGAGATGTGTTTCAGTTTCAGTGAGGTGCATATTGTCCATACCTTCTCCAAAGCTTCAATGGTAGCTTCGTTGTTCTTGTAGAAAGCTCTCCACTTTGCCATACACCAGCAAACTACAGCCAAAGTAAACGAGTAAATAATTCTGTTTTACACTTAGACTTCTGTATATTGTGCTGGCATGGTAACTGTTGCTGTCAGGCATTGAGCATGTAGTGAGCATAAGGCAACCATTTTTGATTACTAATAGTTCATTTGTAAATCACGTGAATCCAGTGTAGCTGCACGCTGTGAAGACTGTTTCCAGTTTAACTGGCAGTGTTGTCAAATTTGCTGATTACTGTTCGAGTGATTGCATGGGATCAAGGAGTTGAAAAGCAACTAAATCACTACTATAAGTTTCAAGATCTGAAGTGATCTGAAGTGGACACAGCCTTCTCAAATTTTGTGAGCAATTGTTGAACCATAAAAGCAAAAGAAAGCACAATGAGATAATTTCAAAAGCATATCGAACCATTCCATAAGCAGTGAAGCATAGCACAATTCTGAAATGAGGAACACAATATGCAGAAGCTTATTATGATACTACAGGGTTCTCGCTAGGCCTTTTCCAAAGGGCACTGTGCCCTTTGGGGGCTCTAATGTGCCCTTTGCATCTGCTCAAAATCAACAATGTGCCCTTTGGCTCCACCCTAAAACCAACATATTTTTATCAGCCACTTAAACTACTTGAACTTAAAAAACTATCTGCATGCACTCCTAATATAGAACTCAGTGAACATTGAACTTCACCAAAATGCTTTGTTGACAGTGGTACACATGCAACAAGTGTTTGGTACAGACAACCACTACATCCAAGATGAGGGGCGTGGTCATGAGATACTATTTGTGCCCTTTGGCCTGTAAATTCTGGTGAGAACACTGTGATACTAGTCTCATTCCGAAAATTAATACCACTTCTGGTATGGGATTGGAAGGCCTGGGTATGAGGCTACCACTATACAGTCGTTTATATGCATTAATGGAAATCACGTTACCTCGTATTTCAAACTTTCTTCCCTCGTTGCCTAGTAACCTACTGCTACACAGCTGCACGAATGTCAGACATTCTTGGAAACATCTTGAAGGTGTGGGTGTGCTGGGGGCGGAGGAGGATGCACGTCTCAGCACTGTTTGAGTTCCCCCCCCCCCCCCCCCCCCCCCAAAAAAAAATCTCCAAAATAAAAACTGAAAGAAAAATTAAGTCAAATTCATAAAATAACGATACCCACAGTGATTATGTATCCCAAAAAATTTGTATCTGAATACCATTTGGTCCAAGACATTTAGACAAGTGGCTTTGTCAACGTTAGTCAGAATCCCAATAGAAATAAGACATTTTAGACCAACATGTTGCTTTGCCCAACTTTATTAGTTAGCAACCTAGAACTGTCTATCCAGATGTTTTGTTCATTTTGCTACAGCATAGCTACTGCTGTATAACTGTGGTTACTATGTTGAATGGGTGTAAACTACTTTAATGCATTGATGAGGTAATATGATGTAATGTGATATGACATAATGGGTATAAACTACATTGATGAGGTAATGATGATGTAATGTGATGACATAATGGGTTACTATAAACTACATTGATGATGTAATGTGATATGACAATGGGTCACCTTGGTGTGCATCCCTTGCTACTGAGCTGAGAGACTTTCCTCTGTGTGTTGTCCTGGTAGAGCTCCACGTAGCAGAGTGCAATCTGGAACAAGGTATGTGAGACAACTGTGTGAGTGGTTCAAGTAAAATTCAAATATTAATGATATTCATAGAATCACGTGCCAATGAAGGTGGGTGTGGCTAACTCCCACTGGGTAATATAAATACTAATTAAAACTACCTGCACATTTGTAGATGAAGAAAAGCAACTTTAATAACCTGTGAGTCTTTCCATTGCTGTAAACCTCAATTTAATAGAACTTGAGTCATGTGACATAAATTTTTAATTTTACTTGAACCGCCCACAAGTACTGATTTTGTTTTTGAGGAGAGGGGAGCACTTTCAAAACCTACCATAGCCAGCTGTCTCACATAGCATACCTCAGGATCATCAGGGGAGCTATTGGTGGAGGGAGGGGGTGGGAGGGAGAGAGAGAGGAGAGGAGAGGAGAAAATATAATCATTCTAGCAGGTTAGCTGATGAGAGGTAGGTGGCTACCAGAAAGGGGAGGGATAACAGAGGTGTGGGTGGAGCAGCTCATATACCTCCAAGAACACCTTTACCGTGGGAAAGCTGACAACTGCCCTGGAGGGTGTGTGTGTGTGTGTGTGGGTGTGTGGGGATGTGTGTGTGTGTGTGTGTGTGTGTGTGGGTGTGTGGGGATGTGTGTGTGTGTGTGTGTGTGTGTGTGTGTGTGTGTGTGTGTGTGTGTGTGTGTGTGTGTGTGTGTGTGTGTGTGTGTGTGTGTGTGTGTGTGTGTGTGTGTGTGCGTGTGTAGAATGAGGCTGGGACTAGGTGTTGGTGAAACATTGAGGATAAAGCCACAGTGCTAAAGTGTATGCATGAAGGGGAGGGGGGGGGAAGGGTGAAGGTGAGTGAAGCTCTTCAGAGAATGTGTCATAGTGGTGGTGTGTGGAAGGAGAGGGAAGGGGAGGGGAAGGGAGAGGTGGAGGGGGAGAGGGAGGGGGGAGAGGGAAGAATGAGGTAAGGGGGAAGGAGGAGAGGAAGAAGATGAAAGGAAGGAGGAGGAGGGAGGAAAGAGGGGAGGAGGAGGAGGGAGGAAAGGGGATGGGGTGACAGGAGACACATGCTCACCACTTCCAGTTGTAGTGAGTGGCTAGGAGTAGTACAAACTCAAACATCAGGTTGATGACACCGCTGCACATTGGGTAAGAGTGTAGTGAGTGGCTAGCAGTAGTGCAAACTCAAACATCAGGTTGATGACACCGCTGCACATTGGGTAAGAGAACGAATGAGGAAGAGGAGGGAGAGGAAGGAGAGGAGAAAAAGAGGAGAAAGAGGAGGAACAAGAGGAGAAAGAGGAGAAAGAGGAAGGAGCGGAAGGAGAGGAGGAAAAGGAGAAAGAGAAAGAGGAGGAAAAAGAGGGGGAAGAGGAGGAAAAAGAGGGGGAAGAGGAGGGAGAGGAAGGAGAGGAGGAAAAGGGGAAAGAGAAGAAAGAGGAGGAAAAGGAAAAAGAGGAGGAAAAAGAGGAAGAGGAAGGAGAGGAGGAAAAGGAAAAAGAGGAGGAAAAAGAGGAAGAGGAAGGAGAGGAGGAAAAGGAGAAAGAGGAGGAAAAAGAGGAAGAGGAAGGAGAGGAGGAAAAGGGGAAAGAGAAGAAAGAGGAGGAAAAGAGGGGGAAGAAAAAGGCGAGAGGAAGGCTTGTTATCAGCTGCCAACCAGTTGTTTTGATGCTTGTCTAGAAACTGTTGCACAGTCTCCTTGTCAGATAGCCTCGGGGCAGACTTCACAACCAATGATACTGCAGAGTGACACGGACACATAATGAGCTGGCAGAGTACTTCACAGTGTTTCTTTTTACCTTGTCTCTGTCTACCAGACTTCACACTGCAATGGAAGAAGCATAAGCTAACAAACTCGTTCAGTCATGCCAACAGATCCCGGCTGGACTCACCAGCTATGTAGCCTGGTCCCTAGGCTGTTCCCACCTCTAGTTTTTAATCACTTACAGCATGCAAAAAGGTTTGCATGTTGTACCTATCCAGATATTCTCTCTCAACGTAGCCATGAAGGCCAAATCTCTTACTGTTCTGGTAGTGGTGACGCTTTCGGTCTACGGAAGGGAGACAGCTCGGATATTTCTGGGAGATCAGAAAGCCTGTGGAGTAAAGGGAAGCTTTAAGCATGCAACAGCTGCAATTCTCTCTCCACGGTAAACCAATGATGTCACACTCTGACATCATCATGCATGTAATAATTGTATAGTGGCCAACATACTGCATCCACGGTGGAATATACTTTCTGAGCATGTCAAAATAACTCTGATGTTCTTTCTTCCTCGACTTCACCTGAAAAAATCGATAGTTGTGCAAAACTTTTAGCTGAAATGTACCCAACTGCACCTGGGTATAAGGCTAAATGTCAACTTACCCTGGTGGAGCGTCTCTTGGGAGCAAAGGGCTCCGCAGCCTCCAGTAGTTTTCGCTTTGACTCTCTTTTTCCTCCCCCTCCTCCCCCTCCTCCAGTTCCTTCATCTCCACTACTCTGGGGACCACTATCTGAGAGCGTCTCTAAAACTGACAAATCAGAAGGGGAGGAAGGACAAGTGTGAGACATTGCATGAAGTATGTGAACTGTCCAGCCTGAGGGATTGAGCCTAGAAAACTGTGTGTGTACATGTATGTACTAAGAGAGCAGAAATTTAAGGTTGAATTTGATTGCATGGTTTTTGTAAAATTAACCACTCTTGAATGGTTAGGTACATTTCCACATATTAGTCTCCCCTCTCACATCAGATTCTCCGTAATATTATAACTTGGATTTGGTTACTGCTACTTTTGCATATATGTTTACCTGTAAATTAAAGCACAGTTTGTAGTTATTTCTACCTACTTCTGAGGTGTTTTGGACTTCCCCCAGTTCCTCCACTGCACCAAGGGAACGGTTTCTTGGTGGGAGAGGGAGAGATTAGAAGTGTGCCTGCATGTGTGTGGAGGTGCATGTGTATGTGTGTGTGTGTGTGTGTGTGTGTGTGTGTGTGTGTGTGTGTGTGTGTGTGTGTGTGCGTGTGTGTGTGTGTGTGTGTGCATGTTTGAGTGTGTATGTGCACATGTGACATGTGCTATGTATACCTTCACGAACTCCCTCCCTGGCTCCCTCTGTCACAGTTGAGAGGTCCACTCTCACAACAAAACTCGGCTGCACGGGGTAAGGGAAAACATCAATACCACACCCAGCTACTCGCAGTGCAAACCTAATAAGGCTGTGAGTGATGCAAGGTTCTATTCCCTCTCTAGACAATGGATGTGGCTTCCTGTTGGTCAAACCAAGAATTCAGAGTGTGCAACTTCCACAGTGAGCTGTAGCAGACGTTTACTACAGTGTGTCTGTTAAACATATTCACTGTTGACTGCTTGTCATACCTGCCCAGGTGATAGGAACTAGGAAATTACCCACTCTGAACTTTCAGCATGGCTTTCCTGAAAAACAGGATGGGACTATTACCCTTGCATGCTTATATATAAGCAAACAAAATTACTGTCAACTAATTCTGTTAATAATGATGGCAATTTATGAGTGCGTAGTCATTCTGTTCATGGCTGGTTTGTGTTGGAGTAGGGCATTATATCCAGCGACTGAGGCTACTGAAACCCTAGACAGTCAGAGAGAGGTATCCAGTGTGGTAGAGAGGCAGCCTTGTCCAACTTGGTACCGGAAGATAAAGCAAAATGGAGTGACCAGGTGTGCGTGTGGTGCGACGTTAAGAGATACTGTGGTGTGTGATGATGCTGCCCAAGAGACACTGCTCATTGCAGGCCTATGTATGAGTTACGATGACACAATTAATGAAACAGTTGCTGGAAGATGTCCATTCAACTACCACCGTCCCAATGTTCGATTTTATTACATTGCTGTCCCAAACGATACTTCTGAATTAAACAGCTTCATGTGCAGCGGTTTGAATCGAACTGGCTTGTTGTGTAGCCAGTGTCAGCAAGGGTTGGGACCTGCTGTTCTCTCCTACAGAAGGCAGTGTGTAAAATGTCTTGATAAACGATATGGTTGGCTGGTGTACATTACAGCTACCTTGTTTCCCACAACTGTTTTATGCTTCTTGGTAATGATCTTCCAGTTTCATGTAACCTCTGCTGAAATGAATTGCTTTGTGTTTCTCTGTCAGTTCATGACATGTACAAACACACTCTCGAACCCGTATGTGTATGTTCAACCTGACAAAGATTTAACAGCCATGCAATTTTTTGGATTAGCTGTAACATCTTTCTATGGGATCTGGAATTTAGACTTCTTTCGATACTTCATCCCTTCATTTTGTATCAGCAGTGACATGACTACACTTCACACACTAGCACTCGAGTATGTCGTTGCCATTTACCCACTTGTGTTGATAGTGGTGATTTATTTTTGTATTGAGATGTATGACAGAGGAGTTAGGGTGGTGGTTTGTGTGTGGAGGCCATTCCACGTGTGTTTTGATTGTTTTGGAAGGAGGTGGAATCCCAAGGGTTCTGTGATCAATACTTTTGCTGCCTTCCTGCTGCTGTCATACTCAAAGCTGCTGGCAGTATCCTACAGTTTACTGGATGCTGATTACCTATTCAATAACAGAGGTGAAAGAGTTGGTCCAGTTGTACTCTACTATGATGCTTCAATTGAGTATTTCAGCAGAGAACACCTTCCATTTGCTCTGCTTGCGATATGTGTCCTGCTGGTGTTTGTTCTTTTCCCACTGTTACTTCTCCTCCTGTACCCCATGAGATCATTTCAGAGATGTCTTGGCTACTGTACTAGAATAAGATGGCAATTTCTGCACACATTTGCTGATGCCTTCCAGGGATGTTACAAGAATGGTACCAATGGTACTCGGGACTGTCGCTACTTTGCTGGACTCTACTTATTTTTTCGAGCTGTATTATTGGTAGGATTTATTTCTCTTAATGGTTATATGTGGTTGATAGTAATACTAATTCCTGTTGTTGTATCGCTACTGTTTGCTCACTTTCGTCCCTACAAGAATGACTATTTTAACATTATTGACAATTTAGCATTTGCTCTATTGGCCTTATCAACCTTCCTGATAATGTATGCAGCACACACAAAGTATATTCCTATTCAGCTTCTGTATGCGATACTGTTGATTCCGTTCTTGTATTTTATTTCATTCATCTTGTACAAGATCTTCTCTCGAGTGGCACTATTTCGCTCTTGTTGCAGAAAGATTAGAGAAAAGTTCCAAGCAAGAAGTGACAACGTTGATGAAGATCTTCCAGACAGGATTGTGAATCCTGACATGTACCAACCACTTCTTCCAGCAACAAGTGGTGGAGAGGGGAACTCTCAAAGTGACTGCGGATCACAGGCTAGTGTAAACAGCCTTGTGCCCTATGGTTCAATGTAGAGCTACACAAATACATTAACAGGTAGCTAGCATGCAAAAACAGATTGGTGGAGTGGACCACAAAGATGTTACCAAGGTTGCAGACAAGCAGCAGAGACAGTGGTTATAGGCAGCTCTAATTTCATAAGCAGCTCGAGAGGAAGCTGTGCAAATCATCCTACAACCGGCCACTGACAACCTTCAGAACATCTTTGCAGGAGTCACTACGACAGCACTTCAAAAAAGATGATGAAACTTTTCCTGTTCTTGATATTCTAGAGGGGGACTCTCTCACAGATGTTCGTGGTTACTTACTATCTGCAGTTTGTTACATGATCAGGCTAGCTTCCTTTGAGTCGTTTTTGTTTGCTACTACCTCCGTTCAGCATCTCTGAAACCAGAGTAACCATCCTGTGGTTAAAACAACAAATGGTTTTGTGTATGTGATATATGTGTGTATGTTTGTGTGTGTGTGCATGCATGCACCTTTGGATTTTATACACTCTAGTCAAACTTGACTTGTGTGCTCTGCTATTTCAGATAGGGGAATATCCATTTCTTCGCAATCTGCAGCTTCTTTTGTAAATTCACTCATCATTTCGTTGTGAGAAAGAAACCGAGATCCACTATCATTAATAGTAGTGTTTTCATTGGTCAGAGCATGGTCTCTAAATCTGTCCTGTGAGCACAAAAATAGTTAACTGTAACTTCAATCCTAGTACATGTATATTGCTATTAGTTTTGTCCAACTTGGTACCAGGAGACAAAGTGAAATGGAGGGACCAGGTGTGTGTGTGGTGTGACACCATGTTGTATGGTGATAGAGAATACTTCCACTGCTGCAGAAACATAAGTGCTTATGCATTACCACAACAATAACAGTGCACAACTCCTTATGCATGGTTTTGATTACTACAGTTGCAAGAGGGAGAGGGAAGGAGAAGGAGAGGGAAGGAAGGAGAGGAGGGAGAGGGAGAGGGAGGGTGAGGGAGAGGGAGGGAGGAATCTTCAATATACAATGTATGTACTATCTGTATAAGCTCTAAATTTACATCAATAACTATTTCTGCATCACCAATGAAAAACATTTCTCTACTTTCTGTAATGTTGTGAGATTTTGCTAGTACACTTGGTAATTCAAAGAATGCAAAAAGTTGTGGGAGGTTACTCAAGACATAATGAGACACCATCAGACACCATGAGACACCATAAGACACTATGAGACACCATGAGACACCATGAGACACCATGAGACACCATAAGACACCATAAGACACTATGAGACACCATGAGACACCATGAGACACCATAAGACACCATAAGTATTCACTTCAATTGAATTATTCAAATTCCCATACTGTTGATTTGCATGCATGTAACCATAGTAACAAAATTGACACTTCACTAAAATGAAGGGCCGCACGCAGGAGCAGATCCAGAGCCTCCGTAGAGGAGTATGGATGAACTTGAGTTCGCTCTTGATGTCCAAAGGTTCATATTAAAACAAAACAAAACAACTTGGTTGTTGCGCCTATAGTGAGCTAGATAAAAAGGCTGAAGTGTCAGGAGCAACTGGAGGTTTTTAAGGCAATGACGCTTAGGTGCGCACCGCCATCACAAAGGTGTTGTTGACACTTTTGATGTCCTGAGGAAATGACAATGACATCAGGGGAAAATGCAGTTTACTACTAAGAAGCTGTCAGAGCTAGAAATCGAGGGCAATACCACAGTTGATATGTGAGACTGAGCCTTCTGAAATGTAATTTAGTTTCTGCAGTGTTAACATGCATGCATGCAATACACGATTTACTTTTTGAGTATAGTGCTTACAATCCACTGTAACCAGAATTGTTTAAGTTACTGTCAACTTATTCACAGCTGTTAATAATGATGGCAACTTATGAGTGCGTAGTGATTCTGTTTATGATCAGTTTGTGCTGGGGTAGAGCAGCAAAGTAGTGATAATCGCCAGTACCATTGGTACCATTTTTGTAACATCCCTGGAAGGCATCAGCAAATGTGTGCAGAAATTGCCACCTTATTCTAGTACAGTAGCCAAGACATCTTTGGAATGATCTCATGGGGTACAGCAGCAGCAGTAACAGTGGGAAAAGAACAAACACCAGCAGGACACATATTGCAAGCAGAGCAAATGGAAGGTGTTCTCTGCTGAAATACTCAATTGAAGCATCATAGTAGAGTACAACTGGACCAACTCTTTCACCCCTGTTGTTGTATAGGTAATCAGCATCCAGTAAACTGTAGGATTACCGTTAGCAGCTTTGAGTATGACAGCAGCAGGAAGGCAGCAAAAGTATTGATCAACCCTTGGGATTCCACCTCTTTCTCAAACGAGCAAAACATATATGGAATGGCCTCCACACACAAACCACCACTCTAACTCCTCTGTCATACATTAATTGAATAATTGAATTTGCTGTAAAATAAGCACTTTATAACCTTACGTTATTGTCATAACGTAAGGTTATGCACTTCATAACGTTACGTTATTGAAGTTGAAAGATGACGCTATAACCCATCGTAAGGTAAATGTTATTCTTAAGGTAGCGTTTATCGCCGTATAACGCAGCCTTATTGGATCATAACGTAGCCTTATAACGTTACGTTATTCACTTACACATTTTTGAAACTCACCGCTTGCCATACGTCTGCTTCTAGGAAATTTTTTTAACACGAAAATTTGAAAAATCGCGACACGAATATTTTCCGATTTACGGTATAACAACTGATGTATGGTAAACACTCACACTGCCATAAAGCCATAAATGGTTATAACCACCATTTGTTCCTGTTTATGTTACATTACCTGGACAGTATGAACACTATAATAATAAGCTCGTTCCTGTTTATGTTACATTACCTGGACAGTATGAACACTATAATAATAAGCTCGTTCCTGTTTATGTTACATTACCTGGACAGTATGAACACAATAATTGGGGCGAGCCTGAGCGAGCCCCACATTAACGTGTTGAACGCAAGCGATGTCTGTATGTATGTATGAACAATCAACGAACCACATCTCCCTTATAAAACAGGCCTAGATGTTATGCAAAGTCACCCGCTGCGCAGGACGCGTTTCGGCCAATACCAGGCCTCATCAGCTGCGCTGGGGTGACCGGGAGATGGGGACTGCTATCTCATGCACAGAATGCAGTCAGGTGGCTGGCCTTATTCAAAAGTCGGTAGAGACTCCTCGAAAGCACCGTCTCTTCGTGCAGCTGTTCTTCGTGCAGCTGTCTTTCGTTCGAAGGTCTTACGTAGCGATTGATCGTCACGTGTTATTTTGCGTGCGCGCGTATGTATTCGTACGTCGTACCGTAAATACATTCGTATTCGCTGAATAACGATAGACGCGTTGTGAAAAATTTGAAAATACACTTGTATTTTTTCACAGCCATGTTCCTAAAGTAAATGTAAGGGTAGTGGATATGGAGTTCTCGAAGTGAAGCTTCGGGGGTCGTCGATATGGCACAATCGTGTTCTCGAAGTGACCCGCGAAGGACCCCGCAAACAACGGAGGAGCCTGAAAAAGAAACGTAGAATCGAACGTGACTGCGCCCCGCGCTGTTAAAACAGCTGAGCAAAAAGAACACAGGCTGAGTAAGCCCGGGACAAAAGAGCAAGCAAGGCGTGCTGCTCGTGCAGCTGCTGAGGTAGTCTCGCGAGACTACTGTAGCCTCGTTCCCAGGCCCTGGTCAGTATTCCGGTACAGAAAAGCGACGGAGAGCTGGGCGGGGCCTGAGAACGATCTAAGACTGCTGCTGAGTAGCCTCATCCTGTCTTCGGGCCTGGGAACGAGGCTAACTACTGAGGCATCGGTAATAACCAACCAAATTGTTGGCATGTTGCTGTTTTCCCCTTCATGCGACTGCTTGCTGCTGCTCTTCTCTCCTTCATGCCATGCACTGCTTGCTCAGGCTCGCCCCACAATGCAACGCATTCTGCTAGTAAGCTCGTTCCTGTTTATGTTAACAGTATGAACACTATAATTGCCGAGCGCATTAGCGCGAGGCTCTGAATGAGGGATCTATTCTCGCAATGTACGTGCGTACGTACGTGTCGGTCAAGCTTAGGAATCATATACTATATATGTATACTAAACGAGCAACGCCTGACACCTGCGCCGCGCGCCCCATCCGCGCATGGCGCTTGGAGCGGCGCGAGGCATCATGCGCATGCGTAGTCCTAGTAATAAGCTTGTTCCTGTTTATGTTACATTACCTGGACAGTATGAACACAATAATAAGCTCGTTCCTGTTTATGTTACATCACCTGGACAGTATGAACACTATAATAATAAGCTCGTTCCTGTTTATGTTACATTATCTGGACAGTATGAACAGAAGCTAAGAACTCACGCTGGTGCATGTAAAGACATAAATGGTCACCAATACCATAACTATAATCTCATTATGGTTTATATGTCCTTGAATGGACTTTTTACTGCAGTGCTTATGTGCTTGTTGAAATATTCACTCAGTGCTGATTGCTACATCACACTGGCATGTGGGAATTCCACTGAGCATAGTTTTTCACATGACGCTGAAAACAGGATAGGACTGTGTGGCCTTGTATGTTTATATATGAGCTAAAGAAAAAGTTACATTCATAGTGTTTAGTAATGATGGCAATTTGTGAGTGTGTAGTCATTCTGTTCATGGCTGGTTTGTGCTGGAGTAGAGCACTATATCCAGCAACTGAGGCTACTGAAACCCTAGACAGTCAGAGAGAGGGATCCAGTGTGGTAAAGAGGCAGTCTTGTCCAACTTGGTAACGGGAGATAAAGCAAAATGGAGTGACCAGGTGTGTGTGCAGTGCCTTAGAGAATGCTGTGGTGTGTGATGATGCTGACCAAGAGACTCTACTTACCGCAAGCTTATGTATGAGTTACGATGACACAATTAATGAAACAGTTGCTGGAAGATGTCCATTCAACTACCACCGTCCCAATGTTCAAATGTTTTACATCACTCTCCCAAATGATACTTCCGAACTAAACAGCTTTATGTGCAGTGGTTTGAATCGAACTGGCCTGTTGTGTAGCCAGTGTCAGCAAGGGTTGGGGCCTGCTGTTCTCACCTACAGAAGGCAGTGTCTAAAATGTCTTGATAAACGATATGGTTGGCTACTGTACATCACAGCTACCTTGTTCCCCACAACCATTTTGTGCTTTTTAGTGATGATTTTCCAGTTTCATGTAACCTCTGCTGAAATGAATTTTGTGTTTCTCTGTCAGTTCATAGCATGTGTAAGTACACTCTCACACCCATATATATACGGCAGTGGTTCAACTGCGATTCAGGTTTATATGTTAGCAGTACTAACTTTCTACAGGGTCTGGAATTTAGATTTCTTTCGATACTTCATTCCTCCATTTTGTATCAGCAGTGACATGACTACACTTCACACACTAGCACTCGAGTATGTTGTTGCCATTTATCCACTTATGTTGATAGTGGTGATTTATCTTTGTATTGAGATGTATGACAGAGGAGTTAGAGTGGTGGTTTGTGTGTGGAGGCCATTCCGCATGTGTTTCACTCGTTTCAGAAGGAAGTGGAATCCCAAGGGTTCTGTGATCAATACTTTCGCTGCCTTCCTGCTGCTGTCATACTCAAAGCTGCTAACGGTATCCTACAGTTTACTGGATGCTAATTTCCTATACAACAACAGAGGTGAAAGAGTTGGTCCAGTTGTACTCTACTATGATGCTTCAATCGAGTATTTCAGCAGAGAACATCTTCCATTTGCTCTGCTTGCAATATGTGTCCTGCTGGTGTTTGTTCTTTTCCCACTGTTACTGCTGCTGCTGTACCCCATGAGGTCATTCCAAAGATGTCTTGGCTACTGTATTAAAATAAGATGGCAATTTCTGCATACATTTGCTGATGCCTTCCAGGGATGTTACAAAAATGGCACCAATGGCACTCGGGACTGTCGCTACTTTGCCGGACTCTACTTATTTTTTCGAATAGTGTTGTTGTTAGCATTCATTCTTCCCACTCCTTTCAAGTGGACAATACTTATACCATTCCCTGTTATTGTGTCGTTACTGTTTGCTCACTTTCGTCCCTACAAGAATGACTATTTTAACATTATTGACAGTTTAGGTTTTGCTTTAATGGTTTTATCAACATTCTTGATAATGTATGATATACACACAAAGTATATTCCTATTCAGCTACTGTATTTGATATTGTTGTATCCATTCTTGTATTTTATATCATTTGTCTTGTACAAAATCTTCTCTCGAGTGGCGCTATTTCGCTCTTGTTGCAGAAAGATTGGAGAAAAGTTCCAAGCAAGAAAAGAAAACCAACACCTGCACATTCAAAGAGGTGACAATGTTGATGAAGATCTTCCAGACAGGATTGTGAATCCTGACATGTACCAACCACTTCTTCCAGCAACAAACTATTCCAGTGGTGGAGAGGAGAACTCTCAAAGTGACTGCGGACCACAGGCTAGTGTAAATAGCCTGGTGCCTTATGGTTCAATGTAGAGCTACATGACTGTTTTACATATCAACTTTAAGCGTTGTAGTCATTGTGTACTTTGCTATCCCCAGATTAGTCTCGCGGAGCCAGAGTCTGGCTCTGCGAGACTAATCCCAGATAGGTATAGCTACTTATTTGCACAATGTGCAGCCATTCTGTATCCTTTCGTAAACTCATCCAAAACACCATTTCGTTATGTGAAAGAAGTTTCGAATTGTTATGGTTTACCGTTCGGCGTTATCGTTGGTCCAGCTAGTCAACAATGAAGGCTCATGAAAAAGTTTTAGGAAGTTTAATAATGGTTAAACAAGGTTAATCGACGATCAAGTCCTGATAGCGCATTGCGCGGTCGCATAACACTGGCCGGTGACTGCGCATGCGTACTTTGGGTGTCGTCCTGGCAGCACAGTCAGCGCGCTCAGTCGCTTTGCTTTGCACTTGGTTGCAACTGCTTTATTTTCAAAGCTTTTCCACCCTTGTACCCAACCCCTCCTGATTAACATTACTCCGTCTTCGTAAGACGTGACTCGAACTGGACCAATACCTGGAGGCTTCACCCCCAGTAATATACCCCCAAGTTTCGGACAATAGACTTATTGTTGGGTGTAACCTAATTACTGGGTGCATGTGCTTTCCTAACTGCTCCTGCTAATGTGCAGCACTAGCCTCTGGTAGGTCCAGCTCACCCCCAAAAGGAGAGGCATGGCGTACATTGTCTGGGGTGGTCAAGCAGCCTCTGCATGTACAGTGAGGAGATTAACGACAGTGTAAATTTAGGGTACGAATATAACACGTTCGACGTGCACTAGCTGGTACAAGGCTAGATGTGCACGCAAAGACAGCCGTTTGAATGCTCTACTCAACTCTGTTCACTGCTAGTCCTCATTCGCGATGTCAATTCGAAGCTACTTCAAGCCGAAGGGTGGTCTTCTGGATCCCAAAGGATCGTTGTCAGCATGTCTGCCGACGCAAGCGATTACCCTTGCAAACAAAGCGGTGGAAAAAGCTATCGTGGACAAAGGCATTGGCAAGAAGCGCTGTCAGTACTCTATACATACTTTCGGTGAGAACGTTTAACTTATTCACACTCGCGCACACGTGTCAGTTACACCCCCTGGTTGGCAAGTGCTACAAAGATGTAGTGAGCTGTTGTGCTTACGGCTGTAATAATCGCTTCAGGGAACGACAAGGACTTGGTTTTTATAGATTTCCAGCTGTTCCCAAGGCTAGAAGGAAGGTAGTCTCGCGAGCCAGCCGTATTTTTCTTTATTTCCGGTGGGGCCATAGATAATAGACCTACGGAGAAGGGGTTGGAAACGCGCAATTTTTGGGCAATTTCCCATTCCGGTGCGTGTTACGGTCACGTGATCTACAAATGGCGCTAGCTTATTGTAGCGAGCACCTGCCAGAGCTCTAGTGCAGTGTAGCCATACCTACAACTGCTGATTATCTAGCGGATTCGTGCGATTCTACAGTTCTTCGCTGCTAAAGCATGTACAGTACCTGGTAAACACCCGTAACTGTGAGAAAACAGTACATTCTATGCATGGTACCAGTACTTTTACCCTTCCATTCTCTCAGCTGTTACCTACAATCGAAACATTACTGTAATGTAGACATACAGCAGTAAGTATATGTTCGATCTGTGTGGGGTATGTGCAGCTTGTAGCTGGAACTTTGCTGGAAAAACTACAACCCCAAGTACTGGTCGTGAAGGCTAAATCTGTATAGTATTTTGTGTAAAGCGCTATTCAAAGTTTCTTAGTTTAATCTAGACATTTACCATGTACACAGGTAACATACAGAATAATTGGAATTGTTGTTAAAACTTGGAAAAACTACAAAACCACTAAAAACGACATTTGCCTTCGAAAACGAAGCAACTTTCATGAGCTCCGCTGCTGCATCCTTGCAATTAAATTCCACAACTAAAATAATGCCTTGAGAGCCTTACTAGCTTGGCACGTTGCTTCACGAGTTCGCAGGACTTCTGTTCAGTATATGCTGTGCTGGTAGGGCAATTTCACCGTACCACCGTATAAACACGCTCTAGTTCCGGGTATATAGTGATGTCAATGCCCGGATAAATTTGACGCGGTTCCAATCCCTTCTCCGTAGGTCTATAATCTATGGTGGGACACACCGGAAATAAAGAAAAATACGGCTGGCTCGCGAAGCTAGGAACAGTGAAGCGGGTTCCATCGAAATACTCGAGAACATGTGGTGACCATTTTGTATCAGGTAAGCTTACAAGAAGCCATAGCTAGCGCTAGAGTGCAGCTGTGCGCTGTAGCTATTAAATTTTTCTTTTCATGGTACCTTTCCTTCGCTTTCACTTCCAGAGACTCAAAGTAGCTACTATTCTCCATTGCTCGAACCACTTCTTGCCAACCAGGGGGTGTAACTCACACATGCGGGATAGGTGTGAATTCGTTAAACGTTCTCACCGAAAGTATGTATATTCACGGTAGCCTCAGATGCAGCAAGCTCTTTTGTACTCTTCCATGATGCCGCTCGAAGTCTTGACTTGAGCATAGATATAGCATAGATATTAGACACTAGGCTAGTAACTTTTACTAGCAGAGGTATGGATATAGTTATGACTCTATTTGAGGCTGCCACGTGTAAGAAATTTCTGCGTTAATCGTTGCCCGTCCGCTTGTACGAAAATTTTTAACACGAAAATGTGAAAATTTGCAACACGTGCACGAATATTTTCCGATTTACGGTATAATGAACAGCACTGAAGTGCAGAACCCTCAGCGCAAGTAGCCTCGTTCCCAGGATCTCCCCGCGCACGAATGGCGGGGCCTGGGAACGAGGCTACGGCGCAAGCTGGATGATAAGTGTTTATGCTTGCCATATGTGTTCGGTTCTGTTCTTGCCTGTGCAATCAAGTCTGCTCATGTGTTTCAGGAGCTCTCTTACTCACTTCGCGGACTTTGTCTCTCTCTTTCCTCACTAATAACTCTTCCTCAGACAGTAAGGCTTTTCTACGTTTCATGACTTTGGGAGTAGCTCTGAACAAAAGCTGCTGGCACAGACTGACTCTGACTGTAACCCAGGTTTATGTTTTCATTAACCTCCACCGAGCGACTTCTGCCGCCACCTTAAGGTACCTTGTAGGACCACTCTTAGCTCCAAACTGCACCTTGCCAGTGCGTTCTCAGGCTCCCCAACAGCAGTACACCGTGCTTTCCTTTTCTTCGATGCGAAGGCATGGCCACAGTCACAAGCTGACCTCTTCACTATGACGTGCACCACGGTATTACCATAGATATATCTATGGTATTACATAGTCTCGCAAGCCAGCCGTATTTTTCTTTATTTCCGGTGGGAGGAGCTAGGTATTACACTGTGGGCATACCTTTCTCAGACGCATAGCCATAGACCTATTGCACTCTGTTGCATGCACTACGGTATTACATTGTGGGCATACCTTTCTGAACCTCTCGTAAAAGACAGTCACAAGCGTCTAACAGGTCTAAGTTCGACGGAAAAACCACAATACCGCTACGTGATCACACATTACCGTTACGTACGTGTTACGGAGAGGTACACGGAAACATTGCACGTGAACGCGGTATACGTAAGTTTATAACGCTTCTAACTTTTGAACTAAGCATTTTTAGAGAAAACAGCTTTTTAGTTTTACTGCATTTTCCGCGCTGTACCCGCTGATACCTCTCGTTGGACGCCTAAAGGCGCGAGAAGGCAGAATAGAGAAAACGGACACACACACAGACACACAGGACAACTACTGTAACCCTCGCGCATGCGCGCCGAGGGTTAACAACTGATGTACGTATGGTAAACACTTAGTCTGGCGAAGCCAGACCCGAGCGCGCAGCGCGAGGGTCTGGTCTAATGCCTATACCTGACCTGTCCCCGGCCCCACTGCAAATATATTGCAGCTCCAATCAGATCGCAGAACGTCACGGGAATGTAATAAGAACATCCGGTTGATAACGTCATAGCTTTGAATCAAAGCGCAAAGGCTGCTTACTAGCGACTTTAGGCTACCATAGCTTGAAAGAAGAACAGCTAAAGTTAGCAAACTACCTTCCTGCAAGAGCGTGATGGCATCGCTGTTCTTCCGAAGGGCTAAGGGAAGTGTCTCTGCTTGGCTCCTTCCCCATCCGTTTGATAAGGTCAGCCCTGGGAGTTCACCGCCAGTATTGACTACTGACACGGCCAAGATATCGTACTGTTTGTCAATAGCGTTTCAGACGCAGGCAGAAGGGCTGTACATCGATTCCCGCATTATAATGACATTCATAAGCTGATAATAACCACTTATTACACATTCCAGGATGCACAGGTCCGGTATAGGCATTAGACCAGACCCTCGCGCTGCGCGCTTGGGTCTGGCTTCGCCAGACTAGTAAACACTCACACTGCTGTAAAGACATAAAAGGTTATAACCACCATAATAAGAAGCTCGTTCCGGTTTATAGTACATTATCTGGACAGTATGAACAGAAGCTAAACACTCCGCTGGTGCATGTAAAGACATAAATGGCCATAACTATAATCTCATTATGGTTTATCTTACATCATATGGACAATCAATGGACCACATCTCCTTGAATGGACTTTTACTGCAGTGCTTATGTGCTTGTTGAACATATTCACTGCTGATTGCTACATCACACTGGCATGTGGGAATTCCTGACGCTGAAAACAGGATGGGACTGTGTGGCCTTGTATGTTTATATATGAGCTAAAGAAAAAGTTACATTCATAGTGTTTAGTAATGATGGCAATTTATGAGTGTGTAGTCATTCTGTTCATGGCTGGTTTGTGCTGGAGTAGAGCACTATATCCAGCATCTGAGGCTACTGAAACCCTAGACAGTCAGAGAGAGGGATCCAGTGTGGTAAAGAGGCAGTCTTGTCCAACTTGGTACCGGAAGATAAAGCGAAATGGAGTGACCAGGTGTGTGTGCAGTGCCTTAGAGAATGCTGTGGTGTGTGATGATGCTGACCAAGAGGCTCTATTTACCGCAAGCTTATGTATGAGTTACGATGACACAATTAATGAAACAGTTGCTGGAAGATGTCCATTCAACTACCACCGTCCCAATGTTCAAATGTTTTACATCACTCTCCCAAATGATACTTCCGAACTAAACAGCTTTATGTGCAGTGGTTTAAATCGAACTGGCCTGTTGTGTAGCCAGTGTCAGCACGGGTTGGGGCCTGCTGTTCTCACCTACAGAAGGCAGTGTCTAAAATGTCTTGATAAACGATATGGGTGGCTGGTTTACATTACAGCTACTTTGTTCCCCACAACTATTTTGTGCTTTTTAGTGATGATCTTCCAGTTTCATGTAACCTCTGCTGAAATGAATTGTTCTGTGTTTCTCTGTCAGTTCATATCATGTGTAAGTACACTCTCACACCCATATATATACGGCAGTGGTTCAACTGCAATTCAGGTTTATGTATTAGCAGTACTAACTTTCTACAGGGCCTGGAATTTAGACTTCTTTCGATACTTCATTCCTCCATTTTGTATCAGCAGTGACATGACTACACTTCACACACTAGCACTTGAGTATGTTGTCGCCATTTATCCACTTATGTTGATAGTGGTGATTTATCTTTGTATTGAGATGTATGACAGAGGAGTTAGGGTGGTGGTTTGTGTGTGGAGGCCATTCCGCATGTGTTTTACTCGTTTCAGAAGGAAGTGGAATCCCAAGGGTTCTGTGATCAATACTTTTGCTGCCTTCCTGCTGCTGTCGTACTCAAAGCTGCTGGTAGTGTCCTACAGTCTACTGGATGCTGATTACCTATTCAACAACAGAGGTGAAAGAGTTGGTCCAGTTGTACTCTACTATGATGCTTCAATTGAGTATTTCAGCAGAAAACATCTTCCATTTGCTCTGCTTGCAATATGTGTCCTGCTGGTGTTTGTTCTTTTCCCACTGTTACTTCTCCTCTTGTACCCCATGAGATCGTTCCAAAGATGTCTCGGCTACTGTACTAGAATAAGGTGGCAATTTCTGCATACATTTGCTGATGCCTTCCAGGGATGTTACAAAAATGGTACCAATGGTACTTGGGACTATCGCTACTTTGCCGCACTCTACTTATTTTTTCGAATAGTGTTGTTGTTAGCATTCATTCTTCCCACTCCTTTGAAGTGGACAGTACTTATACCATTCCCTGTTGTTGTATCGCTACTGTTTGCTCACTTTCGTCCCTACAAGAATGACTATTTTAACATTATTGACAGTTTAGGTTTTGCTTTAGTGGCTTTATCAACCTTCCTGATAATGTATGATATACACACAAAGTATATTCCTATTCAGCTACTGTATCTGATATTGTTGATTCCGTTCTTGTATTTCATATTATTTGTCATGCACAAAATCGTCTCTCGAGTGGCACTATTTCGTTCTTGTTACAGAAAGATTGAAGAAAAGTTCCAAGCAAGAAAAGAAAACCAACACCCGCACATTCAAAGAAGTGACAACATTGATGAAGATCTTCCAGACAGGATTGTGAATCCTGACATGTACCAACCACTTCTTCCAGCAACAAGTGGTGGAGAGGGGAACTCTCAAAGTGAATGCAGACCACAGGCTAGTGTAAGTAGCCTGGTGGCCTATGGCTCAATGTAGAGCTACAAACAATTTTTACATTTCAACTTTATGCATTGCAGTCAAGTTTGACTTGTGTCCTTTTGCCATTCCAGATGAGCACATCATTATACTTAACAATGTGCAGTCACTTCTGTATCCTTTTGTAAACTCATCCAAAACAGCATTTCGTTGTGTGAAAAATACTGAGATGCATTACCATTTTGTGTGTGTCATGATTGATATATGGTGAGTACTCATGTGCTGCTATAAAGACATAAATGGTCATCAATACCATAACTCATGGTTTATATGGACAGTATGAACAATCAATGGACCACATCTCCCTAAATGGGCTTTTCCTGTAGTGCTTACATGCTTGTTAAACATATTCACTGCTGATTGCTACGTCACACTGTCATGTGGACAGAATTGTGAATCCCGACATGTACCAACCACTTTTACCAGCAACAGGTGGTGGAGAGGGGAACTCTCAAAGTAGCTGTAGACCACAGGCTAGTGTAAATAGCCTGGTGCCCTATGGTTCAATGTAGACGACTGTTTTACATGTCAACTTTAAGCGTTGTAGTCATTGTGTTCTTTGCATAGGAATATCTATTTACTTATTTGCACAATGTGCAGCCATTCTGTACCCTTTTGTAAACTCACCAAACACACCACTTTGTTATGTGAAAGAAACTGAGATGCACTATCATTTTGTGTGTGTTATGCTGATTATAACAACTGATGTATGGTGAACACTCACGCTGCTGTAAAGACATATATATTACACTGACAATAAGCTCATTATGGTTTCTACTACCATCATCTGGGCAGTACATCATGTAGGCAATCGCAGTAGCTGTGACAGGCTTTTACTATGCCTATGTGCCTGTTAAAGATACTCACTGCTGAATGCCATATCATGCTTCCCAGGTGATGACAATGCGGAAATTACTTTGTCACATTCCATTGTAACTACGATGGGACTGCATTTTTTGGGCGGCCTTGCAAGTTTATATATAAGCAAACGAAATTACTGTCAACTAATTCAGATGTTAATAATGATGGCAATTTATGAGTGTGTAGTCATTCTGTTCATGACTGGTTTGTGCTGGAGTGGAACACTATATCCAGCAACTGAGGCTACTGAAACCCTTGACAGTCAGAGAGGGAGATCCAGTGTGGTAGAGGAGCGGTCTTGTCCAACTTGGTATCAGGAGATAATGCAAAATGGAATGACCAGGTGTGCATGTGGTGCAACGTTAACAGGTACTGTGGTGTGTGATGATGCTGCCCAAGAGACTCTACTCATTGCAGGCTTATGTATGAGTTACGATGACACAAACAATGAAACAGTTGCTGGAAGTTGCCCCTTCAACTACCACCGTCCCAATGTTCGACTGTACTACATCTCTGTCCCAAACGACACTTTTGAATTAAACAGCTTCATGTGCAGTGGTTTGAATCAAACTGGCCTGTTGTGCAGCCAGTGTCAGCAAGGGTTGGGGCCTGCTGTTCTCTCATACAGAAGGCAGTGTGTAAAATGTCTTGATAAACGATATGGTTGGCTGTTGTACATCACAGCTACTTTGGCTCCCACAACCATTTTGTGCTTCTTGGTAATGATTTTCCAGTTTCATGTAACCTCTGCTGAAATGAATTATTTTGTTTTTTTCTGTCAGTTTATAACATATGCAAACACACTCACAAACTACTCATATGTGTATGTTCAACCTGCCACAGATTTAACAGCAATTCAATTTCTTGGATTAGCTGTAGCAACTTTTTATGGGATCTGGAATTTAGACTTCTTTCGATACTTCATTCCTCCATTTTGTATCAGCAGTGACATGACTACACTTCACACATTAGCACTGGAGTATGTTGTTGCCATTTACCCACTTATGTTGATAGTGGTGATTTATCTTTGTATTGAGATGTATGACAGAGGAGTTAGAGTGGTGGTTTGTGTGTGGAGGCCATTCCGCATGTGTTTTACTCGTTTCAGAAGGAAGTGGAATCCCAAGGGTTCTGTGATCAATACTTTTGCTGCCTTCCTGCTGCTGTCATACTCAAAGCTGCTGGCAGTATCCTACAGTCTACTGGATGCCAACTACCTATACAACAACAGAGGTGAAAGAGTTGGTCCAGTTGTACTCTACTATGATGCTTCAATCGAGTATTTCAGCAGAGAACATCTTCCATTTGCTCTGCTTGCAATAAGTGTCCTGTTGATGTTTGTTGTTTTCCCGCTGTTAGTGCTCCTCCTGTACCCCATGAGATCGTTCCAGATATGTCTTGGCTACTGTACTAGAATAAGGTGGCAATTTTTGCACACATTTGCTGATGCCTTCCAGGGATGTTACAAAAATGGCAGTCGGAACTGTCGCTACTTTGCCGGACTCTACTTATTTTTTCGAATAGTGTCGTTGTTAGCATTCATTCTTCCCACTGCTTTCATGTGGACAATAGTTATACCAATTCCTGTTGTTGTATCGCTACTGTTTGCTCACTTTCGTCCTTACAAGAATGACTATTTTAACATTATTGACAGTTTAGGTTTTGCTGTAGTGGCTTTATCAACCTTCCTGATAATGTATGCAATACACACAGTATATTCCTATTCAGCTACTGTATCTGGTATTGTCGTATCCATTCTTGTATTTTATATCATTTGTCTTGTACAAAATTTTCGCTCGAGTGGCACTATTTCGCTCTTGTTGCAGAAAGATTGGAGAAAAGTTCCAAGCAAGAAGTGACAACATTGATGAAGATCTTCCAGACAGGATTGTGAATCCTGACATGTACCAACCACTTCTTCCAGCAACAAGTGGTGGAGAGGAGAACTCTCAAAGTGACTGCGGACCACAGGCTAGTGTAAATAGCCTGGTGGCCTATGGTTCAATGTAGAGCAACACAAATACACTATTTTAACAACCACCTTTCAACTTTATGTGTTGTATTCAAATTTGACTTTTGTGATCTGATAGGAACATCCAGAATTATACTTATTGGCCATATTTTGTAAACTCACCCAAAACACTATTATAATCAAACTGAGTCATTTTATGCGTGTTATGTTAATCGAACCATGTGTAACAACTTCCCCCATTGATGTACGCTGAAAGTAAAATACTCATGCTGCTACAGAAACAGAAATGCTTATATATTTTTACATTAACAAAGAGTTGATAAGAGTGTGTAAGTGTGTAATTCCCATATGGTTCATACTGCCATCATTTAGGCTGTATATGACTGTGTATAGGCAGTCAGCAGTAAATATGATATAAACAGCTTATGTAAATAATGGTTTTGTGACGTTTGTGTTTAACTATCTGTTGAACACATTCTCTGCTGATTGCCTAGATCACAGCAATAAACCACATGGGAGTTTTAGTTTTGGGCCAACCTTTCTTTTGGACAGCTCCTTGCAGTGCTGGTACAGTGACAGTAGACACTCACCCAGAGAATAGATACTGGCAACAAAGGTATTACATCATCATGTAATGTATGACCAATCAAAATCAGGTTGCTAAGCAACAGACCTGATGAACCCCAGTTTCTTTGGTGGGATAATGGGCTCATCCACAGGTATCACTTGGCACAGTTGCTCTCTTCTCTCACTCATTTCAGCTGCCTCTTTCAGATACTATAGCAATGTGTACAGTGAAACCTCTCATAAGAACTAAGCTTGCTAATCAGGACACAAGAAAAAATAGTTTCAACTTCCCCAAAACAAGAGTCCATAAGAGAAAAGGGAGGGGGGTAGTCTCTACCCTGACCACCCTCCAAAGAGGAAAGGGAGAATTGGTGGTGATTGGCTGTTTTGGGGAGTTTCAGCAGCATGATCTGGTTGGCTGTTTTGGGAAATTTCAGCAGCATGATCTGATTGGCTGTTTTGGGGAATTTCAGCAGCATGATCTGGTTGGCTGTTTTGGGAAATTTCAGCAGCATGATCTGATTGGCTGTTTTGGGGAATTTCTTCAGCAGCATGATCTGGTTGGCTGTTTTGGGAAATTTCAGCAGCATGATCTGATTGGCTGTTTTTGGTAATTACCTCACTAGTACTAGGCTTCCTCATCACAAACCACATAACTTCACACCTTTACATAGCCACTTAGCACATTTCCAATTTACTGAAGCCCAGCAAGCAATTTTTAGTAGAATCCATAGCATGCAATAGCTAGCCCAACTGTGTGAGGTTGTACTATATCCACCAGACCCTCCTTTCCTTTTCGGAGGGGGATCTGGGACCAAGATTAGAAGGGGGAAGGAGATTATCCCACTTGCACTAAAAATAAAATGTTGGTAGTCTTTCAAAGTATGCTTTGCACATGCATTCAGCCACTGTGCTACAGAATATCTAGAGCTTCTATAATATTTTTCACACTTACTTACTTTAGCAAAGCCATATATGGGTGAGTCATACTCTGTTTACAGATTCTTCTGTCATTATAGCAACTATTTAGACTCTCTTCTCCCCTTTTGCCTCCAAAACAGGACATATGGGAAGGGCGTTAAATTTTGAAGGGTTAATTTTATAAACTATGTACTAACAGTATCAGTAAACTTCTGCTTATGTGGGTGTGGTCCACCCTGCAGCAATTGAGCCCCACCCCCATATCATCTAAGCATCAACTCTAGAGGCTTCACCAAACAGAAGTTTCAACTTTTACACGAACCTTGTTGATTTCTGGTGGACAGGGCTTCGTTAGATGGCTAAAAAAAACAAAGAGATTCTGGGGCTAGCAATTGCACAAGTCAAAAGAGAGTCTTGTTATGACTGTGTGTCTTACAGCCTCAGTTGCACAAAGGGATGTGTCAGGTCCGGGTACTCCTGGAAAATGTGCTGAAGATAGGCTAAACCTGGAGGAGACAAAGGGGTCATGTCTACAAGTGACTAGCAACTGTGTTTGGTCTTCTCTTTGCAGCCAATTTCAAGACAGGGCTAAAATATTGGCTGGTTTCACTAACTAGCAATCTAAGAGTTTTCAATTTCTATCTAGACCCTGATTGTAGCCCTCTGATTGGTCAAATCTTTGACGACTGACTAACACTGTAGAATGAAAGTACATTTGCTAGAACCTACCTCTTGGAAATTCTGGCTCGAGTTCCAACGCCTTCCCAATAACTTGCAGACAAGCTGAAGACAACAATAAGATACAAGATGGGTACACTTACATCTCTCTGGAGAGTACTCCAATGTGTCTCTCTAGATCTCCAGTTACCTGTGAAGTCTTGGAGGGCAAAGAGCACTGTGCAGAGAGACTCAATGGCTGGCCAGTACCGCTCGTTGCAGTAAAGTGCCTGTGAAAGATTCCTCTCATGTAACCTTTACGACTTTCATATGCACTAAATTGCAAGGTACTATCTTCTTCTCCAACCCCCTCTCCTCTCAAAGAGAGAAGGTGAGGGACTCGAGACTTTTGACAGGGAGGGGAGGTTGGAGACGAGGTACAAGTGCTGGTTGCACATCTCAACACTACAAACCAGGACAGAGATGGACAATCTGGGAGATGAGGCAAGGTGGTGTGAGGAGTTCTGCTGTACCTGCTCCAGAGCTGTCCTGGTCATGAGGAGGTTACCAAGCAACGATGACACTGAGGCTAGCTGGCACCACATGGTCACATCGCTGCTGTCCACACTGGAGGCCTGGAGGGAGGAGGGAGGGAGGAAGGAGGCATCACAAGCACAACCATGCATGGTCTTTAGCATACTATAGCCATACTTCCTCCTGACTATGTCTCCCTCTCACCTCAATGTAGGCATCCAGTGCAGCAGAGAGGTCCCCCTCTTCCTTGGCAATGGCTGCCAGGTTCTTGTAGATGAGATACTTGAGCTTGAGGATGGTGTTGGTCCGGATGTCACCCGTGGTTTCATCCTCCACCTACCAGGAGTGGAGATGGTGGTCTTATGCAGATTGGTCGGACGTGACTCAAGTAACATTGAGTATATGCGTCATCCTCATTCCCAGGTTACTCCAGGGGCTTGGGGAATGAGCCAAGTTAGTTTGACACACATACATGCACACACCTCTTCCATGACCTCTGACCCCAGGATCTCCTGGTAGAGAGCCTTTGCTCTTCCAAACTCCCCTCCTTGCTGGTGCTGGATGGCATCATGGTAGAGACGCAGACATTCTGACTCCTATAGGAGAGGGCATGTGACTACAAACTCAGTGTGAATAGGTGGATAAACCAATGTATAACATTATGTACTGGTAATAAAGGAATACATTGATGGCTAATTAATTTGTCCTGGGAGGAGCTACAAATTGTCAGTATTCTCCAGTAAAATTTCCAGTAATTCTTCGTATACTGGTGTCTCGGGGTAGGTAAATAGCCATGTTCTCAATAGGAGATGCATCCTTCGTGGATGTGTCTACAGGAGATGAGTACCTGGGCCTCTCTGGTCGGTCTTCCCTTCCTGCTGGAGGGGGTGGAGAGAGTGTTGCTCTCAGAGCCCTCCTTGTTCAGAGCAGAAAACCGCATGCTCTATTCCGTTCACTGCGCATGCTCTATCAGCTAGCTAGAGCTCGCAGGCTGCAGCTGACTGAGCTTCCAACTAATGCGCACCTACAAGCTTGCCTGTTCTCGTTCCATGCCACCATACACCTGGAACGGGGCTAATTTCTGCAGCGATGATATGTGCTGTTCGATCCGGCGTGTCTTCCAGTCTCAGGCTGCTACTTGGCCGTCCAGCAGCCTTTGAGAGGGAACAGGTCAGCCGTAAATTAAGCTTATCACACACACAAATATCTGAGTGTCCTTAGGCGATTCATCTACAGACCTAGCTGCAGGGTTTCATTTAGGGGAGGTAAGAGGGGTTAGTCTCGCAAGCCACACCCTTCGCAGAGAGGAAGGGTCTGGTCATGCTGCAGCTGAAGAGTTGTTGTTAGATAATAAGATGCTGACATCCACTAAACATGTGACGTAATTGCTACTCCATGACAACGGATAGTTTGGTTCCCAGACCCTTCCTGTATGGGCGGGACGAGAAAGGAGAGGGAAGGAAGGGTCTGGTGAATAACTCAACCCCAACGCGGATCCACAGAATTTTATTAACGTTTAATAATTGATAGTTGCGAAGCCACGAATACTTACAAGTTTATCGTACTACACTTAAACGCACAGCCACATGTTCACACTACACATTCACCCGAAATTTTATTCACGACTCACACCTACTTGACATTCGCGTTTTCCCTCATCAACACTGATGGCAGGAATGCAGCCGTGGATCCGCGTTGGGGTCGAGTTATTCACCAGACCCTTCCTTCCCTCTCCTTTCTCGCCCCGCCCATACAGGAAGAGTCTGGGAACTAAACTAGACAACGGATGCAATCTACAAAGAGCGCGGATCTCATGGTCACAGCAAATTTCTGCTGTGGCGACAACTCGATGGTTACAGCATGACCAGGCCTTCCTCTCTGCGAAGGGTGTGGCTTGCGAGACTAACCCCTCTTTTAGTTCAATATAGGACCCTCACACAGCACCCATCCCCCGCCCTTTTTTGTTTCACTCAATTGTATTGGAATTTCCCCAGTGTTTAAGCTGACTTCTTGTAAAACGCAGATTGGTGCAGTGTTCCAGTGCAGCCATTTCTCCACCACTCCTACAGCCTACAGTGGAATCAGACCGCCTCCTAATTTGGTAAGTCATGTTATACATCATCAGTGTGTAACTGAAAGTCCTTAGGTGTTACTCAACTACTTGGGGGTTTCTACGTGTAATTTTGTTTCTTGCTATGGAATTGGGCATCGTAGTCATTAATGGTTTTTTTTTTACTGATCTGAACTGCAAAACGTTTGCTTGAGCTTGTAGGAGCCAAATAGCTATAGCATGTCACAAATTTTTTTGTACAGTTAACTACCACCACCCTGGTTACAAACCCTTGAAATAAAGATTAAGTTTTGCTACTTCACAATCAGGCACGGTCCTCAGCTTTTCTGAGCAAGAAAGAGTCTAGCTACTGTTCCCCTCAGTTTCTGTACTGTGTGTGAATGGCTTCACTCAGCTAGCTTGGCACTAGCCAGTGTAGCCTCGTTCCCAGGCGCGGAGGGGGAGGAGAAAGAGCGCCTGGTACACACTGTTTGCGCATGCGCTTAATCACCACGGAATTCCGTGGCGACCGTGTTCGTATGTGTACGTACGTACGTATACTTGTGATGTCATAAACTCGCCGCATTGATGTAGTCTCGTGCCCCGCCCGCGCGCGCCTCCCGGCGAGAAACGGTCTGGTGAACGAAGTCGAATTTCTTGGGCTTATTACCCAAAACGGGTAATGACCAATGAGATTGCGAGATCGGTAATTATTACGTAGCACTTCCCTTACAACAGTAAAATTTGTTCATCTCCATTCGAGTATCCGTACCTTTTTTGAGCGGGTTGGCCGCAAAATGTTTTGATCGTTGCTAGGTTACATTGTCACAAAAGCGTGCGCTAGCCCAAGAAATTCGACTTGGTTCACCAGACTGTTTCTCCTCATGAGAGGGTGGGGTCTGGGGACGAGACTAGCATTGATGTGCCAGTTGGTGTTCTGTTCGAGTGAGTTTCATATCGCGCTGTTCTAGGCCTTCTGGTAGCTAGGTACCTTGAGATAAAGCTCAAGAAAGAACAGGTTGCCTCCAATGAGTGCGTTTACCGAGGAAACGTATCTTTATGCGGTTATCCAGCATTTCCGGTAAGTCGATTCCTACCACTGCCAACCAAACATTTCTCTTTGTATCCAACAGTATAAAACTAGGCAGAGCATGTAGCAGCGATGTTTATAGCGTCCTAAAAACAAGCTGAGGTATTTTTTATGACGGTTTATGCACCCCTTATGCTATTCACGTGAACCGTTGATCGTCATATTAGTACACGCCCCTAATTCTACCACGTGGCCTTGCCTATACTTACGCGCATGCGCAAACAGTGTGTACCAGGCACTCTTTCTCCTCCCCCTCTGCGCCTGGGAACAAGGCTAGCCAGTGAAGTAGATTGTACTTGAGGTGGATAAGAAGGTGACAATGAAGTGTTGTCATGAGAACAACACTCTATCACCAATGCCCCCACCACTGTATGTGTGTGTGTGTGGGAGGGGGGGGTAATGCTGCTTTCTGTCTGAGACCCAACTTTCAAGACAAAATGTGGGATGGAAAGCCTGGGTTCAAAGCTAGCTTGTGTGCACTTGCGTCTGTTACACTCAAGCTCTCCACTCGTACGTCAGGTGATCAACTTTGTGCCGCAGCAGCAGGCGTGGATTGTGGAACGATTTGGAAAGTACCTCAGAACCCTGGAACCAGTGAGTATTGCACTTTGAACCTTGAACTGTGAAGTTGCACTCTGAACTTTGACCTTTGGATGCTCCAGGGTTTGAATATCCTGATTCCTGTCGTTGACCGGATAAAGTATGTGCAGAGTTTGAAGGAGAAGGCAATCGATATTCCTTCACAATCAGCCATTACAGAAGGTAACCTGGAACATCTAATTTCTCAGACTCCTCCTTTTGTCACATACAACTGGGGACAAAAAGCTCACATACAGGTAGGAGGAAAAATTATCAACTTTCGACATTTCTTTATTACCCAGACAATGTGACGTTGCACCTGGATGGGGTGTTGTACTATAGAGTGGTTAACCCCTTCAAGGTAGGAGGATATACTGTAGTTTACTGAGGTAGTATGCAGATTGTACAGAGGAACTATGTGGGTGTGTGTTGTGTTTCTGTCCCAGTCTTCCTATGGTGTGGAGGATGCCGAGTTTGCCGTGATACAGCTGGCCCAAACAACCATGAGGTCTGAACTAGGTATGTGGTATATTGTGATATACTGTGCTATACTGTAGTATACTGTGGTATACTGTACATGTGTGTTGATGTTGGGTGATATGTGTTGATGCAGGTAAAATTAAGCTGGATTCGGTGTTCCAGGAAAGAATGAATCTAAACACAAGCATTGTAGGTGAGCTAGCTCAAATCCTCCTTCACATGGGCAATTGCTCCCAGAGTGAACCAGTGGTAATAGAGGGAAGTGCTTTGTTCAGTCCTTCCTTCCATCCTCACCCACCCTCACCCCCTCTTTCCATTCTCACCCACTCTCACCCCCTCCTTCCATTCTCACCCACTCTCACGCCCCTCCTTCCATCCTCACCCACTCTCACCCCCCTCCTTCCATCCTCACCCAATCCCCCTCCAGAGGCCATTAACCATGCAGCAGAGGCGTGGGGTCTCCTGTGCCTGCGGTACGAGATCAAAGACATTCAGCTACCCACCAGGGTGAAGGAGGCCATGCAGATGCAGGTGGAGGCAGAGAGGAAGAAGAGGGCCAACATCCTAGAGTCAGAAGGCAAACCTCCCCCTTACCCTCTCCCTACCCCTTGCTTTCACTTATCTCTTCTTCTCACCCCATCTTCTCACCCCTAACCTCCTCCCCCTCTCCCTCCTCTTTCTTACTCACTTCCATGGTCATACACATCTCGTTTCTTTTGTAGCCTTGACACTTCTCTCCCCTTCTGTCTCCTCACTTGGCAATGCTCTCACCTCTCTCCTTTCAGGTGTGAGGGAGTCTGCTATCAATCGTGCCCAGGGCCTCAGACAGAGCAAGATTCTTGCCTCTGAGGCTGTGCAGATTGAACAGATCAACAAGGCAAAGGGTGAGAAGAACTGTGCTGCTTCCTGTTCCAGTCAGAGTATCTTTACTCCCCTGCTGCAAAGCTGTGCAGTGGTATTGCCTTGGAATGAGACAAAGACTCTAACCTTGTTCCCAGGCTTTCTCGGGTAGTGGCCTGGGAACGAGGCTAGGACTCCAAATGGATACGAATGACTGCCTCATTCCCAGGCTCACATGTAAGAGCCTGGGAATGAGATTACTATAGCTCCCAAGTTCTAGGGAGTGTCGAAAGTGACTGTTTCTTACTCTCCAAGGTGAGGCTGCTGCCATTCTCGCCCGGGCCCAGGCCAGAGCACAAGCACTGAACACTCTGGGGCATGCAATTGGAAGAGAGGTATATATGTGTTGGGGGGACAGTGGTAACTTGAGACTGAGATCAGCGATATTTTGTAGTTGTAAACATAACTCATTGAACAGAACGAGGTTGCAGAACGATCAAAATCTATTGTGTTTGTATTATAGAGCATGCAATGGTACAAACAACACGCCTTTTCAGTTTTAGTATTAAAATGGTTACCTGATATTTAGGCAGGGTAGTCCTTAACTGATAATAATATCGTTTAGTGTCATCTACATTTCGTGTGTTGGGTTAGCCTCCCAGGCCCCGCCCAGCTTTCCATCGCTTGCAGTATGTTTCATTTGCATGCGGGGAGAGCCTGGGAACGAGGCTAGTGTTGGGTTAGGGTACATTTTTTGTGTTGGATGGGAACGCATTTCCTTTTTGGTTCATGCAGCATGGCTCTAAGGCTGCGTCCCTGGCAGTTGCTGAGCAATATGTTCAGGCTTTCTCTAACCTGGCCAAGACTAACAACACTCTCCTCCTCCCAGAGAAGACGGGTGATATTGGCTCCATGGTCGCCCAGGTAAGACAAAATGTTATCTGTTCTTGAAGGGTGGAAGTATAAAGCCATTACAGGCTGTTTAAAGGGGAGAGAGTTGGAAAAAAGATTCGGAGGGTTGTGTTCTGCCAGGACTTGAACCTGGGTCTCCCGAATTCTGGTCAGATGCTCTTACCATCTGAGCCACTGGAGCTCTTACGTTGGAGCGGAGGATAGCTGGAGTCTGAAAACCAATGGTGTTCTATACATGTACCAGTATGTTTTTTAGTGAATTTGGGGGTTAGCAACTATGTACTATTGCATGTGCTGTTTGTCACTGGTATATACTTACCAACATTATTAGCTTGGAGTCGGCTTAACCTCTCTCTCTCTTTCCCTCTTCCTGGCCTCCAGGCAATGGCCATCTTTGGCCACATGACTGCCAACAGTCCACCCAAGGATGGCTCCTCCCCCTCAAGTGAGGGCAGACCTACGACAGAACTAGCAGAAGGTTCCTCCGCTAGTGACGAGCTAGCTAACGTGACCACATCTACCATGAAGGATCTTGAGGCCACCATGGAACAGCTGAGCAAGAGTATCGATGAAACGATCATGGAGAGCAAACTCACTGCAGAGCCTACCAAGGAGGAGGAGCCGCCCCACTTCACTCTAGCCACCTCCCCAACTCGGCACCAGAAGGGTCACCATGACACCCACTAACACTGGATAGACTAATAGCCATCTTTTTTTTTTCTTTTTGTTTTGCCATATTAAAATGCATCTTAGCCTCATTCCCAGGGCTTTCAGCGGCCCAGTTTTTATGAAAATGAAGCTAATATGATCTTGCAAGGTTGGTTTTGGCATCTCAGAAGCACTTTGTGACCGAGCAGACATTTTCTTCCACTGAAACCCATGCACAGTCTTCATAGTTCGTATGGCCTTCGAGAGAGCCGACTGTGCGTTTTTCAGGGTTTCAAACGGCAATGCCGCTCACTTTGCAGCCCAGCCCTGCCCACTGTTTGGTAAATTTATTACCGTTTCCGGGGACATCCTCACAACGCGTACTGAACTGTATACGGACGGGTATACTTGGGGGATGGCTGTTCCATTTGTTGCAGTGCATGCTGGTAAACTCACGTTCCCACTGTGAAAAATAATTAATGCATTATTTTATTTACCTATAAAAGCTGCTCATCGATTAGTAACATATATATGTAAGATAGTAGTTCTAGCTACAAACATTAACTTTCAATATTTGTATATTGTTATTAATAGGTGCTGGATACCACAGCAAGTTTACGAGCAAGGAGCTGCAGGGTCACTGTAGAGAAGCGTGCACTAAGGTGCCAAGCTGCTCTGTACCCACCAAAATTATGTAAACACTTGTCTACACTTCCCTCAGGCGATGAAACTGTTGACAGAGGGAGGACCCTCTAGCGAAGCTACAGCTGTCGCAATAGCAGCGCTAGAGGTAAGATAAAGAGAGGGAGTTCTGAATGGTGTTTTGTTTGTTTGTTTGTTTGTTTGTTTTTAGGAAAAGGATTTCCCAAATGGTATATAGTAGTGGTGGTGGGGAAGGTTGGAATGGAAAGTCGAGATAAGGAAGGGGCTCCAAATAGTGTTTTTTTTTTGTTGTTTGTTTGTTTGTTTTTCACTGAAAGCACTATTCTTGCAGTGTCACTGTGACATATCTTACACCATTCCTGGATATCCGCTGCCTCCGTTATTCAATTACTTCCAGCTGCACACTGGAAGTGACCATCAATTGCTGTAGGCAGCAAAGGCCTGGGAACGAAGCTACAATGTATCTGCTGCTTGCACGCCCTTCTTTATCTTCTGTAATGTTGTAAGTGATGCAAGCGTGCATGGAACCGTCTCTCCTGCTGCAGGAAAGTCCACTCACCAACGCCGGACTGGGCTCTAACCTCTCTCTGACTGGGACTGTGGAGTGTGATGCTAGCATCATGGAGGGGGGAGGAGGGTTTGGGGCTGTGGGGGCTGTGCAAGGTTAGTAGCACAAAAAGAAGAGGGAGATAGAAGCTGTGCAAGGTTGGTAGTACAGAGGGGAGAGGTGGGAGGAAGAGGGGGGAGGGAACTATGAACAATGGATGATGGAGGGGCAGCATCAAGGGGGAGAGAGAGGATGTAGGTGCTGTGTAGTAGCAGAACAAAGGGAAGAGGGAGGGAGGGAGGGAGGGAGGGAGGGAGGGAGGGAGGGAGGGAGGGAGGGAGGGAGGGAGGGAGGGAGGGAGGGAGGGAGGGAGGGAGGAAGGAAGGAAGGAAGGTGCATATGTGATGCCAGCATCCATCACTACCTAGGTGTTCCCAATCCAATAAATGTGGCATTGAAGCTACTGGAACAGAGTTCAGATGGCTGCCTTCCTCTCGGAAGAGTCCCTCCTATGTAAGATGACCCTACTTGAATGTGATCCAACATGAACCACCATCTTGTTCAATACACACCTCTTGTCTAGTGTTCTGGCTGGGGAAGGTGCAGAGCTATGGGCAAGACAGCAGGGCATAGCAACCTGTAACCATGATGACTTGATCACAGGTTAGAGAGTAGCTTTGTTCCCAGGGGATTATGGGTGCTGTGGAGGGTCAGCAGATAGAAGGAGGGAGGGAGGGAGGGAGGGGAGGGGAGGGAGGGAGGGAGGGAGGGAGGGAGGGAGGGAGGGAGGGAGGGAGGGAGGGAGGGAGGGAGGGAGGGAGGGAGGGAGGGAGGGAGGGAGGGAGGGAACGAACGAACGAAAGGGGAAGGTAGGGAGGGAGGTAGAAGGAGGAAGGAAGGGTGTGTTGTGTCAGTGTTATGGATTGGGAGGGAGTGAGCAGATGTAAGCAGTGTGTACACAAAAACTTAGCTTCATATATTGACCAACGTTGTGTTACTATTTAGACAGGGCCAAAGCAGTTTATCTGGAGCACAAATCAAGGCTCGATGAAGCCACCCAGCCAGCTCGCAAGAGGAGGAAAACGAGAAGTTCAAATACCATCAAAAATGTGAGAGGATATTACACAGCAGTGAATTCTTTGGTTAACTCAAGTTAAAAGCAGGCCGAGGAAAGTTATGAACAAGTGTTGCTCCTTTTGGCTAGGATCTTCACGAAGCAGCTCTGGACACAGTTGGAGCTGTCTGTCTGGATGGCAGTGGGGGTGTGGCTGCCGGGGTGTCCAGTGGAGGGATATCACTCAAGTTTCCTGGGAGAGTGGGACAAGTGCGTAAACAACATGTTGCTATGGAGTTGTTAACATATGTAGCTCCTCTGCTCCTACTGTGTGTGACCAATCAGTGAACCACATCTCTCTAACGAAAGACAGTCCTAGGTGTTATGGAGAGTCACCCACAGTGCAAGATGCCATTAGCTACCATGCTGGCCCTGTTGTGACACTGGGATGTACGTATGATTCCTTACTGCCCACTTTCACACAGGCTGCCATGTTTGGTTGTGGTTGTTGGGCAGACCAGAGACCTGGTGTCCCTAGCAATGCAGTAGCCTGCAGCACCTCAGGTGAGTCGCACGTTACACTAATTTTCCTCTTTGAGTTTCACATACTGTGTACACACTTTAGGTACAGGTGAGTACATCATCAAGACAATGCTCGCAAGAGAGTGTGCAACGTAAGTCTTACTCCTTCTTCCCCTCCCCTCTCCCCCTCCTCTCTCCCCTCTTCCCCTCTCTTCTCCCCCTCCTCTCTTCCCCTCCCCTCTCCCAAACATGGAATCCAAGAGTACATACCATCCTTGAGAATGCCAATACTATTTTTGAGATCGTGATTTCATTCTTGGGGGGGGGGGGGGGGGGGGGGGGTTGGGATGAGACAAAAAAACGTTTGCTGTCAAAATAAAGCCCAAAACTGACCTACCACATAAACACATTACGTACCACCAAACTCTGAGAATTATCTCCTGCAGTGCAATAGTGGACTCCACGCTTCACCAGGCAATGGATGAGAAATTCCTAAGTAAGCTACTTTACATGTCACATAGATCCATTCCCAGGCCACTTCTCATAGATCCATTCCCAGTCCACTTCTCATAGATCCATTACCAGTCCACTTCTCATAGACGCATTCCCAGGCCACTTCTCATAGGTCCATTCCCAGTCCACTTCTCATAGACGCATTCCCAGTCCACTTCTCATAGATCCATTACCAGTCCACTTCTCATAGACGCATTCCCAGGCCACTTCTCATAGGTCCATTCCCAGTCCACTTCTCATAGACGCATTCCCAGGCCACTTCTCATAGACGCATTCCCAGTCCACTTCTCATAGATCCATTACCAGTCCACTTCTCATAGACGCATTCCCAGGCCACTTCTCATAGGTCCATTCCCAGTCCACTTCTCATAGACCCATTCCCAGGCCACTTCTCATAGGTCCATTCCCAGTCCACTTCTCATAGGTCCATTCCCAGTCCACTTCTCATAGACCCATTCCCAGGCCACTTCTCATAGGTCCATTCCCAGGCCACTTCTCATAGGTCCATTCCCAGGCCACTTCTCATAGATCCATTCCCAGTCAATGTCTCATAGATCTATTCCCAGGCCACTTCTCATAGATCTATTCCCAGGCCACATCTCATAGACCCATTCCCAGTCCACATAAACCCATGTTCCACAGCCTCATACCCAGATCATATTATCGTCAGACTTCTCTCCTTGCTTCACCAGATTCCAAATATCTTGAGATGGTGGAGGAGAAACTGGCTGGAGCCATTGTTCTGAACCTTGAACCTGATGGTAAAAAACACGCCCACCTCCATATATGGAATTTCATTTTTGCTATAGTCATGCTATATAACACCATGTTAGTTACCATAGTAACTAACGAGCTATGACTCACCATAGGCTGGACTTCAGATGTACAGTGCCTGAAGTAGGGACTAATTTCCTGTGGAGAAATCTCCCATTTGTAATGATGTATGAATTTGGTAATGAGGTCATATACAACTAGCTTGGTCGCTTCAAATCTGAGATGCAACCAATAGTTACAAGATGGTGATGTTGCTATAGCAACAGGGACAATAAGGCTCATTCATAAGATGTGGCAATAGCAATTTTCATGAAAAAAATAAATAAAAATGGAACAAGCGACAGTGCTCTATAGACTGATTGTTAGATTTTGCACTACACGATTATTTTCTACTTTCAACATGCAGGTGCCGTTCATTTTGCCTGGGGTCACACGACTGAGAGTATGTGTATCGGGTACATGTGTGCAAACCATAAGGAGCCAACAGTATGCTGTTGTTGTTGTTAGTGTTGTTATTGCTGTCATAAAAATTGTTTTTGTCACTGATCACTTTTGTGTGTTGTTTTCACTTTGTCTTCTTTCATTCCAGGCCTTTCTCTCTAAAATGGATTCTTCAGAGAAAATTGGGCAGACTGTACAAATAGGAGGCATGAAATTTTCCCCTGTAAACTGAAACTCAGCTGTTATTGTACCTATTTATTTGTAATTAGAGTGTGCAATATGTGAATGGTAAAGCTTTAAAATTAATTCAGATTTATACCAAATGGCACTAACTTGCCAATACATATATTCCTGGTTAATCATTGTGGTGAGCCTGAGCAAGCCCCAACATGCACTAATGGGACTTAAATTATGGACAAAGAAACCCGGAATAATTTATTAGGCAAAAAAAGTTTCCCCCCAGCTTATGGTACTACCAACACCTTACTACGAGCAGAATAACCACGTGACACCACACCATGTGAACAGCAGACTAACCATGTGACACCACACCATATCAACAGCACACTAACCATGTGACACCACACCACGTGAATAGCACACTAACCACGTGACACCAGCCATGTGAATAGCACACTAACCACGTGACACCACGCCATGTGAATAGCACACGTGTGTACCAGTCTAAACCCAAACTAGCATGTGTATATGCAACATATGCTTGCTTGTTTGCTTGCTTGCTTTGACAAGCTTATATTTCAGAATTCAAACATTTCACAATGTCCATATGTACATGCAGCTCATAGGCGTAGGAACCCGGGGGGCACCGGGGGCATGTGCCCCCCCCCAAGTTTTCATAATTGTTATATAAATTGCTCACTACTCTATGCGTAGTTTCAAACCGTGCCCCCCCAATCAAAAAGTCTTTCCTACGCCACTGCAGCTGAGATCATGAGTAGTATGTAGTAACAGGCTGTAAGGAGTCAGACTACAGACTGGAATTAATCTGCACCAGGAAGTGTGACGTAAGGGTCGGGTACTGGGGACATGAGACTGGAATGGCACCAGGGAGTGTATGACGTAAGGGTGGTACTGGGGACATGAGACTGGAATGATATAATCTGCACCAGGAAGTGTATGAGGTAAGGGGTACTGGAGACTAGAGACTGGAATTAATCTGCACCAGGAAGTGTGACGTAAGGGTCGGGTACTGGGGACGTGAGACTGGAATGGCACCAGGGAGTGTATGACATAAGGGTGGTACTGGGGACATGAGACTGGAATGATATAATCTGCACCAGGAAGTGTATGAGGTAAGGGGGTACTGGGGACATGAGACTGGAATTAATCTGCACCAGGAAGTGTATGAGGTAAGGGGGTACTGGGGACATGAGACTGGAATGATTTAATCTGCACCAGGAAGTGTATGAGGTAAGGGGGTACTGGGGACATGAGACTGGAATGATTTAATCTGCACCAGGAAGTGTATGAGGTAAGGGGGTACTGGGGACATGAGACTGGAATGATTTAATCTGCACCAGGAAGTACATGATGTGTTGATCTCATGACAAGAACTGAAAACAATACAGGTGTACTGTAAACAATACAGGTGTACTGTAAACTGACCAAGGAAGTAGTAGAGGATGTAATTAGTTCATTAGTGCACTCATAATGTGACTAGGTTTGTAATTGTCTCTGCAGTCACACTACAGCATGACCTAATCAGTCACATAGCCTCTCCCCCAGCAGGTTTTTTCCCACTCTGGAGTGGTCTGCGCAAGTCATGTGATTAATTGAACTTGTGTACACTTGACAGGATGTAACAACAAAAGCTGTGAAGGATGGTGGGACCCTGCAAGTAACAAAAAGCACAGGACATTAGGCCAGTCTGACTCATATATACGTCTTGTACAATTGCTCTGTTTAGAGCCATAGTAGCCTCACATTTCAAGCATCTGCCAGAGTTGCAGATGCTTGAAAACAGATAGCTATGAGTCAAAGCCTATGCTTAGCGTCCCAGTTATCAAATTTCATGAAATTGATATCACTTAGTAACCATCACCATGGTAGCAAATTCTTCTTCACCCACTATTGAGGCTCATGGAGGGTCTAGGAGCTCATTAGTCAGTTAACCAGGACAGGGATGATGGCTACTAAGTATGTTAGGTTTTCTCACACATGCTACTTACAGCTTTGTTGCCAGACCTTTCTTGCACATACCATTTGCAGCTTCACTGCTTCATAGTATATATAGCTATGTGAAATAAGACCCTTAGAGTAACAAACTGTCAAATCATAATACTATGGTATGCCTAATCTCATAGCAAGATAGAAATCATGTCACAACTTTTGAGTATGAAGGCCTCTAATGACCTTGCATGGTTAGGTTTACAACTATTCATGAGTTGTACTGAGTTGCTCCATAGCTAGCTAGCTAGCTACATAGTCTTATATCCAGGTAACATGAGAGGAGTCGAGTAAGAGTATCTGTTATTGAAAGACCATTGGGAGCTTCTCCCTCAGTCTCTTCTTTCAGAAGACCCATTGGCTACATTCCTGGCATCCCTGCCATAACTATGCAACTTCTTTCCTCTTTCAGTAATGACACATCTTCTAAAAGAAGAGACTGACTGATTTACAAAGGGCATCCCCCCCCCCCCCCCCCCCCCCCCAAAAAAAAAAAAAAAAAAAAAAAAAGCTTTCAGAAGACTTACCCAGAAGCGTTAATTGAACTTCCTGGATGAGTGGCACCTGAAGCTTATGGTGGTTCATAAGCTCCTGGTGACACACACACAGCTGAGATGAGCAAAACATAGTTGAAGTAACCCAAATGTTGTTTGTTTATTTTCTTTGGTTTGTTTCACTCCTCCTGTAACATAGCCTCGTTCCCAGGCTCGTGCGTGGGCCACCCACCCATGAGCCTGGGAACGAGGCTACCTGTAACAATGCAAAGAATGCAGCAATTCTTCAGAACCTGATGAGACTGTTACACAATGCACAGGGAGGTAGAGAGATATATTATGGCCCAATGAGCTCTATCTTGGTGCCAGGAAGGAGCCCAAGGTTAGACATGTGGACAGTGAGCTTATCTTGGTGCCAGGAAGGAGCCCAGGGTTAGACATGTGGACAGTGAGCTTATCTTGGTGCCAGGAAGCAGCCCAAGGTTAGACATATGGACAGTGATCTCATCTTGGAGCCAGGAAGGAGCCCAAGGTCACACATAGTCCATGCAGTGACCTTTACCTTGGAGTCAGAAAGGCTAGACGTATTGACAGTGATCTCCATCTTGGAGCCAGGAAGACTAGACATATGGGCAGTGGTCCAGTAGGCTCTATCTTGTAGCCAGGAAGGTGTCAAGACTAGAGGTGAAAGTTTCTTGAGGAGGAGGAGATAACATTAGCTGAAGGCTCTATTTTCACCTACATTGTTGCCAAGAGGAAGAAAATCATTTCAAAAAAAAAATTCTAACAAATTTCTACAATCAAGTTCTTGAAACAGAAAAAGAACAGTCAGTATGTAATACTAGCTATAGTTCAATTACGGAAACACTAGAACTAATCAGTAACAACACTGTTATGTATTCATTCAGCAACTCAACGTACAACCATCAGTCTACACTGTCTTGTTTCAAGCCTCTGTTACCACTATAGGTGGAGCAGATACTACTTCGACAGTCCCTTCCCATTCCAGGAGGGGCTCCCTAAGCTCAGTAACGGTGACAACATGAGGTGGTTTATTTTGTCCAGTTGAGTGCTCGGCACCTGTAGACAACTCGTCTGGTGGCAGTGTTTCATTGACATTTCCTACGTTAGGGGGGGGTACAGTTTCAGCATTGTATTCACTTTCTTTTCCTTTACGAAGGACATTTTTCAGTTTAAGAAAGAGATCGAGGAGAGACTTCTTTAACTTCGGAAAGCGTTCAAAAATGTGGTAAACAAATACGACAGCAAATCCCAGATAGCCAAAGATGCTTATGAAAACTGTCGAGAATATGGTTTGCTGTTCGAGAATTTGTTGCCTCATGTTTCCAGAATTGAGTTCGGCTCGGGCGTTGAAATACAGCGAACCTGAAAAAAGAATGAGCAGGTTTAGCAAAAAGTAGCCGTCAAGAACATTCCTCCACTTTCCAACAAAAGGCCTCAAAATTAGCTGAAAGAAAATGAGGACAAGTAGAAAAATATTCGTGATGAAAGTGTTTTCTGGAGAATCAAGGAAATATACGAGTGCGAATGGAATCCAGCGGAAGATGAGTCGAAGGCCAAGCCAGAATCGAAACAGAGGCTCAAATGGGTGCCAGAAGACATCATAGAATGGCTTGAATCTATTGAGGTACTTGGTGCGGAAGACTAGTGATGGAAACAAGAGGAAAAGTGGCAGGGGGATAATGTAGAACACTACCAAGATACAGGCAATGAAAGCAAGGAAGCCGTGTGCATTTTGAAAGTAGGGCACACTTGGGTCAACTCTCCATCGCAGATACCTCTCTCCAGTTAGAGTTGAAATATTGACTGCTCCCAGAAGCTCAACACATGACTCTAAGACGCTGACATAGCAGACGATCACAAGGGTGGCAAACGCCTGGATGGTGGATAACCCAGCACTCCTGTCAAACTTAAAGCATTTGCTAAATATCCTAAAAATTAGTTCAGTTGAAAACATCAGGATAAAGAGGTATAGGGGGAAGCTCAGTTGCCACCAAACACGCTCCAAGGATGTCATCCCACTGTGTAAGCATGTCTCTATGCCAAGGTTAAGGGTTAAGAACGAAGCGAAAATATAGTTTCCACCAGTGGTGGTCGTTGGCACCAGAATTCTACCATACAAACTGACAATGTTGGCGTAAAATAGGGCCCCATTGAGATATCCAGCTGTGATCGTTATTCTGAGAGTTGTCATAGTGACAATTAGGAGAACCCCAAGGAGTGCAAAGACAAGGAAGAGTGCAATATAACCATTTGAGCACCTCAGACACCGATCGCTCCCTAAGACTACACTATAGCCATCTGGACAAGACCCGCACAGTATTCCCACTCGATTCAAGTCTGGATTACACTGAACATCGTAATCAACACTTCCATTTCTCACACTGACACGTCTAGTTCCTCGCCTGCAATATGTCTCCACACAACGTACCACTGCTAGGTCATCTCCATCACTGGAAACTGGACCAAACCACAAATCATTTGGTACAATGAGTGTTTGATTTGCGATATCACATTGAATATTTGCTTCCATTAAGAGTTGATTGCACGAACATGTGCGAGTTTCGGTACTGTAATCAAATCCAGTGCCACAGGAGCCCAGTGCAACATCAATCTGCTTCTGCACAATACGACCACCAAGTCCAGCAGTAAACAGTACAACTCTCAGTGTCTGGTTTTCAAGTCCAAATATTCGCACAGGAACTGTCGTTACATTTTCTCCACTCAATGCTCTAATGCCATCTGAGCTAACTAGTGAGGCAGTGACATTTTGTGTGAAAAATTGTTCGTCAGTAGAAACATAGGATGACACAACAGTTGGGATGTTCTGAATAAAGTTATCAATAGCATAAACGCTTAGATTGAATTGTTGGCCTGGTACCACAAAGTAAACATCCTGTTGATCCTCAATATTCAGTTCACGTGGAGGTGTGATTACATTTTCAACCCCTTGTGGATCATGGTTGGTGAAATTTACAACATTTGGGAAGTAACTGTCAAATATGTCAAAAGTAGTCAACCCTTCATACTGTTGACGTAGTAGAACTGCCCAGGGACACTGCTGCAATGCTGATCCATAAATAATGCTTCCAATTGGTGCAATATTGTCTGAGAATTCGATGTAGACTCCAGTATCGTTCAGGTTGGAGCAGTTGCTGCAGACACTAAAGTCGTTATAACCAAAGTACAGGAAACAGTCATCAATTGAGAATGTAGCCGATTGTCCACCAGGAAAATCAACATATAGGGCTCCACCCTGCAATCGGCCTATGTTTTCTTTGAAGTAGAGTCTTGCACCGCTAGTTACAATCAAGTAGCTGCTCCTGATCAGCCTCATGGCCCCACCATATACACCAGTGTTCCTATCAAAAGTCACATTCCCAGTAATACCAACCACACCTTGTCTAGCATGCACAGCAGTCCCACTGTTGGCCGAAAAGCATGAATTTCCTGATATAGTCACATTTACACTGCGAATTTCGAGGATTGCTAAGCTGTTTGAAAGAGATACAGCAATATCAGAGTTAATGGAGTCAATGCCATTACTGGTCACAATGACATCATGCAGAAAGACTTGCATCCCTATCTCCCTGCCGCTCAGTTTGCTCTCAGTGATCTCCAATGCTGATCCAAGAAGGGCGATATTTCTTTCGAAGATGCAGTTGTTGAAAATGAGCATGAGTGCATCTGTACTGTCTCTTATGGGTGATGTGTACTCTGAGAGTATGTATGCTCCTGCACCAGCTATCACTCTATTTTCAGTAAAGTTGGAGTCGGAAATGGTGACAACCAGGTTGCGGTTACGGAAAGAAGTGGATGTGTCTATTCCTTCTGGCCTAATCAGATCATTGACTAGTCCTAGTCCTCCACCTCCTAAAGAATACCTAGACTCTTCTCCTGCAATACCATTTGTAATGAATGTGCAATTACTGAACACAACGTGTGAATCCTGCACTCCAGAAAATATTGCCACATGCACCCCAGAGCCAAACACAGCAGTGTTGTTCTGAATCAATGCTGAATTGGTGGTGATATTAATGCCATAGTGCAGTTGAGCAAGTACAAGTCCAAGGCCACCTGCACCACCTACTGTATACCCAGCCTCTTGTAACACTCTCGAGTCCATGAATGATACCTCAACATAGGCCAGGAAGCTACACTCTGAGTTCTCAATGAACTTACTCTCATCTATGTTCAAGCTGTGTTGACGGTTGTCATACGTGGGTCGGTAAGCAGGTGAGTAGTCCTGATACAAGAAATACGCCCCTCCACCAATCATCTCACCCGCTTCATCTAAGATAGAACTTGAAAGGGTGGAGGTGCCATTGAAAAATGAACAATTTGAAGGCCTGATGTTGAACATTAAATCAACTTGACTGATGTAAGATGTTCCAATCACGTTAATCCCTACCAGTCCCAGGCCACTGGTGTTTGTAATTGTAACATTCTGCATGACTAAATTTTCCACATGCCCTAGAAAGACAGCAATGGTAGTTTCACTTGGGACTTCAAAGAAAATCTCTATGACTCCATCGAGGAGGGCTAACGTCTCTGTCAGATTCTGCCCAGTAAGGCCACAGTCCTCTATCCTGACATTCTGAATAGTGAGGTCTGTGATGTTCACAAAAACCAACCCCATACTATCAGCACACGTAATAACGGCCTCTGTTCCATCTCCACATCCTACGATGCTAACATTTTTCAGCCCATGGATGAGAATGAACTGGTCAATGAGATGTGTACCAGGGCAAAGGTAGAGTGTAGTATCGGAAGATATAGTTTGCAGGGCATCACCAAGAAATATGCAGTCAGAACTGCTACTACCATTAGAGAGATCTTGTTGGCACTCAACTGATGAGAAGGCTACCTCCACTCCTGATGCAATTAGCACTGAGAATACGACAAACATGGCAGGGGCCATCCCGGACTCAAGAGTCGCGTACACCTGTATAAAAAGCAGCATAGAATGATTTATGTCCTGTATGGCACTGCAAATTATGTGAAAGGCTGTCATACAGCCCCATTCCGTCGCATGTAGGTACCTTTTAGTCAGAGCTTGCCAGCAGTCCGGGGGGTCAGGTAGTAAGCGAGAATAATTTCTTCACGGGCTCTGGGAGTTCAAGCAGTGGAGGAGTTGGGCGGAATACATTTATAGACCTTATCCGCGCGATCATTTACGGTTACGTCATTCACTTCCGGATGGCAAAAGCGCTCGAATGCCCATTAGCTGCTGTGTGTACGGGTGTATGCGAGAAGAGGTAGCGTTCGGTTCTGTCGATTCTCCAAGGCCCCAAACTTGCGGGCATTGTACGAAAAGGCTATCAAACGACACAAATGGTAGGCGAAACCTCATACTATCATAGTAGGATTTGTGGAAGTCAGTTCACTACTGGTACTACCTAGGGTAGCTACAGCTGGTAAAAGCGTTTGAATGGTTTATCTACTCGATAGTGAGCTAGGATCGCTTCTGCGTCATGGCTATACTCACTGTGCTGTTCGCCCTTTGCCATAGTACACAGCAATCCGGCTGCAAAACAGAGCGCTTTTGCAATTTGCCATCCGGAAGTTAATGACGTAATCTCAAAATTACCGTACGTGGATAAGGTCTATACGCTACTTAGCTGAGGTCATATCCATGAATTTCTACTTGTGCTGGGGTTGGACCGCTCATAATCCTCGATCGCCTCTAGGGAAATCTTCAACAATGCGCATGCGCGATATGCGTATTCAACACGCGCGCGCGCAGTCTGGTAGTCTCGTCCGGTCCCCAGACACCAAATTTTTCGCGCGCGCGCCCTGCGGCCTTGTCGAGTCCGCAGGGCGCGCGCGAAAAATTAGGTCTGGGGACGTACGAGACTAGCAGTCTGGCAGAACACATAATTTATGGAGGCCGAGGAGCACCGAGAGAGACTGAACTTGGAAATGACGTTTGAAATCATGATGGAGAGGCTGAAACTGGTTGACTTGAACTTTGTGTGTGTGTATTTCATGGCTTGTATGTACATTTGTAAAACTTTTGTACCGTAACTCACTTATGCTCCCTGTTGGGCGATCATACATGAACGTAGTCTCGCAGGCCCGACCCACTTCGGAAGTGGGTCGGGCTTGCGAGACTAACATGAACGTTTGAACTTTTGCGTTGTCCCGGATCCCTACGTCGCGTCGATGACTATGCACCAAGCAAGGGCGCAACAAAGAGGGGCAGCTGGAGTATGACCACTTACAGTCTTACTGTAGCAGTTGTGTAAACCAGGCAAGACAGAGGTTCTCCTGCTAGCTTATAGCTTCAGGATTTGAGTGCCGACGGTACACCCTTGGAGTCTGGATGTACTGATGCATGCAATATTACCTATCAATACCTACCTACCTCAAATAAAAGAAAGCCACTATAACATCGTTTTTAAAAACGATTCATAAACAACATGATCTATTTGGGAACATTGTAACTCATGTTGAAGGAAAGAGAACCCAAAAACAAGGATTTTTTCAAAGTCAATTCTCCAGTAATTGTATACACAGCTAAAAAACGTTACATTGTAGCGCAAGTATACTATAAAGCACATCAAACATATATATGCATGTTATTGCTATAGCACTCTATACTGTCAAGTTTCGAGCTTCTGCAGGTTGGGAGGATACTTCAACAGACCCTTCCCATTCCAGAAGGGGCTCTCTAAGCTCAGTAACAGTTATGACTTGAGGTGGCCTCCTTCGTTCAGTGGAGTCCTCGACACTCCCAGACTGTGTGGCTGGTGGTTCAATGTTTGTCCTCACATTCTGGGACTTCTTGACCTTATCACTTCTTTTCTTGCGGCAATTGATCTTGAGGAGGGCATTTTTCAGTTTTGGAAAGCGATCAAAAATGTGGAAGAAAAGTACGGCAGCAAATCCCAGATAGCCAAAAGTAATGAAAACTGTTGAGAATGTGGTTTGTTGTTTCAATACTTGTTGTCTCATGCCAAACTCGGCTTGGACATTGAAATACAATGAGCCAGAGAAAAGAATGATCAGGTTTAGCAAAAAGTAACCATCAAGAGCATTCCTCCACTTTCCAACAAAAGGCCTTAAAAATAGCTGAATTGAATTGAGGACCACTAGAAAGATATTGGTGATGAAAGCGTGTTCCGGAGAATGAAGAGCATATAAAAGTGCAAATGGAATCCAGCGGAAGATAAGTCGAAGGCCAAGCCAGAATCGAAACTGAGGTTCAAATGGATGCCAAAAGACATCATAGAATGGTTTGAACCTACTGAGGTATTTATTACCATAAACTAGTGACGGAAACAAGAGGAAAAGTGGCAGCGGAATAATGTAGAATACTATCAAGACACAGGCAATGAAAGCAAGGAAGCCGTGTGCATTTTGAAAGTAGGGCACATTTGGGTCAACTCTCCATCGCAGATACCTCTCTCCAGTTAGAGTTGAAATATTGACTGCTCCCAGAAGCTCAACACATGATTCTAAGACGCTGATGTAGCACAAGATCATTAGGGTGGCAAATGCTTGGATGATCGATAACCCCGCAATCCTGTTGAACTTGAAGTATTTGCTAAAAGTCCTGAAAATTATTGAGGCTAGAATCATCAGGATAAAGAGGTACAGGGGAAAGCTCAGTTGCCACCAAGTACGCTCCAGGGATGTCAACCCACTGTGTAAGCATGTCTCGATGCCAAGGTTAAGGGTTAAGAACGAAGCAAAAATATAGTTTCCACTAGTGGAGGTTGTCGGCACCAGAATTCTACCATACAAACTGACGATGTTGGCGTAAAATAGGGCCCCATTGAGATATCCAGCTGTAATCGTTATCCTGAGAGTTGTCATAGTGACAATTAGGAGAACCCCAAGGAGTGCAAAGACAAGAAAGAGTGCAATATAACCATTCGAGCACCTTAAACACCGATCACTCCCTAAGACTACACTATAGCCACCTGGACAAGACCCGCACAGTATTCCCACTCGATTCAAGTCTGGATTACACTGAACATTGTAATCGACACTTCTATTTCTCACACTGACATGTCTAGTTCCTGGGCTGCAATATGTCGATCCCACACAACGTACCACTGCTAGGTCATCTCCATTGCTGGAAACTGGACCAAACCACACATCATTTGGCACGCGGAGTGTTTGATTTGTGATATCACATTGAATATTTGCCCTTTCTAAGACTGGATTGCATACACATGTACGAGTTTGGTTACTGTAATCAAATCCACTGCCACAGGTTCTCAGCTCAACAACAATCTGTGTCTGCACACTGCGATCATCAAGTCCAGTAGTAAACAATACAAATGTCAATGTCTGGTTTTCAGGCCCAAATATTCGCACAGGAACTGTTGATGTGTTTCTTCCACTCAATCCTACAAAGCCATCTGAGCCAACTAGTGAGGCAGTGACATTTTGTAAGAGTAATGGCTGGTCACTAGAGATATAGGATGACACAGCAGTTGGAACGCTCTGATTCAAGTTGTCAATGGCAGAAACATTTAAACTGAATGGTTCACCTGGTGTCACATAGTGAACATCCTGTTGACCTTCAATATTCAGTTCACGTGGAGGTGTGATTACATTTTCAACCCCCTGTGGATCAAGGTTGGTGAAATTTACAACATTTGGGAAGTACCTGTCAAATATGTCAAAAGTAGTCAACCCTTCATACTGTTGACGTAGTAGAACTGCCCAGGGACACTGCTGCAATGCTGATCCATAAATAATGCTTCCAAAAGGTGCAATATTGTCTGAGAATTCGATGTAGACTCCAGTATCGTTCAGGTTGGAGCAGTTGCTGCAGACACGAAAGTCATCATAACCAAAGTACAGGAAACAGTCATCAACTGAGAATGCAGCTGATTCTTCACCAGGAAAGTCAACATACAGGGCTCCACCCTGCACTCGGCCTATGTTTTCTTTGAAGTAGAGTCTTGCACCGCTAGTTACAATCAAGTAGCTGCTCCTGATCAGCCTCATGGCCCCACCATATACACCCGTGTTCCTATCAAAAGTCACGTTTCCAGCAATACCAACCACACCTTGTCTAGCATGCACAGCAGTCCCACTGTTGGTCGAAAAGTATGAATTTCCTGATATAGTCACATTTACACTGCGAATTTCCAGAATAGCTAAGTTGTCTGAACGAGATACAGCAACTTCAGAGTTAACAGAGACAATTTGATTATTGGTTGCAATGACATCATGCAGAAAGACTTGCATCCCTATCTCCCTGCCGCTCAGTTTGCTCTCAATGATCTCCAGTGCCGATCCAAGAAGGGCGATATTTCTTTCAAATATGCAGTTGTCGAAAATGAGCATGAGTGCATCTTTGTTGTCTCTTATTGGTGATGTATACCCTGAGAGTATGTATGCTCCTGCACCAGCTTGCACTCTATTTTCAGTAAAGTTGGAGTTGGAAATAGTGACAACCAGGATGCGGTTACGAAAAGAAGTAGATGTGTCTATCCGTTTTGGCATGATTAGATCATTGACTAGTCCTAGTCCTCCACCTCCTGCCGAAGAATATCTGAACTCACCAGCAATACCATTCTTAAGAAATGTGCAGTTACTGAATGTAATGTGTGAATCCTGCACTCCAGAAAATATTGCCACATGCACCCCAGAGCCAAACACAGCAGTGTTGTTCTGAATCAATGCTGAACTGGTGGTGATATTAACGCCATAGTGCAGTTGAGCAAGTACAAGTCCAAGGCCACCTGCACCACCTACTGTATACCCAGCCTCTTGTAACACTCTCGAGTCCATGAATGATACCTCAACATAGGCCAGGAAGCTACACTCTGAGTTCTCAATGAACTTGCTCTCATCTATGTTCAAGCTGTATTGACGGTTGTCATATGTGGGTCGGTAAGCAGGTGAGTAGTCCTGATACAAGAAATATGCCCCTCCACCAATCATCTCACCCACTTCATCTAAGACAGAACTTGAAAGGGTGGAGGTGCCATTGAAAAATGAACAATTTGAAGGCCTGATGTTGAACATGAAACCAACTTGACTGATGTAAGACGTTCCAATCACATTAATCCCTACCAGTCCCAGGCCACTGGTGTTTGTAATTGTAACATTCTGCATGACTAAATTTTCCACATGCCCTAGAAAGACAGCAATGGTAGTTTCACTTGGGACTTCAAAGAAAATCTCTATCACTCCATCGAGGAGGGCTAACGTCTCTGTCAGATTCTGCCCAGTAAGGCCACAGTCCTCTATCCTGATATTCTGAACAGTGAGGTCTGTGATGTTCACAAAAACCAACCCCATACTATCAGTACATGTAATAATGGCCTCTGTTCCATCTCCACATCCTACGATGCTAACATTTTTCAGCCCATAGATGGGAATGAACTGGTCAATGAGATGTGTACCAGGGCGAAGGTAGAGTGTAGTATCGGAAGATATAGTCTGTAGGACATCACCAAGAGATATACAGTCAGAACTGCCACTACCAACAGAAAGTCCACAGGGATCTTGTTGGCACTCAGCTGATGAGACGACTGCCTCCACTCCTGACGCAAATTGTATTAACAGTATCCACAGGAGCGTAGCAAACACGGCAATTGTGAGGGCCATCACGACTCAGGAGCACGTACACCTGTAGAAGCGGTTTGTTTTGACAAAAGCAGCCCCACAAGGCTAGCCCCACCCCCTTATGTGCATGTACGTAAGCGTATTAAAGTTATTTGTGTAGGTACCTTTTAGGGTTCGGAACTTGGAAAGACGGAATTGTTCGGGGATTTCAAGCAGTGGAGTCGGGCAGAAGATAGTCTTTGGCTCACTCTCAGATCAGTTCATGTGACAGCGATAATAGAACCTCATGAATTTACTTGGTAACAGCCTCACTATCCCAAATATAGATGTTGTATAAATAGCAAAGCAAATTGTGAATATAGGTACCATTGACGCATAGAGCCATTCGGAGGTTTAATAGTACTCTAGTACTTTGTCCCTTGTGCTATGTTCTATGTATGCAGGACCAGGTGTTGCTGATGCGACTTTCCCGCTCAATCGATGCTTTGTTATCCCACCATGATCCCATGAAAAGGGTTGGGCTCTATGCACAGTAGGCTTAGCTTATTCCTGTCACTGACCTGCATATGGTTGAACACAGTTAAATAGCATGCTTGTGTGTTGTACATAGAAACAGAAAATGGAGGGAAAATTTCAGCAACCCAATTACAACGACAATAACAAAATCTACGCAGTTCTTGGGGTTAGGTCAAGAGAGCCTTCATCAAGCAGCGGCTCTCGAAGTTCGGAGTAATTGACGGGTCTTCTTACTTCTTCAGTTGAACCGTCAGAATCATCACTGCTGGAACTCAAAGGTTCGTACATTCGCGTGGCACCATAATTTGCAGGTTTTTGAAATGCAATTCGGAGTGAGCGGTTTGAGAATCCCAATTTCAAATTCTGAAGCAGATTCATTGAGGTGGATTTAAGGGCTGGGAAGCGTAGCATCAGGTGCCAAATGAGGATGAGTATGAAACCAATGTAGCCTACAGAAGCTGTTATCCCTATATAAATGTACTGCCAACGTTCTATGCGGAAAGACTCAGCTGCATAATGCTGAAAGGAGTTGGTGTAGATGGCAAAGAAGAGTGCCCCCAGACACATGATAAGAATGTTACATATGAACATGATGTCGAAAGCATTTTGAGCTGTACCCTTAAATGGCCAGGCCATCACCTGAACAAAGAGAAGAATCACAAGAAATATGCCCAACAGTAGCACATTAAGTGGGTATGACAAGAAGTAAGCAAAGCAGAAGGGCACAAATCGTAAGAGAAGCCTGAATCCAATCCAAAACCTGAAGTGAGGTTTGAAAGGAGCCCAGAAAGCATCATAGATTGGCATGAGTCGTTTTACAATCTTTAGTTTCAAGGCACATGCCGGAAACATGAGGAGAAATGGAACAGGAATGATGAAGAATGCCAGAAGGATGACTGAGATAATGCCCAGGGGGGCATGTGCACCTTTGAAATACTCGATATTGGGGTCTATTGCCCATCGCACAGATGATTTGCCTGAGAGCGTTGAAACAATGACAAAACCAAGGACTTCAGCACAATTCTGAAGCAGGCTTGTGTAAGACATCATTATGAGTGTGGCAAAGAGATTAGCAGCTGAGTAACCACTGCGACTAAACCGCCTTGCGATCCGGTCTGATCGTCTTGCTAGGATGATGATGCTGATCATTAGAATGTAGAGGTAAAGGGGATAGAGAAAGTGCAGCCAAGCACGAGAAAGTGAGTCCATGCCACTGTAAAAACAGGTTTCTATCCCCAAGTCAAGGTTGAGAAAAGCAATTAGCACAAAGAGTTGGGTCACTGGAGAGTCTGGAGTGAAATAGGGAACATACAAGCTGACTATGTTGCAGTAGAAGAGGACTCCATTGAGGAATCCCTCGGAAATGGTGAGTTGTAGGAAAGAGATGCATAAGATGATCCCTATGCCAGACAAGGCAAAGAACAGTATCCACCAGAGACTGCTACTGCCACATTTGTGGCACCTGTTTGACCCAAACACAACACTGTATTCCTCGACACATTCACCACATAGAATGCCAGTCCGGTTATATCCTTCATTGCACTGTGAGTCAAAGTCATTAGGCTTCACCACTTTTTCGCCCACCTTGCAGTAATCTTGCACACACTGTTGGACAACTAGCTCACCATCTGGTGCAGTTCCTATCCAGAAGCCATTTGGAACAGTGAGGAGCTTGGTGGATCGGTCACAGGAGACAGATGCAGATTTAAGACGACTGTCACAATCGCAAGTGTCTGCTTCATAGATGAATCCTTTGCTGCAGTTGAGCAGGTTTACAGTGAACTCAGTTTGAGCAAATGAGGTAGCTGTGAACAATGTGACATTAATCTGTTGCTGATCATATCGACCATATATAGTAATAGGTGTGTATGTACTATTGTCAGTGCCGGTAAACCAGTACCCTGAGTGCCCAACTCGTGAACTTGTGTTGGTCAAGGTTGCAGAAGGACCAGTTACTTTAGATTGGAGTACGACTGGAATAATCCGTCCAAATCGGTCCAGTCCAATGACACTCAGGTTGAATTGTTCCCCGGGAATGACATTGTGGTCAGGATCCAGTTCAATTACACGAACTTGGCTCGCTAGAGTGGTAACAGCCTTTATGTTATCAGGAGGGGTCCCAAACTCAAAAGGAGATGAGATGTTGTAGTAGAGTAGCTCAAAAAGAGATGAAGTGCTGTTTGGTGCGTACTTTTGACGAAGGTACTTACCCCAAGGACACGTCTCCAGGGTGGATCCATACATGATACTTCCCAAGGGAGCTGTGTTGTCTGAGAACTCTATGGTTACATTCATCGTGGTAATGTCAATGCAATTGGTAATGATATCGCCAAGGCACAGAATATCGAGTGCACCAAAGTAAATGACACAGTCCAAGTAGAAGAAAGTTGTTCTAGAGGCCAAGTAATCAGCATAGATAGCACCGCCAACGTTAGCACCGGTGTTGTTATGAAACATAATGTAAGTATGGTTTCTGACAACAAGGAGAGAGGTGGCTGTTAGCCGCAAGGCTCCACCAAATGCTCCCACGTTTCCGCTGAAAACGAGGTTGTCTCTCACTTGAAGTGTGCTCCCAGTGCAGCGAATTGCAGTCCCATAGTTGTTGGTAAATTTACTAGTACCTGCTATTGTTAAGTTTACTGTTGCAGCTTCCAATATTGATGAGGTGTCGGTTGCAGACTGAATATCAGTATCATCTTGGACAAACACTGTGTTGTTTGTAACGTATGTGTCCTTGAGAGTTATAGTTAATCCAGATTGTGTTAAGCTCGGCTTCGCTTCCACTGCAAAAAATGCAGCGCCATACACTGCAACATTCCCTTCAAATCTGCAATTCTCAAATAGTGCCAGGTTTTGAACAGTATGAGAAAAATGGAGAGATTCCAACAAAACTGCCCCAGCTGAGAATGCTCGGTTGTCAGTGAAATTTGTATTGATAACAGTGATACTGTTTGACTCTAGCTGAAGGTTTGATATGATATTCTCAGTAGTATTTGGCCTTCCAAAGTCAAAAAATAGAGCCATTGCAGCAGCTGTCAGAGAAAATTGTAGTCCACCCGTCAAAAGAGCGCTATCTATTCCGTTTTTGTCAAAACTGCAGTCGGAAAACAGCACATGTGAATTACTAACTCCAGAAAATATCTCTACATGAGTTCCTCCTCCATATCTGGCTGTGTTGTTTCGAAATGCACATGATTCTACTGATGCATTCACAGAGTAGTTAACCTGAGTAATAACGACAGAGAGCCCACCTCCAGCTCCCAGAAAGTAGCCTGCATCCCTAGCCACTTCCGAGAAGCGATAATAGAGCTCGTATATAGTTTCTAAGCCACAGTATGAGTTCTTCAGAAAGTAGCAGTTCTCAATGGTTAGCCTCGACTGTTCAAGAAGGTTAAAGGAGTTGTACTCAGGGAAGTAGTCGACATAAATGAACAATGCACCACCACCAATCCTGTCCAATGCTGTGATTGTGAGATCTTGTGCTAAGAAGAAACAGCCCTCAGCAATGTTCTGAGAGAATTCGACTTCATGTAGGCAAGAGTCTCCTATGGTGTTGATGCCAAGAAGTCCAAGCCCTTTCGTGTTCTTGATGGCACTGTAGTGCATTGAGAAGTCACTACAACCTCCACAAACTAATGCTATCCTGGAGCTTTTGCTTAGCTGGAAGAAGAAATTGATATACTGGCCAATAGCATCTCCAAAGGAGGTTAAATTTTCACCAGAAAGTCCACACGCCTCTATGGTGATGTTCTCAATGGAAAGCCCGCTGATGTTTGAGAATGCAAGCCCGAGGCCTGACGCGCAGGAGACAGTCACCTCTGATCTACTACCGTTACCAATGAGTGCAATGTTCTGGAGGTCATACACAGGTTTGAACTGTTCGACACAGTGGCACCCAGCTAGCAGAAGAAGTGTTGTGTCCGACAAAATATTACCCAATGCTTCATCAAGTGTTGTGTTTTGTACTTCGGTAAGACTCACATTTGATGCCCCACACTGTACCTGGGTGCAATTTTTTGCTGCTGGGTGTACGATCACCTCTCTCCCCTTACAGCACAGGAGAACACAACAGAGAGTTGCCAGCAGACAACCCAACACTGTACCTCTCATGCCCTCAGCCTTGCAGATACCAACGAGTTAAGATATATGGTGCTGTATAAACACAGAAAATATAATTTTACGGTACATTTTATACAAGACCAGCCACGCCCCCAACTCACAGCGCTTGTAGATCGACTCCAGCTAGCCACTACCAGCTGTATAAGCACGCTCCATTCGTTCCGCAAATGTCACAGTCGCATCAAGTGTTCTCGATAACCAACCCACCTAAAAGTCACGACGTCGGCCGGATGCCAAGTATACTCCCCCCATTTAATTAAGGTCACGAGACTAAGGCATACTGGCATAGCTTGTGCGGGGGGGGGGAGGAGGAAAGCCTGGGAATGAGGCCATTCTTTAGCAAACAGTCTCATTCCCAGACCTGCACTGCATCATTCCAGTATGAAACACATGGTGACAACCCGGCTGTCCTTACCTTAGCTTGGTTCCTGACACCAAGAACCAGGCTAGCCATTCCTGCATACTGAAAGCAATCAAAAGCTGGACTGTGGTGAAGGCCTGGGAACGAGGCCACATGGTGATATCATGCAATACCAAATACACACACACACACAGCTGCTTGGTATATAAGGTTGATACCATCAAAGGGTGTTACTTTTAAACATTACTTTTGCAAAACCCAAACAGTCTTTTATCAACAAAATTAATGTTCAAATCAGCAGTTCCTAGTATTAATCAAAAGTTCTTATCAGCATGGTTTCAGATGGGCTCATACTGTGTCATGTCCACCTTAGTACCATCAATGGTGTGATCTTCCGTATCATCTGGTTCCACTTCAGCAGTAATCTCGGAACCAATCAGATCCAGCATGTCCTCCTCGTTAGAAGCAACGTACAAGGGGTTGTCAAAGGAGACACCTTCTGAGGATCTGTCAGGCTTGTTGGGTTGGTCAGGCTTCAAGTCATCTCCTGGGTCCAATAGATCATCCTTGGTGTATGACCCTTGTTTGCGCCTCCTGTATCTGTGGACATGTAATTAAAGCTGGGCGGTATATCGATATATATAGTAAAACCGGTATTGGATTGTAAACCGGTTCCTGTTCAGATTCACGATTTTTCGGCGGCGCGCGCACATGCACGCAGCGGCGCACAGTCAGCCGGTCAATCACATGGACCAAGACCACATGTAGCTAGTTTGAAGAATTGCCACCCGTTTGAGTTTGCAGAGATTAAGCAAGCCAAAAATGTCGAGAAGCCTACAACGAGCAGCAGTTGTGGCCAAATTACGATCGATGTAGCGCTCGCAAAAGGTGAGAAGTGAGCTCGAAACGGTGGGAGCAGCTGACAGATTCGGTAACCCATAATGCCGACCTTCGAAAAATACTTGTGGGTTGGCAGCGCCAGCTTGGGGTCAAACCGCTCCAGCATTCAACGAAAGCCAGGTTTATCTACGGAATAAATAGGCATTATGTCCTTCGCCAAGCAAAATCGAATGCTGGAGCGGTTTGACCCCGGGTACGCGCTGTCGGCCCACGGGCATTTTTCGGAGGTCACCATTCCTTCGCTTTATGCACGCACTCGAGAAACTGTAACTAGCGATCTCCAGGGTGTGGAATATTTTGCTGCAACTGTGGTCCAGTAATACGTTAGAGCTGTACATGAGCTACACAGTTCATTATGTAGCAGCAGACTAGGCGCTCCAGAGACGCTGCGTACAAACGCTTTACCACCTGAAGGTCATTCCTGCTGCGAATTCTGCCAGTGAGCGAGTTTTCAGTTCCTCTGGTCATATTGTTTCCAAGAAATGCTGCAATATGTTAGTTTTCCTGGCCCAAAATTTGTGATTTATATTTGCACTTTGTTAAACAAACTGTTATCACAATATTGTCTGGAAGGGAGGGAATTGGGTCAAAAGTTCACTGTATACCGGTATATCTGCTATTATTAGATTTACAGACACCGGTATGAAAATGATGATACCGCCCAACTTTACATGTAATATAGCCATCACACAGCAACTCTAAAACCAATTTTCTCTCACACTTGCTACCTTAATTGCCACACCTATACTAGAAAATGTAGAACATTGTGGGGGCAAGCCTGAGCAAGCAGCTACTATGCTACATGCACATGATAGGCTAAGCTTCACGTTGAAATGGTGAGCTGAATTGCTAGCGTTAATGAGTGCCATTTATGCACGACCCTTACCTGAAGCGATCTCAACCTGGCATGTATAATTTGTACGGTCTGCGAACAGCCTGCCGTTGATGGTCGGTCCGTAGCTGCTGTGACAAACAAGAAGTAAGGTGCTGTGCGTGCTTAAACTTGAGCTGACTCCACTATGGTTGCCAACACTGCACTCTGGCAGTAGCCCAGCATTGCCCTTCACCTATTGAGGCTACCTACTAAGTGCACGAGGACGTTCAATTTTCAGGAATTTAAAATTTATGGTATATGGCCACAAGCAAACAAGCACGTACATTACAAACACACTTCCGCAATGCAGTCCCGCTAGTATGGGGCTCACTCAGGCTCGTCCCAATTACAGTGTGTGTTTATACTAGACCTTAATCCAGGTCAGAATCAAGAATAGGGTTTGTAAAAACGCTCTAATCTGATTTGGAAACTGATTTACTTTAGGACGTGAGTAAAATATACAAAGTTATTGGATAAGAAACACGTCTTCTAAAGTCACTCACATGATGACCCCCACAAGGATGATGATGACTGCAATGATCAACACCACGAAGACTACCCCAACCCCTGCTGCCACTCCTCCAACATTACGCTCGCTAGTTGGTATTCGAACGACAGGCACTGGGTGGGGAGACAGTATAGCAATGTTACCATAGTGACTATTGCCATAGTGATTGCTACCATAGTGACCATTACCACTTGGTAGTGGTGCAGTCAATAGTAAATCCACACAGCTATCACTGGGCCAGTGAGGGAATGTTTCATCTGCAGGTATACTGTACGTAGTCACAGGCACGACATGAGTGCACATCACTACTGACTAGTCTACTAAGGGGTCTGGGAAGTGTTGACAGCAAAACATGACGTTTTTGGTTCATGCTTCGCTTGAGACTCTCTACAAGGCCAAGCAAACTTGATTAGTTTCACTTCACTTCCAGACAGAAAAAGAAGCGGGTGGACATTATTTTCATTATTTCTTAGAATGGCTAGAACGGGACATTTCTTTGTCTGCAGTGAACCCAGTTTGAGCTATCACCTGGAAAAAGTCAATCTTGGCTCTGTTTAAACAACTGTCCATGATGAGCAGCAACACAAACAAATTGAACTGCACAAGGCGTTACGAATAATGAAGCAGTGGGTGGGTGTGGCAGATGTACGCAGCAAGGACAAGAAACTAATAATCTAGTTATGGCCTAAAGCATGGTGGTGTAGAGTAAAAAGGTTCAATTCTTACCTGTTACAACAATACTCTTTGAGGATGGTCCCACAGTGCAGCTGTAATTACCTGCAAGGCCACTTAGCCCCACAGGCGAATCAATGTTGAGCACTGTTCGGTAGGTACTTCTAATACGATCAACTAAGCTCTTGGTCTGGTGGTGATTAGCACCAGGTATCACAACCCCGTTCCTCCTCCAGGTGACAGTGGTAGCAGGTCCACCAGTGGAGGTACAGGTGAGGGTCTTGGAGCGGTTATTATAGGTTAAACTCGTTACACTGGGAGAACCTGTAAGGATAAACCAGTGTCTAAGTGATCATGTGATCAAGCACCTTAGTATAGTACAAGGGTCACTGTAAACAACAGCCCTCATGGAGCAACATGAGCCCAAAGGGTGAATGCTGTTCCATGCACCTTTTTGTTGGATCTTATCCCTAGCAACCTATTGCCACACCTATTATCACCTCCACCCCATTCCACTTCCTGTTAATCAACCTCAAAGATTTGGTTAGCCTGGTTCCCAGGCCACCTAGTCTATCGAGCTAGACCAAGCTTCTCTCGCTCGCCGGAAGTTGGGGGCGGGGTTGAGCGAGAGAAGCTTGGTCTAGCTCGATAGACTACAGGCCACCCAAAGGGAGACAGGGAACTGACTGTTTGCACATGTACATAATAACAACAAAAATTGCACATACCCTAAACCAAGAATACAGGAATGGACTCCAGCAGTAATGGCAAGGAGTAATGATAGTAAGTCTTACCTACAAATACACTCTTTGAGGATGTTCCCCTGATATTCTCCACAGTGCAGTTGAAATTTCCCACAAGGCCACTCGCCCCCACGGATGAGTCAATGGTGAGCACTGTTTGGTAAGTACCATTAACAGAATCAACTAAGCTCTTGGTCTGCTGGTGGGTAGCACCAAGGGTTATCACAACTCCGTTCCTCCTCCAGGTGACAGTGGTAGCAGGTCCACCAGTGGAGGTACAGGTGAGGGTCCTGGACTGGTTATTATAGGTTAAACTTGTCACACTGGGAGAACCTGTATGAATATACAACACAAAGTAGTGGCTAATAACATGTGATAAACTATTCTAAGGATCACTGTAACATGTTCAGCATACTTACCCTCGTCAGACCCCCCACCCCAAAAGAAAGAGCAGGTACTCACTGTTTGCACATGCACGTAAATTTTGGTAACATTGTGCTTAATTATTGGGTTTTTCCAATTTTGAGGGAGTTGAACAGTGTGAGTGTGTGCATGTGTGTATCACTCACCAGTGTTTGCTGTGTACACTCCAATGTACAAGTACGCAGTATCATTTGTTACATATGGCAGCTGACAGCGATAGATTCCCACATCTCCTCCTCTCCTCCGGAACATACTTACCACACTAAGACCTCTGGTTCTGTAGAAATCCCACTCTACATGCGGTTTATCGTCAACATGAAAACTCTGAACTCTAGTGCCATTGGGGTAGTACCAGTTCCCAAAGGCTTCCTTTCCATTTTCCCTTATAAACGCCTTTATGCAACAGTCAGTATCGTTAGTTACACAAAGCAGGGCACTGTCACTCAGACCCATGTCCTCCAGGGCCACAAGACTATTGTTCTGGTACGCTGTACCTCTGAGCGAGAACATGGGCTTGTCTCCAGCTGACAAGAAAGAGATACCAGTGTCATAAAGGTATGTTTGATGTGAACAAGAGGGAAGTGAAACCACTGCTTATGTTGCCTTACAGCTGTGTAACAATATTTGACAGTTCCTTCTCCCTCTCCTCTGGGAGCGACTATGCACTGAACACAGTGGGAGCAAGCTTAGCCCCAGCTAGTCTCACAAGCCAGACCCACTTCTGCAAAAACAGAGGGGTCTGGTGAACTGTGTATAACAAGCTGTGTCCCACTGAACGGTTTCTTCACTAGTGGAAAAGATGTCCTGCTCTTTGTTGTTGTTTCAAGACTGTTATTTGCACTCAATCTAATGTGTCGTGTGAAAAATAATGCAACGTGATTGGACCACACTATACAATGTGATGGGGCACAGCTTGTATACACAGTTCACCACACCCTTCCTTCTTTGCTTGTGTGAGTCCAGCTTGTGAGACAAAGCCACAACAAAATACAATTTCCACAGAGAAAGTGTGATACTTCTTGCCACTTACCAATACAACCGTCTTCTCCATTTCCGATGAAACCTGGATCACAGGGACATTCAATAATGCCATCACTTCTGTGCACACACATAGAATTCGGACCACAGCGATGGAGACTAGGGTCACATGAATCTGGTGAAGATACAGAAATATCAGGGCAATTTGGATGCATGTATACAGTAGCTAGAAAACAACATTCTAAAAAGAAACTCTGAAACTTACCAGTACACTGTGATCCATTTCTCTCAAAACCTGGCTTACAAACACAACAATACCCGACACTATTGGGGACACAGGTAGCGTTCGGATGACAGTCATCAATACCTCGAGCACATGCATCTGGTGAAATACAGAATGTTTATAATATCAACAATTTCAGCTTATTTTGGAGTTAGGCCTGGCGATAAATAATGTCCTGTTTAGTAGATCTGAGTTTGATGAATGGAGTAAATTTACACACACCAACTGACCTCTGCACCCAGCCTGTGATGGACAGGGGCACAGTGAGGAATTTCTCATACAGTCTTTGTTGATAGTGACGTCCAGCCTGAACTCAGATCTGGGGTCTAGGTAGGGTTCAAAGTCAAAAATGATACAGCTCTAAATATTCCTATGTGATAGTTTCTAATTACTACACACTGATGACATCACAGTGATGTAATGTGCAAAATGAAACCCACCTGTCAGGTTACTCAGTGACTGCAGCTGCACTCCTCTAACTGTGAGGGAGGACACAGTGATACTGCGGTTTGAGGTCACAAAAGAGTAGGCAGAATCCTGCATGAGTAAAAACAAATAAGCTGAGGCAGGATATTACGTCTTGAGAAGAAGTCAAGAGATTGTGAAGTTGTTTGATGGATGTAGTGAGGCCTGGTGGTTGTATCTCAGTGGTCAGACCATGACAACTCAAACCAGAGGTTCTACATTCAATTCATAACGTTATTGCCAGTCATTTTCCTCATAACATAGACTTATTCACAATCTCATTACAAGCTTCTTTACACTCCAACAATAGCACATTATACCATGAAATGCATACCGGTTTGAAGATGGCAGTATTTGTTCCAAAAGGAGGATGAAATGCAGGTCTGTTGTTGCTCCTGACCCAGTTCTCAGCACACTCCCAGTCATGGCGACGTGACGCCCCAATAAACTCATTCTAGTAGGAGAACAGAACAGTCACCATAGCCTGGTTCCCAGGCCTCCCCTAGCTCCAGTTTTGATCGCTTGCGGTATACAGTTTTTGATCATACTGCGAATAATCAAAAACTGGAATCTGGGACTTACAGAACAAGACTATTATCATCCCTCATTACATCCTTGTTTACAGTACACAAAAATACATCCTTTTGATTGCTTACAGTACACAAAAACACCTGCCCTGTGCTTGCATGCATGTGCATTCAACCTGAAATACATCTAGCCTCGTTCCCAGTCCTCCACCACAGCTATCGTCGCTTGCAGTACGAATAACGCGCAGGAGGCCTGGTAAAAATAATCACGTGATGTATGCCACTGACGTAATAACATAACTTTAATATTTTTCGCTACGTCACGAGGTAACTGCACAAAGCCGACTTGGACGGACTGGAGCTCGTGCGGGACGTTTATCCAACGAATTTCATGTTTAGACGAAGACGATAAGAACAGAACGTGAGGAAAAGGACGCTCGAATGGAAACAAGAGTGAAAGTTGACGGTTGCAGAGCGCTAGAAGCTGTATGACGAACCTGGAGCGCGACCAGCTGTTGCTAATGGTTCCAGAGGTTGGTTTTGAAGTCGCTATAACACTAGCTTGCTCTTCGTTCTTCGCGCTTTACATATTTATTTCTTTCCATACGCTATCGATCGATATCGTGGCTACTGCTGCATAATAATTCCAGTCTCGTTCCCAAGACATCATTCGCCTGGGTACGAGGCTACAAAATTTACTAACTAGCATGTGTGACGTAGACAGTGGCATACATCACGTGATAATTTATACCAGGCCTCCTGCGCGTTATTCGTACTGCAAGCGACGATAGCTGTGGTGGAGGACTGGGAACGAGGCTAAAATACATCCTGTTCAGTGGTAGGACTATATCAAGCGATGTGGTTAATTGAGTGTGTGCATGTAACAGGCACTAGTGTAGGACCGGTTTTAATTGCGATGGTCTAATATGTGAGTTTTAGTTCAGTTCGCAAAAATTGGAACGCAAAAATTAACTGACGTAATCAATGAGCACACGGGGGTATACCGCGTACCGGTGCGCGAGCACGTGGCTAGCGTTAGTATTGCGAACAGTGTGCCACATGAACGTGGGCCCATACGAAAGTTAACCTGCCGTCACAAGCTTTCGTCGATACTTGAAGCCAGTGAACAAGCTTTCGGTACGTGGCCGACAACAACGCCACATGTTTGAACTGCAACTGCCCTTGGATCATTGGCATTGTCTTATTGGATATCTACAGGTAGTTTTTCTCCCACCAGAGGGGTCCATACTCGTTTGCAAATATGATGGCCACGAACAACACTCTCTAGGCAGTACATCTCGGGCACGATGACTCGACTTCCCATCTTCTCTAGCTCCCTGTGCTGTCACATGTCGCGTACTGAATTATTCTATTAGTAGCCTACCCCAATTGGCACCGGACGCAATAATTAAATATGCAATTGGCTTGAAAAGTACAGAACGCAAACATTAAATGCCGCAATTAAAACCGGTCCTACGGTAGACACTACCTGAGACACAAGGCTTTCTACCTTCTGTTCAAGACACACACAGAGGGGTGAGAGACTGGTGGTTGCCTGATGGTTATATCTCAGAGGGGTGAGAGAATGCACTGTTGTGACTTTGGTCTAATAGCCCTAACCCTCACCTCTGCGTATGTTAGCAAATGTCTTAAAAGCTGTCATGTGTCTCGAGGTATGTAAACTCATCTTCAAATCTCAGACTGGTGTATCTATCTACTGTTCAGGTGCCATCACACACATGACCCCCATACCTTCCCTCTGGTTCTGGACTGGAGGTGTGGGAATGAGACTATGTTGTCAAAGGGCACATGCTATTGTGGCTAGCAACCAGACAAGTGCCACCCACCAGCCAGACAATTTGGCTCTTACTACCCACCATACATAAACATCTGCTGTTGACAGTTGTAATGGTAGTACAGGTGGTTGGAGCACATGGTATACAGAACGTTGTTTCATGCTCTGAAAGCCCCCTGTAATAAGAAATGGCTATCGCAATCTACTTGTACCTGAACATCCACAGCCATAGGTGGGGAGCTTTCTACTGCAGTGAGTAAACAGATGAACAGTGCAATGGTGCAGTACCACTCAAAAGTGTGGGGAAGATGAACTATAATATATTAGCATCACATATGCACAACTAGGCATACCAGCACATGAGGACTGTTCGGAGAAGCGGATGGTCACTGAAGGCTTCAAGATGATTTTTCCATTGATGGGCAGCAGAATGCGTCTCACGGTCACATTGTTTTTGACATAGATCACGGAGTTTGGAGGCGTCTGCAAGTGAGAGACAGAATACTGAATTACTGCTAACGGTTCAATTGGTGAGAGTTGTTTGTTCAGCGTTTATAAGAATTTTTAAACGCCCTCGTAGCATGGATAGTAGAGTGTATGTAGTATGATGTTTGTGTCCCACTACTCTATTATGTATGTTTGTAGCAAGTACAGTGCAGTCTTGTCCTTGGTTATCACTGTGGCAGTTTTCAGTGAGTATTTCAGGTGCAACAAAAGATAATGAGAAAATATAGGTGACTATATGGTCACAGGTTCAAAAACAATACTTGTGTTTTTCTGAGGGAAAAAAAAAGGTTTTACAATTGATGTCTTATTTCGTATCCTTTGCACGTGTAAAAATCTATACAAGCAAATTGCGACTAGACCAGAGGACTTTTATGCACAAGTACATGTACATAGGGTGTGTCGCAACTTACGGCAGCAAAGCTGGCATTCTGCCCGCCGCAGGGCACCCTTCCCAGGCTCCAGTTGTTGGGTTCGTCCCAGTTGCTGTTGTGGAGCCAAAAGTATTCATCGCACACCGCCAGCTGAAGCAACAGCGTCACCACCGCAAACCCAAGGCGCTTCATTCTAGACGTCACTCTGAAAAGTAGACAGACTGTAGAGCGCACTGCAAAATAATTTCACACCGCGCGGACTGCGACAGCGGTTTGTCCTTCAAGCCTCGTTCCCAGGCCATTTCATTTTTGGGGACGGCCCGGGAACGGGGCTATGTTTGCGGTGCATTGGGCCATGGGAGGGGAAAAAAATCATTTAAAAATATTACACTCACTAAAAAATAGAAATCAATTTTTAGGTTACAAATTTTTTTTATTAAAATGTGAAACAAAACAAAATCAAAATTTAAGCTATACAGAGTCATCATCTTCGACTTCCTGCATCAGCATTGTCATTCTTCTTGACATAAACTGGTCTATTCTACTGCAGTTCCAAGCCTCCCAAATCGTGATAGCTTGATGAGCAACAATGTGCCGCTCAGCAAAACTTGATGCAAGAGTCGAACGACCATTCTCACCCCCTGGTAGTGGGGACCCCCTGCGGATATCGACTGGTTCTAGCCACTGGGAAGAGATCACATACTCACCAGCAACATATGCTAGCTTATGGTAGGAACGATTGCCATATTTCTCACAGTCCTCGGTGGCTAACCTTGCCAGGACCTTCCCATGGTTCTCGTCCTCTTTGATGTTGATAATGAGGATATCACCCATGCCCCTGGCCACCCAGAGTGTGTTGCTGTCCACTATCACAAGTGATGTCGTTCGAGTGGAACCTTGCTGTTTTCGAAGAACTCGGTTTCTCATGGTGGTGAGTCTAGACCGCACGCTCACATTTGCTTCTCTTGTGATGTTCTTGCCCCTCGGTCGAGGTCTGATGACCGTTCTCAGCGTTTTCCGTGTACCCCTCTGCGAAAAGGGGGAATTTGTGGTGATAGATGCTGTCAAGGGATCGTTGCTGATTGTAAATCCTTCTGGTTCATTTTTCTTCTCTTCTTTTGGCTCAGACGGAGTTGAAATGGTGGCTGATTTTGATCTTTGCTCAGGGTCAAACAGTTCGTCAAAAAGTTTTGGATCTGCTTTTATGTTTTCATCAGTTGGGTCAATACTGTCGCAGTTGAAGACGTGAAGTAGGGTGTACGTCTCTGCATCCCACTCCATCACACAAGAGAGCTGCCTCCCGACACCCCAGACTTTATGTCCATTTGAAACAAGCTCGTTAACAAGGGCCATCCTCTTTACAAAGACTGGGATATAGTGCAATACCTTCATATTGACACTGTCAACAACAGTTATAGTGTTGCCACAGCCACACCAGAGACGATCACTTCCGACAAAAACCATACACTTGGCAGATTTGCCACTCTCAGCTAGCCTCAGGATGAGTGGGTCTGACCAGTCTTCCGCCTCGGCTTTGTACTGTTCCTCGTCACACTTGATAACGCAGGCTTCGGGAATGAACTTTGCATCTCCGATGGGGCCTTGTATCGAGCTGATACTCTTACGACAGAACACACACAGGGTGCCGTTGGCCAGTGATGAGAAGACTCTCTTGACCTGCATGAGGTACAACAGACCAGACGAGACAGGTGAGCATTTTCATTCCAAATAAAAAAGCTCAATAAAGTTGATTTTCAATTGAAAGATAATTTCAATTTATCAACCTTGATCTACACCTTCAACGTGATAATAAACTGTCGAATTTCTTGGGGCTTATTCCCCAAAAGTGGTAAGGATCAATGAGATTGCGAGATCGGTAATTATTACGTAGCACTTCCCTTACAAAAGTTAAGTTTTTTTATCTCTACTCTAGTACTAGCCTGGTACCCGGCGCGGAGGAAGAGCACCTGGTGCACACTGATGCGCTTCCGGTTAATTAAAAATGGCGTTGCTCACGTTTATGACGTTCACACTGTTTAGGGGCGTGTGCTCTGACGAGATTTAATTAGACATCCAGCCGTGGCCCAGACTCCAGTTAGCGAAAATGGCATCGGTGTGCCGCCTTTGCGGATCCCCTGTGGCTTACAGCCACCATAGAGTAGCATTGTTTGGTAAAAAAGCTAGCCAGGAAAGACTAGCATCAAGGATAAGCGCTCTGTTGGATATAACGTTGAACGATGACAACGGCTTACCGAATCTCATGTGTGCAAAGTGCAAGCGGAGAGTTGAAAGTTTAGAGAACCATACTTGGGGTCGCAAGTCGCTGAAGGGCTCGAGAAATCGCTTGCTGAAAATCCGAACACGCCATTATATTATCCTGACAAGTTTATTATATTGAGTCCGAACTCTGACGTCACATGACACAGAAGAATCAGAAAATAGTCCGGAGTCCCCACATCTTGGGGAGATTAAACGCATGCGCAAACAGTGTGTACCAGGCGCTTCTCTGTTTTTCGTGCGCGCCGGGGACGAGGCTACTCTAGTACATGTATCTGTACCTTATTTGAGTGGGTTTGGCGTAAAATGTTAACATTGCTAGGTTACAATGTTGCAAAAGTGTGTGCTAGCCCAAGAAATTCGGCTTGGTTCACCCGACTGTTTCTCCTCGTGAGAGGGTGGGGGTCTGGGGACGAGACTACTTGCATCTTGGCAGTTGACAACAGACTAGGAGGCACTAATTAGAGTAAACTATCTGCCTCCTTTAGTTCTACTACCATGCCTGAAAATGTGCAATATTTCTTCAAGGAAAGACGAGGTGCTTACCCTCCCTGCCTCCACTTCTGTGTCTAGTGCCAGAACAGAGTCTTTCATGTTGAATGTCCACAGGCATTGTGGGTCACCAACACTCTTGTAGCCATACACCTGGATCTCATGATCCTGTGTGTGTGTGTGTGTGTGTGTGTGTGTGTGTGTGTGTGTGTGTGTGTGTGTGTGTGTGTGTGTGTGTGTGTGTGTGTGTGTGCACGCGTGCGCATCATGGGTTAATGTGGCCAACTCCATAAATACATGTACCATGCATGACATTGTACAATAGAAAGAGACACTTACAGCGGTTCCAATCCATATCCTCTTCTCTACCTCCCCTGTGGCGGTCATAGCGTAGACCCTTCCCCCAGGGGCTTGCTTCTCCGGTAGATTGAACACACCCTTCCGAACATCTACGATACTAAAGTTCCTTTCAGTATCCTGTCTTGCCCACGTCCATAGCGTGTAGCTCTTTGGTCCTTCCTCCTCTGCCAGCAGTGGCCGGGCATAGATGGTGTCAATCTTCTGCAAGGGGTGGTCCTTTGACTTGAGTAGTGTGTGCTTGCGGCACATGAATCCTGGCTCCGATAAACGATGTACTAACTGAAGGAAGGAAAGAGAAAACCTTATCAAGTAATGAAAATACATATTGCAGGGCCGTAGCAAGCACTTGGGAGCTGGTCCGGCCATGGATGTGATTAAGCCACACCCCTAATTTTAATTCAATGACATCACACCCTTTAGTTCCGCGCTGGCACGCTCTTAGCAGTGAAGTGAAGTCATTGCCACTGCCGCTAAACCAAGCAGATTGCATGGGACACTGCTTTTGTTCGGCCAAATGTGCGCTTGGAAAACTTATAGTTCGCTGGATGATGTGGCTTTTCTGGGATATCATCTTGTGCCGTGGAATCGGTGATACTGCCAGTTACTGTAGCCATGGCGTGGTACGAGCACAAGTTATTGCTCGGTGCAGATGTGCAAGCGCGAAAATTTCATTATCTGCGCATGCGCAGTTCCAAAATGACCGTAAAAACTGGTCCGGCCAAAACCGGACCAGCCGGATCGCTTGCTACGGCCATGTATTGAGACAGACAGACAGAAAGACAGACAGACAGACAGACAGATAGACAGACAGACAGAGACATACTTCATCGGTATTGGGTCTCTCGGATGAGGTGTGCTTCCAGCAGTCATACATGAGGTCCATCATGCCAGGGAAGGCGTGGTCTGCATTTCCGTCACTGACAACGGGTCTCTCCCCCTGGATCACAGCCCTGTTCAGCTCCTGGGTTGTGCTGAGGGACTCAAATGGACGCTGCCCTGTCAGCAGCTCAAACAGCAGCATTGCAAAGGAAAAGATGTCCACCTGTGGGAGGGAATAGGAAGCAGGGGAAGAGGAAGAAGAAGGACGAGGGAGAAGAAGGGGATTTGGGGAGGTAATGCCAATACGGACAGTGTAAATGTATTCTTTACAATTCTACATATCCACCAGTTATTCCAGTGGATCTCTTACTCTCTCATCAAAGGCCTGGTCCTCCCCACGCCTTCGTATTGCCTCAGGGGCAAGATATCCTGGGGTCCCCTCTTCCCCCTTCACTCCACCAGGGTTAGCAAAACGTGAGATGCCATAATCTGCAAGTTTGGCGTTGATGGGGTCCTCAATCTCCAGGGACCAGATGAGGACATTGTCTGATTTCAGGTCACGGTAGACAATGCCTTGCTTGTGCAGGTAGCGGAGGGCAAGGGCAACCTGTGTGTGTGTGTGTGTGTGTGTGTGTGTGTGTGTGTGTGTGTGTGTGTGTGTGTGTGTGTGTGTGTGTGTGTGTGTGTGTGTGTGTGTGTGTGTGTGTGTGTGTGTGTGATGAAAAGCATAGAAATTACCTCTGTGTAATTCATTTTCCAGCGTTCCTTCCTCTGCCCAAAAATGCAGAATACCCACATATCTTCCGTGAATGTGCACTGTGTAACCTTCATGCTTTCTCCTTCCTCCTCTTCCTACATGTAGCTCCCCCCGCCCCCTTCACTCCTTCCCTTTCCCCCACTCTTCCCCCCCCCACCTCACTCCCACCTCCCTTCCTTCCCTCCAACTCACCTGGAGAGCAATCCTGGTAGAGATCTCATGTCCCAGCACGCCACCTGGCATGCGTAGAATGATGGAGGCACGATTAGCCTGCACTGCCTTGAACTGTTCCACCTTCTTGTCCAGGATACCAAAGAGGCTTCCCATGGGGGCATACTCAATCACCATACACATAGGTCGGATGGCGACTCCCAACAGAGAGACAATGTTTGGATGGTTGAGCTGAGCGAGGACAGTTACCTCCTGCCGGAGGTCACGGAAGAGAAAGAGTGCCTCACCCGAGGTGATGATGTCATCGTCAGGGTCAAATGGCCGCTGGCTCAGGTCTGTAGTTCCTGTGTGTTCAGCTTGCGATGCAGTGAGGAACTCCTTTACTGCCACCACCTCACGTCGATACTTGCCCCTGTAAACTGCACCTATATATGTGGTGCAAATGGGAAAAGCAGTATGTACAATGTAGGCACACATGCTGATATTTACAGCACACTAAATTCATGTTACATTTAGGCTCCAGCACATTATGCTTCATTGCTACCCTATTATGCTATTCCTTTATTCCTGATAATTTTACCAATTATGCTCAGTTATGTTCCCCATTATGCCCAATGTGTACACAGCGTTTACGTGACAGTTCTGATCGCGTAGGGGCCTTGAGTCGGTCCAGCAATGAGATGTGGACTCTGTCTCCACGGGCATACTACCCGAGATCTGATATGAGCTGTTGCAAGAGTCAGACGTTACGATCCTCGTGCTAGTAGTACCTAGCGTGAGCGGTATATGCATATACTACAGTTACTTTACACGTGGCATTCGGTTCAAAGGTTAAAAAATTATGTAAGCGTGCGTTGCGCTTACCTATTATGCTCGAGATTGTGCTTATGCTAATAGCTGCCTATTGTGCTTTAAATTATGCCGGCATAATGTGCACATGTCTAGTTACATCGCTGTTACTAGATTGTTTACAGTACACTAAGTTTAAGACATACCGGCTCCACCTCTGCCTAGCTTTGTGGCAGGGTCCTGAGGGTTGAACTCAAACTGAGAGGTGTCGACCTTGAGTGCTGTCGGAAGGTCCGTGAGAAGGAGGTCAGGGACAAGGTGGTGGAGGGGTACTCTCACTTTGTAGTCCGGACAGAGAATGGTGTCCCCCACTAGGGCCTCCGCAGCACAGTGTTCCAGCTGGAAGATATACACCTGTGTGTGTGTGTGTGTGTGTGTGTGTGTGTGTGTGTGTGTGTGTGTGTGTGTGTGTGTGTGTGTGTGTGTGTGTGTGTGTGTGTGTGTGTGTGTGTGTTGTGTGTGTTACTATTAGATACACCCCCACCTTTCCACCTTCCCCCACTCACCTCCTTCCTGTCTACTCACTTCACACCCTCACACCCCTCCCACTACTCACCTCCCACCCCCTCTCTCCCACCCACTCCACCTACCTCCCCCCTACCTCCTCCCTCTACCCACTTACCTCCCCCCGGGATTGATCCATCTTGTCTGCGAGGTTCCATGCCTGTTTCTTCTTCCCCTTCTCCTCCTCCTCGTAACCCTTGAGTACTTCCTCAGGAACCTTCCAGAGCACTTGACGCTGAACAAGCCATTCACCCTCCACATCAATATCATTTAGTCCTGGAGACGGGGAGGAAGAAGGGAGGAAGAGGGAGGTGGGAGGGAAGGGGGAGAAGGGAGAGAGAGGGAAGAGGGAGAGAGGGAGAGAGGGAGAGAGGGAAGAGGGAGGGAGAGGGCAAGAGGGAGGGAGAGGGAAGAGGGAGGGAGAGGGAGAAGGGAGGGGGGAGAGAGGGCAAGAATGAAACAAGAAGACGGGAGGCCAAAGTTTAGACAAGTGTTTTATACCTACACGTACGTACCCACCCTATGTATGCTGACAATGACACCATATGTTTACTACATACATGTACTGTACCATACTACATGCACTGATTGTCAAACACAAGAGGCTAGGTTCCAATTCAAGCTATTCCTTCCCCCTCTTACCTGGGAACCATTCATCGATGGCTGGTGTTCCCCCACTTCTCTCTATTTACATGTATCAATGGTTGGTCCCCCTCCCCACCCCTCTCTCTCTCTCTCACCCCCTTCCTCCCTCTTCCCTCCTCTCACCTGGAAACCACTCATCAATGAGGGAGTCCAACTGATCAACAACATAGCCCATGGCAGAGAAGTCGTTACAGTTCGACCACACCTGGATGTCCACACCCTGTGGGCCTGCTGTCAGCTTGTCCACACCCTCACCAACATACTTAGCTGACGCTTCAAGCATCTGGTCGCCTACACCCACACCCGACATCTCTGGTGTGTGTGTGTGTGTGTGTGTGTGTGTGTTGTGTGTATACAATTATTACATGTGATGGAGTTGCTGAGTGAAAACCATGTTTTCTTCTCTCTATAAACCTAGTCTCTTTGCTACAGTTACAGCAAGAGTCAATTTCCCATCTCTACTTGTGTCCTTCCTTTCTACATCATTACTCTTTCTCCTCTCCCTTTTCATCTACCCCTCCTCCTCCCTCTTTCCTCCCTCCTTCCTCCTCCCTCCCTCCTACTCCCTCTTTCCTCCCTCCTCCCTCCTTCCTCCTTCCTCCTCCTCCCTCCCTCCTTCCTCCTCCCTCCTTCCTCTTCCTCCCTCCCTCCCTCCCTCCTTCCTCCTCCTCCCTCCTTCCTCTCTCCTTCCTCTCTCTTTCTTACCGTGTGCGACATTCTGAATGGACTCCACAAGAAACCGCCCAGAAGAGTGGATCACTACAATGCCACGCCTCCAGTAGATGATGGGAGGAGACTGGGAAGAGGTGGAGTGCGTCTCAACCAGTCCGGAACGCTTCAGGTTGATAATCAGTCGCGAGATGATACGACTCCAGAACCCACTAGGAATGTATGCCATCTTGTAACGTCGTCGGATGCACACGATGGGATTATCAATCACCTTGACTCCGTCCACAATCCAAGGGGCACCGGAAGCCTCTGGTTGGGTAGCCTCCTCTTCACTGCTTGTGCTGGTAATAATGTCCTTACGAAGCATCAATTTGTCCTCGACTTCGGACTGGTGTGAGATTGGCTCGGGGTCGACAAAATTCATCAGAGGTCGCTGGAAGGGAAGCATTGAGGGGATGAGGCGTAGACCATTGCCGAGAGAAAGCGCAATCTCAAATCGCTCGAGCAGCTGGAGATACTGAGAAAAAAATTTGCTCGGGAAACGTTTACTGTCTCGGAAAATGAATGCAACGTTGGACTCCTTGAGGATGCCATTGTGGACAAAGGATTGTCTCTCGGGGATTGTCACAACTTCTGCGAGCATGTCAGCGAGCCAGACCGGGTCGATGAAGTAGAGGTTGTTTAGTCCTCGCAGATGGTCATTGTAGTGCAGGAGGATACCATTGTCATGAAGAAACTGGGCAGCTGTGGTGAGAGGAGGAAAATTCATCGTTGGATAAGATATTGCGACTTCAAAGTGTACTTCTGAACAGCCATTTATGGAGTATTGTAGTCAGCATACTGTACTATATACATTATGTAATTTCAGTGGCTTCTCAGTTGGCTTCCGCATAAATGAAGAGAAGGTTATCTGTTACCAATTTGAGCTCGGAAAATAACTTGCCGACGTTTCGACTGAATGCTCCAGTCGTCCTCATCTTCTGCCCTGATGACAACTGCAGCATTCAGTCAAATGTTGGCAAGTTATTTTCCAAGCTCAAGTTGGTAACAGATAACCTTCTCTTCATTTATGCTATATTAAGCTACACATGTACATGTACATTACACCTGGTCTGCATGTGTGCCATGGGCTAGTCTTGTGTACAGGTGGAAAACAGTATTTTGGTGGTCCATCTGGGCACAAGACTAACAACATACATGTAGGCTACCACCACATGGCACAAGTGTCACATGACTGTCACATGACTGTCACATGACTGTCACATGACTGTCACATGACTGTCATATAAGTACTATCACATGATCATCACATGATCACTACAGACTGTAACATCACTCACCCAATGAGAGCTCCTCGGGGTCAGAGATGTCGCTGTCAGGGATAAAGTCGGCAAGAGCGGCAAACTCCTTCTGGTTGAGGACTGGGGGAATCCCCTTTGTCTGACAGATCTTCACTTCACTTGCTATCAGCTTCTGCAAAGCCACGTAGCTCGCTGGGACCTGGGGAAGGGGGGAGAAGGAACCATGAAGAACCCTGCTAGTTCTCCATCTCTAGCACATGATGTTCACGTACTTGCATGCCAATGACGTGTTCTCTTGTGTCGTGGTCTGTAGCACTGATAGCAGCATGGTGGATTCGTTCCTGGAGTTCTTTCATTCCATCCAGCGTCGTGCAGGATACCATGACGATACTGTGGTGGTGTGTGTGGTGTGCATGTGTGCGAAAAAATGGAAAGGTTCGTTTTCTCTCATTTGCTTTCTCTGATGCGCCCACACACACACGCACGTGCACACACACACACACACACGCACGCACGCACGCACGCGCACGCACACACACACACACACACACACATTAACAGATGTGTTGTAGATTACTGAATATTTCACCTGGATATGCGGGGATACCCGGGCTTGTCATAAAGTGCTCTGATCCTCTCCTTGTATGTTTCCTTGAGACTGCGGGCCCTCGACACTGGTAGCTTGTCCAGGTGGGTACCCACAATGAGTACTGGGGAGTGCGGGGCACGAGCCTGGAGAGAGAGGGGGAGGGAGGGAGGGAGGGAGGGAGGGAGGGAGGGAGGGAGGAAGGGAGGGAGGGAGGAAGGGAGGGAGGGAGGGAGGGAGGGAGGTTTGATTAAAGGATTGGAGAGAAAACGAACTGAGAATCGGTTCTCCATCTCAAAAGAGACTCACCTGTATGTTGAGCAGCCAAGGGCGGAGGTAGTCAATGCCCTTGTTGCCTTCCTCCATGCTCCACACCACAAGGTAGAGGGTGTTGCGTGAGAGGAAGCATTGGTGGGTGGCGTAGTACACCTCCTGGCCAGCCAGGTCCCACGCACTGAATATTACCTCCATCAGATGCTATTGAGGAGAGAAATCTCATTAGAAACTGAACAAAAAACCAGTTTAGGGCTGAGTAGGGGTTACTCTATGCTGTATGCAGCCTTGTTTGTTTATCAAGTAGCCACAAGTTTTGCTAGTCACTAAGTCTGGTTGTAATGTACACTAAGTGCAGTGCATGACCCACTACGTGAGGCAGTTCCAATTAGTGCACACACCGATATCAAGTCTCATTCCCAGGCCACTTTTTACTGGTTTTGGAACAAGACTACATGTATCTACCTACACAGTAGCCTCATTCCCAGACCTTCACTTGCAGTGCTGTGTTAGTACTGCAAGCGACAAATGCTGGGGTTAGGCCTGCGAACAAGGCTACCTAGTTGTGTATAAACATACCCTCTGGGAGGGACCTCCACCCTTCTTCTTTGCAAGGTGGGCTGGGGGGTGCACCACCCATTCTGCCACTTCCACCCCCACAGTGGAGACATTTTCGGGGAGGGAAGAGCCAGGGCTACGCAGCACAGACAGTAGTGTCGTCTTCCCACGACCCTGTGTGTGTGTGAGAGAGAAAGAGGGCTAGGGATGAGCACACTTGCACACTATAGACAGCTGTATGCTGTCCTACAGAGGGCAACCTTGGTCTATGGACTAAAACATGTTTGAGGAGAAAATGAGGAAAAGCAGATGCTGGAAATCAACCAGGTGTGCTTATTTCCAACTGAAGAAAGTTACCCTGGAGAGCTGTTGACTTGTATGCCAAGCTAATGGACGAGTTACAAGACAATTCTCCCCCCCCATCTCTCCCCCCCCTCACCACCCCCCTCCTCCCACTTCCTTACCTCCCTTCCGCCTCTCCACTTCCCCTCTTCCCTTCTCTCTCCTCCCTTCCTTGCCACCTCTCCTCCTCTCTCCCCCCCACTTTCCCTCCCCCACCTCCCCCACCTCCCCTATCCCCCTCACCTGTAAACCAACCAGCATCAGCTTCATCCTGTTATAGGGGACACAGTGTCTCAGTTGCGCCCTGAGGTAGGCAAGGAGATGCTTGGTGGAGCCACCACGTGTCACACCGGGCATCAGGTGTTGGGGGACATTGGAGATCTTCAGTCCGTGGAGGATGAGCTCCCAGCAGTTCCGTAGGCGGCCCAATGTCAGTGGGAGAAGGTGGATGTCTGTGTTGCTGTAGAGGGGAGGAAGAGAAGGAGAGGGAGGGGTGATAAGGGAGGGGATGGGAGGAAGAGAAAAGAGGAGGAGTGTCCGTCTGAATGTACAGACCAGTCATTAAGGTGTTGTGTGTAGGTGTGTGTGGTGGGTGAGTGACACTACCAGGCATGAGAAGAAAGCCGGCACTGCCAAGATCCCACCATGCTCAATCTAGCATGCCGTTGGAAGTGGAATGTGAGGGAGGAGACACACAAGCCACATCGGAAAGCATGCAATGGGGCTCACAACATGACCACACCCCCATGGTACCGTAGAGGCAGATCCAACTCCAGTCATGAAGTACTGGGCTACCATAGTAGGGTTAATGAACAGCTTGGCAGATCTAACTCCAGTCATGAAGTACTGGGCTACCATAGTAAGGTTAATGAACAGCTTGGCAGATCTAACTCCAGTCATGAAGTACTGGGCTACCATAGTAGGGTTAATGAACAGCTTGGCAGATCTAACTCCAGTCATGAAGTACTGGGCTACCATAGTAAGGTTAATGAACAGCTTGGCAGATCTAACTCCAGTCATGAAGTACTGGGCTACCATAGTAGGGTTAATGAACAGCTTGGCAGATCTAACTCCAGTCATGAAGTACTGGGCTACCATAGTAGGGTTAATGAACAGCTTGGCAGATCTAACTCCAGTCATGAAGTACTGGGCTACCATAGTAAGGTTAATGAACAGCTTGGCAGATCTAACTCCAGTCATGAAGTACTGGGCTACCATAGTAGGGTTAATGAACAGCTTGGCATATCTAACTTCAGTCATGAAGTACTGGGCTACCATAGTAGGGTCAATGAACAGCTTGGCAGATCTAACTCCAGTCATGAAGCACTGAGCTACCATAGTAGGGTTAATGAACAGCTTGTTTTAGCCTAACAGCGAAATGTGCCTTAACAGCAAGGTGCAGTTGTGTGATAGATGCATATTATAGCTTGAAACATTGCAATATAAAACTTTGTCCACCTCACTACGGTATCAATACTGAAAACATACGTGCAGCCTGTGGCAAGAGCGTATAAGAACAGGCGGCTAGAGGAAGAGCGTGTAACCCCAATAGAAGCCCGTAGTCCAGTCAAACTGTACTAAAAATAGAACACCCAGCACCTGCTTAGCAACATGTCTACGTGCAACTGCACATACGTGTTACTATTTTTAGTACGGTTCAATAATTCCGACCAGTTTGGAATTTTACGTAGTTACACGCTCTTCCTCTAGCTGCCAGTTCTTATGTGCTCTTGCCTGCGGTAATGGGGTCTTGTAGAGGTAAGACCAAGAAACAAGAACCAATGTTTTACGACTACAGACAGATGTATGAGACCCTACCTACACGTACACATGTACAGGAAGACAGCTGTAGCTCACACTAGCCTCATTCCCAGGTCCCATGCAGGTTATCGTATGGAATGCAGCCAGACGGTCATCTCACACAAACACAATCCCTCACCTGCTGACATCCAGCCTCGCAAGGCCACTGAAACTGCCAATGTAATCTGGCAACCACTTTATGTTGTTGCTCTGTAGGTACAGCGACTGCAGGCAGGACGACCAGAGGTCACTCGGCAGCTCTCTCGGCTGGTCGTCCCCCGGTCCTATGTCTATGAGCTCCACTCCCACTCCAGGCCGAACTTTCTTATCCACCCTCTGCCGCTTAGCGGTACTAACTAAACCTAAGATCCTAAAAGAGAAAAAGAGGACCAAATATCTAAACTCCATCCTCACGATTGGATCATTTTCTACAAGAGAGGGGTGACGAACCAATCCTTACTGTTTGACAGTGGAAGTGTGTCTAGGGTTCTCCTGGTTTTCGGTGGAAATCGCCTTGGCGCTGCTCTGCTCCTCCTCAGACTTGTGGCTGAGGACAGTGAGGAGGTTGAAGCCAAGGTTCAGCTTGTTCATGCGGTTGCCCGTCCAGAAGGACGTCGGAGGGAGAAACCTGATCTTGTTGTGGGAGAGGTCTAGAACGGTGAGGTGAGTCAGCTCTGTGATGTTGCGTGAGATTTCTGAAATTTGGTTGTAGGAAAGGTAGAGGCGTTCGAGAGAGTGCATCCAGTAGTTGGAGGCACCGATGGGGAGGTCGAGAAGATGGTTGTGAGAGGCATCTAGGTGAACCTGTGTGTGTGTGTGTGTGTGTGTGTGTGTGTGTGTGTACATGAGGGGAGGGGCAATGACACATGTCTGAGGAAAGAACACAAGTATAAACAGCCGAGTTTCTATAGCCAAGTTTGTGGTATTCATCTGCCAGTTTACAGTCATTCCATGTACCTTGTGATGCTAGGAGGATACCAGTACAAACCACTCTATTAGCTATTGTGTTGTGCACTATATATATATATCATAGTGGACTGGCAGATTTCATTATTACAACTCTGCTTAGCTTGTATATACAAGCTCATACACATGATGATCACATGATCCCACACAGTGATCACAAGAACCCACACATAGTGATCACATGATCCCACGCAGTGATCACATGATCCCACACAGTGATCACATGATGATCCCACAACGACCCCATGTGGTCCCCCTCCTCTTCCCCTCCCCTCACCAGGTTGATACACCCCCAGCTACAGGACTGGGACAGCTCATTGAGGTAGTTGTGAGACAGGTTCATCACATTCAGCATACGGAGCTCATCAAAGGTGTCTGGGAGGGCCCGCAGACGATTGTGAGAGACATCCAGCTTCTTCAGCTTCTCACACACCCAGCGGACATCATTTGGGAGGCCTTACAGAAAGAGATGGATAGTCTGATCTGCTACTCAGCTACTAAACCAGTTTCTATATACGTGCATGATCTACCAGGATTTCACATCATAGGCTCTTGCTCTCTCATAATTACTGCCCCATTTCACTCAGTAATTACACACACACACACACACACACACACACACACACACACACACACACACACACACACACACACACACACACACACACACACACACACACACACACACACACACACACACACACACACACACACACACACACACACACACACACACACACACACACACACACACACAGCACACACACACATACATATACACACACATACACACATACCACACACCTGATGTGGTCTGTGCGCTGGCGTCCTCTGGGTCCCCCGGGAGGTGAGTGAGAAGGTTGTAGGACAACTGGAGGGTGGTAAGTTCTGGCAGCTTGAAGAGGCCACTGGGGATGTACGTAAGCTGGTTGTGGGAGGCATCAAAGTCTGTTAGGCTGTGTGTGTGTGTGTGTGTGTGCAAGGGAGAGGGTGAGAGGATCGAAAGAATGTGAGTAATAAGAACTAAACTAAGAACCCCCAAAACAGACCTGGGAGAGGACCACTAGAGAACTAGCTCTAAAATGATGACACATAACACAGCAACCTTCAAGGTAGACCCTTCAAGGTAGACCCCTTCCAGAAGTTTGTACATACTCAATTAGCTGAGGATTTTTCTTCAGTTCAAGAATTAACCCCCCCTTCCCTTCTGATGTGGATAAAAGGATATTACATCAGAAGGGAAGGGGGTTAATTCTTCAATTCAATTTACAATTTCAGAAAGAAGCAAACCCACCTGACACACTCCCATGCCACCACCTCCTGGCAAATCTCTGGGAGACGGTTGTGAGAAATGTCCAGGATCTTGAGTGATGGCATCTGGAAGAGCTGGTCGGGCAGAGACGTCAGGCAGTTTGACCGCAGCTCCAACCGTGTGATGGCAGTGGAATACTCGGCTAGAAAGCTCCATGGTATCTCTGTCAATCCAAGCTCCTTCAGCTTGGCATGGTACAGCTGAACTGGCTCTGGTTTTCCATGTGGGCGGAGCTTTTGATGGATGATGCTCTTGATGATTGGAGAGAAGCGGGAGGCAATGGTCTGCGTGATGAGGGCTCCCTGCTGCACCAGGTAGCTGGCTACTTCAATTTTGCTTCGGCTACATGCACAGTAGAGAAGGGTATCTTTCCCATCCGTTTTAATGGTGTTTTCCCCATGGATAGTACGGTTGACATCGAACTCCATCTCTTCCATGAGATATTTGACCACACCAAGCTGGCCTGCTGAACACGCAGTGAAGATAAGGGGAGGGTTGTCGAATGCATATAGATTGGCACCAATGTTGACCAAGTATTTGAGAATGCTCAATCGCCCGTCGATGCAGGCGACAAAGAGAGGGCTGAAGCCCCCCCTCACTGTCCGATAGTCGGCACCATACTCAATGAGAAGACGCACAAGATCCAAGCCTCCGCTTTTCACAGCTGCATAAATGGGCGTCCCAAATCCAGTGTTCAAATTGGGATTAGCCCGACTCTTCAGAAGTAGTTTGACAACATCGTAATGGCCTTTTAAGGCAGCAGTGTAAATAGTTTTCTCTGTGACTTTCTTTGCGTTTGGGTTGCTTGAGTTGTTTGTCATTTCCAGGAGAGTTTTTGTATAGGGTTCGTTTGTCAGTAGAAGGTTGACTGTCTCTGTGTCTCCTGAGCTACAAGCCGAGAACAACTTGCTAGCAACGTCTGTGCAAGAGAGAGAATGAGAGCAAGTGTGTGTGTGTGCATGATTCTATCCTGTTCTCCCCCAAACATGCAGCAGAGGGTGTGTGTACGTGTGTTTGCAATTCCATCTCGTTTCCCCCCTCAATAGCTACTTTGCAGTGTTTTGTTCAGCAAATTATGCTCCTAGACAAGACTTTTGCCAGTTCATAGTCCAGAAAACGAAGCAAGTACATACTCCAAACATTACACTGTGACTATAGATTAATCTGATGTCACCAGTCCACAGCAAAAGGCTGGTTGGACACTATTGGCATATCGCTTTTCTTTTGAATACAGTCTAAATTTGCACAGCTACAAACTATCAATCAACTCACCATCCTCGTTGGTGCTGTACATTCGCTCCATAATGACCTCACCCTAGCAAGTTGGCTTCAGATATCCTCTCGCTCGCCCAAACATTGATTCTTCAGCAATGAAAATCAGCTATGGCTGTGTACTTTTGGACACTCATTCGCCACGAGGAGGGTTTTACCTTGTTGGCGTACGATGGGGGATTTTACTGACGGTGTCAGGAAACAGCGCTGTTGTTCAATTAGCACGCTCATACAAAGACACTCGCCATTTTCAAGATCTCCACCCAATTTATGTGACGTCACATTTTCCCGCACGTGACTCACGGCCGCTCGCCTCTAGCGTCTCATTTGGCCGAGCCTCTGACTCTGTCTGGACTCTGGTACTGCATGAGTGGACGCAGCATCCCCATCGGAAGCAGACTAAACTAAATTTACCGGGGGTAAGAGTCGATCATGTCGAAAAAACCGCCACCCAGACCAGTTCCTAGAAAACCAGGTGTGTGCCCTTTGTGAGATTCAATACTTTGGTATGAAATATGCACACTAGACTATAGCTAGTGGTTCTGTGGTCTAAGGCCCTGACTTGGGGTTGAACTTATCTATTGTCTCTATGAAAATCTAGATAATGAGATGTGTAAATTTATCTGGACTCTGATATGGTTAAAACTTTGTCCACTGATCAGAAATCAGAGGTAAATGAGAGGTTACCCTAATAGCAGGGTGATTCTGACAATTGGGTATCTCTACTGTATGTAGAAATTAAACGATTATTCGTAACAAAAACAGTTCACTCTGTTCCGTTGATCACAGAGTAATGTTCCATGACACATATCTTCCAACAGCCGTTTTCTTCAGAGTTAGCGTTACACATTTGTTTCAAATGTTTGCAAATTGTTAGTACATTGTTAGCAGATCTTAACCCAAAGCATTTTACGACCATACTGCTCTTTGCATCGTTATGATTCCATCCCCTCCAACACTTGCTTTTCTGTCTTTGGCAACACCCAAAGTTGACTGTGTGGGCGCCATTTTACTGGCAGATCTTCATTGTTGCATGTATGTCCCACTTGAAGAAGTTACTGGGTAGAAATCCTTCCATTAATGACTTTAGTCAGCATCCTCCTTTCTGCTCTTAACTCTGCATTTACGAATTTTTCCCTTCCATGTTAGGACATGTGGAAGTGGTGCGAGCCATTTACCCCTACAAGGCACAGCATGTACGTTGGTGATATTGGTAATCTTGCGAGCCAGAACTAACCAACCCCAGTGTGGATCGCTTACAGAGACCCCAAAACAATCTGCTCTGGGGGCGGTGGATCTGGCTGGCAAGGTTTTGTCTAAGATGCTGTGGGTGGTACTTGTCTGTCCTCTGTGTGTGAGCGTTCATGCCCATGTACATCGGCTGATGACAGATCTGTTTACATTATGTTTCAGAAGTGTGTTTATGTTTTGGTATGCAACTAAAGGCACAGAATCTTTCAATTCAACTCAATGTGACCTTGAATGGACGATAGACTTGGGCTATAGTGTCCTTGTAGGACTATCATTAATGTGTCATACTAGCCTCATTCCTAGACCCTTCGTAAGGGGAGCCTCGGAATGAGACGTGCTTCATGGTGTGTTGTGGGAAAATTTCGGGACCACTGCTACCGTCGTATCCAGTAGTTTCCCTAGAAACGTGATTTGGTGGGTACTAGGAGTAAGGGGGGGCAATAAGGACTGTTAGTCTTTGGTGTGTCGGGCACCGTATGTGTGTATGCAATGCCTTCAGTTTTTACTGACAGTGGTTGTAAGGTTTGACTTCGCTTCTTCTCCAGGGAGATGAACTATCGTTTGAGGAAGGGGACACACTCTACATTTTAGAAAAGGTACATGTACTGCTTACACTCAGACCTTCCTCTTCACAAGTGTTAAATTTAGAACCATTTCTAAACATTGGAGCTGGTATATTTAGTCTCGTTCCCAGACCCTCAGTACACAAGGCTGCTGAGGGTCTGGGAACGAGACTAGCTACATGTAGTACTACGAATGGAGTTTTCTTTCTCACAAGATGACGGAAACGGTTGCAACTGTTTTGTGTTGACAATCACTTGAAGCACTCAATTTGGTTAGGGAAACTACTCTTCTAAATGACAGAGGCTTATTTTCTTACCATATTTGGTTTGAACTTCCGAACTCTGCCATATTCCCACCAGAATGAGGATGGATGGTGGAAGGCCAGGTGTGGAAGACGAGAGGGGCTCATCCCTAGCAACTACAGTGAGTCTAGCTCTCTAAATGGATGAGGTTAATCTCATAGGCCCCCCACCCAGCGTTTTGTCTTCACAGTATGTTCCCAGGTCCCCCACCCAGCTGGACTGCAAACTGGGTGTGGGTAGCTTTGTACCTGGTCTTCTGCCCAGACCCCACTCCACCCTCTCTCACAAGGAAAAGGGCCTTATGACTATTGAACACTTTCTTGGTTGTGCCGAGTCAGTAGCTCACATTTTGAACAAACCGATGATTACATCTTTCAGCTTCTCAGTTGTCTCCTGCATAAAGGAAGAGGAAGGTTATCTGTTACCAACTTGAGCTCGGAAAATAACTTGATGACATTTCGACTGAATGCTCCAGTCGTCATCAGGGCGAAAATGAAAAAGTATGAACAAACCTCTTTATATGGATTACATCTTCATAATATATCCCGATAACACTATTTGTTGGCTAGTAAGGAATGCTTGTACGACATAATGCTATTTCATTGGCTTGTTCAGAATTGAGACTGCTGACTCGACAGCAACCAACCAATAAAGTGCTCAATAGTCACCAGACCCTTTTCTTGTGAGAGGGTGGGGTCTGGGCTGTCACAAGACTAGGTGCAAGTAGTCTCATACCCAGGCCCTCCCCACTAAGAGCCTGGGTACGAGGCTCAGGGGGTTGGGGGAGGATGTTATCTGTAGTGTGATTCTTGTCTTCAGTTGAGAGCAGTACGGAAACCATTGATAACCCTTTGCATGAGGCGGCAAAGAGAGGTAGGTCTAATGTCGGTCTCTCTGGCTGTGGCTACAGATTGTGACCTTGGTACTGTGTTTCACCTTCGCAGGAAACCTCCCATTCTTACAAGAATGCTTAACAAACAGGGTACGTCCACTAGCACACATACATGTACCACAAGTTGACTCCTCCTTGGTTGTAATACATGTATGTTCCATAACTGTACCCTCATGTGACAATCATCACCTCCCCTCACATGACTATCACATGGTCTATCCCTCCCCTCACATGACTATCACATGGTTTATCCCTCCCCTCACATGACTGTCACATGGTCTATCCCTCCCTCACATGACTATCACATGTCTATCCCTCCCCTCACATGACTGTCACATGTCTACCCCTCCCCTCACATGACTATCACATGGTCTATCCCTCCCCTCACATATGACTATCACATGTCTATCCCTCCCCTCACATGACTGTCACATGTCTACCCCTCCCCTCACATGACTATCACATGGTCTATCCCTCCCCTCACATGACTGTCACATGGTCTACCCCTCCTCTCACATGACTATCATACAGTCTCTCCTTCCCCTCTCAGGTTTCTGTGAACGGCCTGGATAAGTCAGGGTCTACTGCATTGCACTGGGCTGCCAGTGGCGGCCATTTAGGTAAGTGCGTACACACATACTACATGGTTTGTTGCTACTTGTTTGTTACCATCCTCCGTCTCCTCCTGCAATAGATTGTGCACAGGCTCTGCTTGCTATCCCTAATGTGGCAGTTAATGTCCAGGTGGGTGTGTACAACTTGTACTCAAGCCACTCCCATCTCCTAACCTCATACCCAGGCTCCTTATGGAAGGAGGAACCGAGCCTGGGTATGAGACTATTCGTCTTCCCAAGAGTGTTCTTGATTTCCCTTTTCAACTTTGGTACTGCATGTGCTTTTATCTGGGCTCGAGACATTGTGGGCCGGGCCCTTGTGTACACTACTTCTGCAGAAAAACATGTATATACATGCAAACAAACACTTATATTTTTGTGTCACTGTAGAATAAACTTGGTGATACACCACTGCACAATGCAGCATGGAAGGGACACGCAGATGTTGTCGCAGCTCTCTTAGAAAGAGGTTAGTTGATTGAATCTTGCCTGGTCCCATGGCTTTTTGGACAACTGGAGATTAATCCTAATTAATGCACATCCAGGGTTATCCCCTCAGTTGCATATTGCCATGGTAACTATTGTACAATAAGAACTTACAGCAGATGGTATTCTAATTGATGCACACCTGTCGTATAATACCGTTTTGTGCCAATTTGCTACACAGGTGCCGATAATACTATTCGCAACAATGAAAAACAAATACCCTTTGACCTCTCAGCAAAGAATCCAGAAGTAGGGAGGCTACTCATGGTCCACAATGGTAAGGTCAAGGTAACATACCTAACTTCTTTCTAGCCTCGTTCCCATGCAGGTCCCCGTCCAGCTTTCCATTGCTTGCAGTGATGAAAGGCTGGGCCAGGGACCTAGCTGGGAGTGAGGCTACATGTAGTTTGTTTCCAACACATGAATTAAGTACTGCAAGTGTTGAAAAACTAGGTGGGACCTGGAGAACAAATAACACTAAACTTATATATGGGCACATATGTCCCTGAAACCTCAAGTGAGGTGACTCCTGATTTCTTGATTGGCATTCTGGTGATCTTATAGCCTCGTTCCCAGGTTCCCACGCACGAGAGCCTGGGAACGAGGCCAGTGATCTTAGAGAACTGCTTGAGCATTCTTGTTTTAGCTGTTGGCTAAATTAGTGAGAATCGTGTGGTCGCTGGGTTACTTTGAAATGGGTTATACATGTATTGTGTCTTGTATACATTTGTGTTGTTTTGGCTTTATTAAGTGCTAGCTACTTTGTTACTCCGGATACAAGACTCCACTTCACTTGGGTAGCTAATGTGTGTACCTTGGGCACCCGTGCACTTACATGTAAGATAAACACACAAGGACCTCTTTGTTCTGTAGTACTTACATCACTCAATGGTACTCAATAGGCTGTTAGCTACCTATAGTATATTGTCAGTAGTCTTGTGGAGCCAGACTCTCACACTGACACAAGGATTGGGGGGGGGGAGGGGGGAAGGGAGAGAGTCTGGTCTTTGAGTTGGTGCTAACAAGCCCAGGAATTTCTGGGGGCAATGAATTGACCATAAGTGGGCATGCATGTGTTTGAAAGTCTGGTTTCAACATCACTTCCATGACTTCCTTGTCAATAGTTTAATATCCTACTGACTTGCTGACAGTACAACACCAACTCATGATAAAACTCACTCCCGTTTTTCTTGAAAGTCTGGCTCCACGAGACTACATTGTCGGTACATTGTCATATATTTTTTGCCACATGTAATACTAACTTGAAAGCAATTTCATTGCATCCAAGTTTGACAGTGTAAAATGCTTCATTGCTCTACTCAAGAGCACATAAGAACAGGTGGCTTGAGTAAGAGCGTGTAACTCCAAAAATTTGAAACCGGTCGGAATTTACCGCCAGTACTAAAAATAGTAACACATACTGGGCAGCTGTGCGTAGACATAAGCCATTGTTGCTAAGCACGTGACCGAGTGTTTTATTTTTAGCAATAATTTTGACCGGACTACGGGCTTTTATTGGAATTACACGCTTTTACTCAAGCCGCCCGTTCTTTATGTGCTCTTGCCATGGAAATGACAACATATTGCAGGTTAGAAAACGTGCTAACAGAATCCGGGTCATTTGGCCTCATTCCCAGACCAAAGTGAAACTGGCCTGGGAATGAGGCTAGGTGGCCGGACTAAAAGACATAATCATATTTATGGACTAAGGATGTTTTGATTACTTGTTTACAGAGGCTGAGGGTGAATATGGTGAAGACGAAGATTCTGATTAGTGCCCACCATGGACATACATTCAACAGTGGGGCAGACACCAATTTTTTTTTTTTAACTGTCTGGCTCTTGCTAGTTCGAGTACCACACCTCTTCAAGCAGAACAATTGCCACAGTGTTATTTTGATAATCTGATAAAATCATATTAATTATGTACTACTGCAGAATTGGTAACTTTTTTGTCTTAGATGTTGTTTTTGGAATTCACTCCTGGTGATTAAAAATAGAAAAGAAGGTTCTCTTACCAACTTAAATCTGAAAACGTTTCGACTGAGTGCTTCGCATCGCATGCATGCCCAAACATGAAGAAATACGATGAATAATATTTTTTTAAATGAGAAGATAAAGGAATGCTACTATAATTGGAGATACGAGACTACACTATGAGGCCAGCTACCCGACTGCCTTTCTTGCACGAGATAACATTTTCCAGTCAGCACTGCTAATGAGGCCGGCATCCTGACTGACTTTCTTACACAAGATGACAGTCCTCAATCCTCGTGCATCTTCCAGTCAGCACTGCTAATGAGGCCTGCATCCTGCACTATATGAGTATACCTCGGCTGGAAATAAAGACAATTTTGATTTTATGATTGACACAAAAAGTGAGCAATTCGATTTCCTGTGAATCATTCCTAGGCTTGAGGAGAGAGCCTGGGAATTATGCTAGGTGACTGCCAGTTTTTTCTCTTCCCTCTATTTCGCCTCATATTTTATTTCGGCCTGCCTCTTTTTAGAGAGATATGGTTCGATCATTCATGAACATAAACCATACATGTATGTCAGCCATTGTCAGGAAGAAATGAGACACCCACAACATGGCTAGCCTAGTTCCCAGGCTCCACTTGGCAGGGTACAGAACACAGGGGAGAGCCTGGGAACAAGGCTACTCATGGCTTGGTGACAGCTAGCACTAGTCTAGGTGATGCTCTTGGCTCCAATACTGCAGTGTTGCCTCATGGCCTCCAGCTGAGCATCAATGGTCTTTCTGTCTGGAGACCATGGCCGCTGCTCCACACTGATTTCCTCCCCCACTGGTCTCGGACCCTGTGGTGCCTTGTTGTCTGTCTCCCTTCCCTCCTCACCCTGCTGGCTTGTGCTTGCAAACACATCATACCTGAAGAATGGAGACATAACTGTACACTCTAGAAGCTGGTTAAGAAACTTATGGTTATAAAGGAAAAAGCATTATAAAGGAATTTAGATGTTATGAGGCGAAAATAGAGGAAAGTGAAAAGGCCGGCAGTCACCGGGAGTCGAACCTAGGACACCTCTGGCTTGAGCCGCCAATGCTCTGCCACTGAGCCACGACAGCTGGACTTAGCATTGTTTGTATGACCAAATAGTTCTAATGTTGCTCCTAGGCCTCCCCTATTTCTTACTCTCCCATTGACAACAATGCATGTACATTGAAGCTGGTTGGTCACTCTTCCGCTTCCACAGCAAAGGGAAGCCTGGGAACACTTAGTTGAGTGAGTTGGTCTCAGACTATGTCACAGTAAACTAATCAATAGTGCGTACAAAACCAGTCCACACACGTTTGTGGCCACCAGCCACAAGGATCTGAATAAACCCCACCGTACCTGTGTTTGTCAGTGAGGTAGTCTCTTGTACTGGGGAGAAGTTGCGGTCTCTTGATGACATAGTTGGTGGTGTCTCTTCGCTCCAGACAGACCAGGTCTCGCTTGATTGACTGCTGGGTGCCCAGTCTCTTCACCTCTGACCGGATCTGTTCAAGGAGGTCGTCTTCACTCTCTGTGTCACACCCCAGCTGACGTAACGCTGACGACACCTCACTGTAGCAAATACAACAGGAGTCACTAGCACATGCAAACACTGACAGAGCTCACCGGTGTTAAACTGACAGTTCACTGTGCAGCCATTGTCATAAGGACTTTAATAATTCTTTTCAAACTCAGTGACTAACTGAGCTGTGAAGCAAACACTTGCTTACAGCTCTCCAAATTTTCATCTAGCCTCGGCTCACAGACCCTCACTCAGCTTCTCCTCAGTTTCCATATTGCAGGTGATGAAACACTGGGTGGAAGCCTGGGAGTGAGGGTACCTTATCTACACCTATGTGAGTAGCCTCGTTCCCAGGCTCTTCTGCTCCGGAACATGGACATGACAATCATGAATGATTCTGGTGGAGGGGGGCCTGGGAATGAGGCTACATGTGAGGTTACCACCAGTGCATGGTGAACAGTAGCCTCTCATTCCCAGGCTCCTGAGTGTCTGGGAACGAGGCTACATGTGAGGTTACCACCAGTGCATGGTGAACAGTAGCCTCTCATTCCCAGGCTCCTGAGTGTCTGGGAACGAGGCTACATGTGAGGTTACCACCAGTGCATGGTGAACAGTAGCCTCTCATTCCCAGGCTCCTGAGTGTCTGGGAATGAGGCTAGGTGAACAACCCCGCCCACTTATATTGCTTGTGTCTGCAGATTGAGAATGGTCTGCTGCACAATTACCTCAGAACGAAAGGGTCCTCCTCAACAGTGCAGAGATCTTTGAGGGTCTTTACCACTTGTTCATCCTTGAGCCCCAGGGCAGCGATGGTGTGGCATGCCTCTGCCCTCACCTCAGCCAGCTTCTCAAACCTCACCACCCATAGCAACTGAGCTGTCAGCTCACTGTCACACACACCTATCTCCCCCAGAGCTGGGGTGCAAGAAAGAAAGAAAACGGGGGTAGGAGGTGAGGGAGAAAGAAGTTTAGAGGAGAGACAGAGGGGGTGGGGGATCATCGATGATTGAGTTCACTGATGTGAGTTTCAATCAATGGATGCCATGTTGCTTACCTCTGAGAGCCTGGGCCTGTACCTTCCAGGAGGGATCCTGCAAAAGGCCTCGCAATGTCTGCAAAACTTGCTTCTCTTTCAGCCTCAGCAATCCAGCCACCTGCACACACACACACACACACACACACACACACACACACACACACACACACACACACACACACACACACACACACACACACACACACACACACACACACACACACACACACACACACACACACACACACACACACACACACACACACACACACACACACCGACAGTCAATCATAATGCAAAGAAATCGGTAGGGGAATCCCCAAGAGGGGACAGTTCTTACTGCTGTGGCCTCTATTCTGATGGAGACATGGTCATCTTTGAAGCATGAGAGGAAGGGAGGAAGAAGGTGTGAGGTCATTAGCTCTAGGGAGTGCAGCTACAAGTGTGGAGGAGGAGGGTGTGTGTGTGGTGAGGGGTGTACAATGAGTAGTGAGTGAGGTGCGTGTGTGTGTGTGTGTGTGGAGGTGAGGAGTACACAAACGGATTTACTGGCTAACTTTTTTGAGGGCATCCAGACGAACTGTCTCAGATTCACTCATGAGCCTCCTCTGGATTTCATCATGGATGAGCTGTAATGAAACAACCTTAGTGTCACTACAGCCAATACCTCAGTGTGTTCCCTCACCTTTCCATGTCCGGACAGTCCCAGGGCTTGAGCAGCAGCCTGCCGCACCTCTGGGCTCCAGTCCTCCCAGGTCAGCACCACCAGCTTGGAGCAGAGGTCCTGTGAGTGTAGCAGCTTTCTTCATCGCAGATACTGACTGTTCTGGTACGTAGTAACTCACTGTCTACCTAGCCAGTGTCATGGTGACCCACACCCCACACTCAAGCGCAACAGGGTCAGTGGTCTGGTCACAAAACTAAGAGATTACTTAGCAACCCTTATTGCTAGGCAACAGACTAATAGCTCTGAGTGCTTCTGGCCTATAGCCTCATTCCCAGGCCCTCACTTAGCTTCCCGTTGCTTGCAGTAGTTGCAAGGGACGGAAAGCTGGGCAAGGGCCAGGGGAATGATTCTAGCAGACCCATCTTCATACACATGTGCTCCCTCACTCACAATCCAAGGACCATAAATAGCTGAGCACATTGTGAGTCACACAAGCAAAGAGCCAACCTTGTTGATGCCACCATGCAGTCTTGGGAGCACATGACATGCGCTCAGTCTCTCCTGCCACCCTCTACAGTTCAGCTGCTCTGCCAACATCGCATGCACCAGCGACTACACACACAGAAGAAAGTACAGTATTAAAGACATGTATGTTTGGCTACACGCCCCATTCCAGGATTGGAATGAGACTTACTGTCTTTCTGCTGACTCTGGTGAGGAGGTCTGCAGCCCTCTCTCTCCCCCACACGTCTTGGTGGAGCAGGTGTTGTAGGAGGCTGGCCACAACCACCTGGGAGCTCACCCCTGACAGAGCCAGGCACTGCACGCTGGCCCACTGCTCTGAGGGACTGTGGGTGCTGTCTAGCGCAGACAGTAACACCTGCTCCGCCTGAGAGAGAGAAGAGGATTGACAACATTCTGTCATACTCTACCATACTCTATCATACTCTACCATACTCTGCCATACTCTAACATACTCTACCATACTCTACCATACTCTACCATACTCTACCATACTCTACCATACTCTACCATACTCTAACATACTCTACCATACTCTAACATACTCTACCATACTCTACCATACTCTAACATACTCTAACATACTCTACCATACTCTGCCATACTCTACCATACTCTACCATACTCTACCATACTCTACCATACTCTACCATACTCTACCATACTCTAACATACTCTAACATACTCTACCATACTCTACCATACTCTACCATACTCTACCATACTCTAACATACTCTACCATACTTTAACATACTCTAACATACTTTAACATACTCTACCATACTCTACCATACTCTACCATACTCTACCATACTCTACCATACTTTAACATACTTTAACATACTCTACCATACTCTACCATACTCTACCATACTCTAACATACTTTAACATACTCTACCATACTCTAACATACTCTACCATACTCTAACATACTTTAACATACTCTACCATACTCTACCATACTCTACCATACTCTAACATACTCTAACATACTTTAACATACTGAGATTGAGATACAAACCTTTTTATTCTCTTTCCCCATGCAGTGGAGAGTGATGGCGGCTGGCACCCTCACACGTTCCACTGAATCCTCCAGTAACTGACAGAGCTTTGCCGTGAGGCTGGGAGGGACCCCCTCCTGGGTGGCTGCCTCAGAGCTTGAGGTGTATCTCTGGAGCCCATCTGCTGTCTTCTTGGCATGGGCCTCAGCCAGGAGGGAGGTGGCAGCAATGGCAAACATGCGGGAGTTGATACAGAGGCTGCTGAGGTCTTCCAGAATGGAATCTGTGGTGACGTTGTTCAGTTGAACATGAATGTGCCATTTGTTGCACCAGTCGTGCACTGTGTATGTGTGTGTGTGTGTGTATGTGTTGTGTGTGCATGTGTGTGTGTGTGCATGTGTGTGTGTGTGTGTGTGTGTGCGTGTGTGTGTGTGTGTGTGTGTGCGTGTGTGTGTGTGTGTGTGTTGTGTGTGTGTAAGGAGAAGGAAAGCATTAGGCTCAAAGGTACCCGTATAAACTGCTCATTGTGGCATTGCACAACTACTTACTGGTCTTGAAGAAATCTTGGTTCGGTGTTCCAGTGGCTGCCGTCTCCTCAATATTACCTGGAGAAGAGGGGGTGTGGTCCAGAGGCTGCACACTCCCCACGCTCTGGTATTCCCACTGGAGGTCCTCAGGAGTCTGTCAACACAGGAAAGTGAATGTAACCTCATACCCAGACCTTCCAATTCTTCATCCCTGTGGCCTGGGTACAAGGCTAATATCCTTCTAATCTGAGCATTTTTACCTTGTTCAATACCCTAAGGCCTTCCAAGAGTATATGAACGGGCTAGCTCTAGCCGCCTGTTCTTATGCGCTCTTACCCTTCTAATCTGAGCATTTTTAGCTTGTTTGTGTACTATTAAATGTGGGATACTGCAAGTGACAAAACTCTTAAGTCTCATTCGAAGGTTCCTTCCCCAGCTTCGGCTGCACACTGCATGCGACAAAGGCTGGAGAGGAGCCTGGAAATGAGGCTACAGAAAATCAGCAGACAACATGTTTCAGTGTATGGCCAAATGACAAACACATTGAGACTCTCAAAGTCTTCTTACTCTTGCGGGTTGGGGCATGTTCATCCACCTCTGCTGCCCCTTCACATAGGTTCTACCCGAGGGACGGCCGGTGCCATCCTTCTCAAACCACTCTCTGGGCTGCTGGGGATAGCTGCTCTGTAGAACTTTGTCAAAGCGAGCCGTGTTGTCTAAGACTATGGTGGTGCCATCGCCTTTCCTCTGGTGAACAGGGTGTGCACCTCTCTTTAACTCAGTCAGGAAGTCCTTTGGTGGTGACACCGTTTCTGTGTCTGTCGGTCTTCTCCCCCAATTTGAAAAAGATTGATGGTGGTGAAAGCTCTGTTCTTTCGGAAAAACTGTTTGTTCAGATGACCACTTTTGTTCTAAATGAGCTTTTCGAGGTGATTTCTCAAGAGGTAGCATTGTCTTTTCTCTCTCAGTCAGTGCTGCTGTATCTCTCTTGGCTGATAGCATCATGGTGGTCGAAGAGCTGAGTCGCTGCAACGTTTGCTCCTCCCAAGGTAACGATTTTGAAGGAGGGACCATCTTAGTATGCCAGAACTCCAAACTACCATCCTTGGTGTATCTTGGGCTCAATTCGTGTGGCAACCCAAGGTCCTGTGATGGTACCGCGTGCAATACTTTTTCTTCATGACCAGTATGTGTGGGTATCCATTGCTCCTGTCTTGGCTGGCGCAGGTGGCAAGGTATGTGTCTCTTTGGCTCACCTCTGCAGTCATGACGACCTCCACCCTCTCTCTGACTCTGTCTCAAGCGCACACCTAGGCCAAGGTCGCCTGGCCTGAACAGTGATCGCATTCTTCCCTTGGCCTTTGCATAACTCACACATTCGGGGCTTATATCGCTGACCACCTCTTCACTGAATGCCAGCGTTCTGCTGAGATCAGTGATCCGGTCATTGGCGGTACGAGGGGCGCGGCTTGGCCGTCGAGTGTCCGGCGTGGCATTAGTTTGCACAGATCGTTTGCCAACGGTCGCACTAAGAGAGGATATGTGCACACTAGTACCACAGGCGAACAAATCGGGCTCAGATTTCTGCATCCCTGTCGTAGCTTTTGAGTCACTATTCCATTTAAAGCCTACCCATAACGTTGCTATAGAGACGCCATGACAACGTTTATACAAGCGCATTAAATGGAACAGTTAGCCTGTGTGATGCTGTTTGAATGGCTACACTTGACAGTACAAGAGGTACTGAATACTCCTCAGACTCATTTGAGGTTGGAGAGGAGCTTGAATTATCTTCTGAGACAGATAGCAACAGTGCTGGAGAGCCGAGCTCTAATACAAAGATACTAGTGACTGAACAAAACAATGGAACTGGAAGTGCAAATTCAAAGTCTTCGTCTGGTACTCTGCAGCAGCAGTCTACCAAATCTAGAGGAAAGGGAGACATTCACACAAAGACGTTTCTCTTGGGACATAAATCCCAAGCTCATAATCTGACATTTCACATCATGCGTGGGGTGTCTAGAAGAGGAGGTGAGAGTAAATTAGCTGCAAAAACTTTTAGAGATTCCAGGGAAGTTAGGGATGCAGTATTTGATGAATGGATGTCTAGAAAGAGCACTTTGATGAGCCATGAAAGAAGTGAAAAGGCTCAGGAAAAGAAACAGGAAGAAGAGAGGAAACAAAAGAAAGAGGTGGGTGGGTCATTTTAAAAGGTATGAAGTACTTGATTTATAGATTGTACACCTACATACAGGTAACAAGGTTTACAATAATCTATATCTGTGGGTGTACAGATGGAGATAGCAGAACGCACCTCTAAGGCAGTGGACAAGTGGAATACCTCTAAAGAGGCAAAACTGCAGGAGAGACACAAACTGAGGAGTGAGGAGATCAAAAAACAGAAGGCTATAGTGGAGGAGAGGGAGCAGAAACAACGAATGGCAGAGTTGGTTTCCCATAAGTGGCGTGAGGAGAAGACAAAGCAGTTGATAACTAAGCACCAGGAGAAAAAGAGGAAAGCCCAGGAAGAAGAACGTAGAAAGCAGGAGGAAGCAGTGGAAAGGGTAGAGAGTGCTGCACAGGCCTTCAAAATATGGTATGTTCGGGTGTCTAACAAGCTTGCTTTGTCCAACTTGTAAATAGTGATAGGCGCTAGGCTACAATGTTTTCGGTTTGTTATTTGCATGCAGGAGTGAAAGAAAAGATGAGATCATTAAAGTGGGGAGAAAGAAAGATAGACGGCAGATGTCTGCTATGGAGCATGCAAAGCAGGAGAAGGCTGCTGAGAGGCAACAGGAGTCGAGGAGAACCTTTGAAGCATGGAAGAGTAAGAAGGATGAGAAAATCAGAAGCACTGGAACTCTGTACACGTACAAAGAAGACTCAAAAGCAAAGAGACACCAGAAAGCTTGGTGTCCTGCACGCAGTATGAAATATGATTATCCAAAACTTAAATCGAATGAACTGAAACCCGCTAGTCGAACAGGAAGTGCTAAGTCCTTTTACTCCGAGAGCAGTACGTCTGTACATTCTTTGGTCAGTGACACATCTTCAACAGGGAACAGCAGACCTGGGACTTTGGAAGGAAAGTTAAAGACCATTCAAGTCTGCTGTCAAACCCTGGAATACTGGTGCACTTGTGATGACCACTAAACACTGTTTTATGTGATCAGTCAGCATTTTTCACTGGGGAGATTTCCCCCAAGTCTCTAATACTGTTCTTGTTACACACACATCAGTATCAACATACAATAGTAAGCGTGCAGGGTGCAGACAAAGTTTACACAATAATTATAGGAAAAGGAAAGGCTAATTAACAAGTCATCATGCAGCCAGTATGGAGGAGGGGAATTATCTTTGTACTAAGTATAGCATGATGCAGCCACGTGGAGGGGTACTAAACATGTACTACTTCATATTCACAGACTCTGTAATGTGAAGATGCATTTTGCATGTGTGATTCATGACATTGAATCCACTTGTCATGTTTGTGAAGTAGAATCAGGTAACGTTAATTGTTCTGGAGCTGCTGTTTTGTTTGCGACAGTGTCCAGGTGTGGGGGTTGGAGAAGGATTTCAATTTCCAGTTCTAGATTTGCAATTGTGGCTTCGTGGTGCTCAACACGTTCCTGAAGTCTCTCAACTTGTCGCTCAACATCCTTTCTCAGTCTTTCTGATTCCTTGTAATTCTCGTAATAATCCACCCTACCATCAGAGTTCTGGGCATGCTTCATTTCACTTTCAAGCTCCTCACATCTCTTTTTGAGTCGGATCTTCTCAGCATGGTATTCGGTTGCACGTTGCCCGAGACAGTACAGCTGCTTCGCTGATTTTTCCTGTGCAAGCCTGAGATTCTCCTGAAGCTGTGTGTTTAACAAATCTTTGCTCACTATCTCTTCTTGCAGTTGTTGTTTCTGTTGAGTGGCATCGTCAAGATCTTGCTCCATTCGCGTTAACTTCTCCTCCATCTTCGTACGATGGCGCTCCATGGATTTCATTTTCTGTTTTCGTTCTCTGACTTGCAACTTGAGCTTCTTGACTCTCTGCTTACATTTTTCCATAGTTCTCTCAAGTTCAAAAAAGTCTTCATCTGTACTGGAACCATCTGAAGACGTGACTGAATCTATGCTTCTTTGTGGTTTGGGGGGAGGATACAAAGAACCTCCGCTGCTGGCTGATGTTTCTGGAGTGAAGTAGTTCTCTGGTGTCTTGCTGTCTGTGGAATTCACTGGTTGGCAAGATAATGCTTCCTGATTTTGTTTGAAGTGTGGCAGGCCCATCTCAAGTTCTGGTAGCGACTGCACTTGATTTAGAGGGACATCACGAACTGCTGCAGCAGCTGGCTCTTCAAGGGATGTTTGGTCCAGTGTCTTACACAGGTTGTTAACATCCATCTCTGGAGACACGACCACGTTTATGATCCTACAGTTCCTGTAGACAGGGGTGCTCTTGGAAGGGAGAGGTGGAAGGCTTTCAGGTGGAGGGTTGTACACAAGTTCACTTTGCCTTCGTTGCTTGGCTTGGCCCAATTTTCGCCTGACATCATCCGCAATGTGTTTCAAACTTATCGATGACCCCAACACATCCAGAAAGTCATGAAGTAGTGAAGGTGTGGTTCGAATTTTGGTCTCGACGTCATTTAGCACGGTGCTTGCCCTGTCACCAGGTCCTTTCGACGACATCCCAACGGCGTTTCTAGCTTCCGTTCCAAGGAGTGACCTAGAATACAGCTCGTTAGCCAAGGACTTTGCCTCTGCTTGAATAGCTACATGTAATGTAGCGTAGCACTCGCGGAAGACCTGGATTTCAACCATCGTACCGTCCCGTACAAATGTCGGATCTGTGCCTGGTCATATGGTCGATCCCTAGCCCTGGCCCCGGCCCTGATCATATGCTAGGGGAAATCCCGTAGTGAAAACGGGGTGCGTCATTGGCGCCACACCGCGGCACGCCCATTGCATTTCCTGGTGTCCACCTCCAGGTTCCGCTAATGGACCTCCTGCAGGTTCCCGGCCAGAACGTAGACGTAGGGCGAGTAAGTCGTTCCAGGCCAACGATGGCTGCTCCCCCTGATCCTCAACCTGTGCAACAGCCGGCCCAGCAGGCACCGCCGCTCTTGCAAGAAGGCTACATCCAGACATGCCAGGGTTATCTGAAGCGCAGGACCAACATCCTCAAGCGGTGGAAGAAGCAGTGGTTCGGTATCGCACCCGGTGAGTTCCACATAAATTTGAACAGGAGCTTTATCATACAGTGGTGGGCGGAACTACAAATTTAGATAGCGGCTAAGCTAAGTGGAAGTGCAGAGTAGCGCCGCTGATCCGTAACTAACTACTACCCACAACAAAGGGGGCTACTCTGCTACAACAAAATCTCTTGCGAATAAACGCTGAGGAAAATAGATCGAGTGTAAGGCCAGACAAACTAGATTTATAGTTTAGCATCAGCGCCCGCTTCATTGGAGGCCCACCTCATGCAACTGTTTAATAATTATCGCCTTTCAAGCAATGACACGCCCACTTTTAATGGCCAAAATGCTGTAGACTTGCTGAGCATATATAGTAATGAATAGTGAATAATGACACCTGCCCGCACACAAATCAAGTAAGTGCCTGATGCTGAACTATACAGTAATTCCAGAAATTAATGCGGTATTTTATAAATGCGAACATTGCGAGGCATTTTACACACGCATTGTTTAAAAATGGTATTCATCTGATTCGGTATATATCAGTAGTCTTAATTCTCATTATTTAGATAGCATTATTATGCAAAACCCTTACATTTAACCGCACATTAATTTCCGGAATTGCGGTATCTAGTTTGCCTGGCCTAACAGAAGGTGCAAACCTGAAAACTGCTGTGCATGTAGCAGACCTGACCCTGTTTGTCACTGAGGTTTTAGCTCAATTGTTGGGATGTACCCCATCATCAGAGTAGTCCCATTTTACGAGTGCAAGTGAGTCTTTTGTGGGTCAACACACCGGGTCTGACCACACAAGATGTTCTGGATAGCATGAAATGACAGAATTCATGAAAGTGCCTTGGAAATAGAGTAGAGAGAGAGGATTCTGTTTGTATAGTAATACTAAAGTTTAGCATGCTGCTATAATTAGTTCTTTGCCACAGGGTATACACCTAACCTTCCTGTTTATATAGTCCACCTCCTTTCTAGCTCGTTATGAAAGTCTTCAAATGTTCCCCTTCACTGTAGGTCCACAAACCCATGAGTTTGTTAAGTACGGCAAAACACGCAAAGCTATACACTCATTCTCCACTGCACGGCCCGATCTCACTGTTGAGCCACTTAGCAATGACCCCAGGCACAAGGATTTCCTGGCCTTTCGTATCGTCGACAGTGAGACACAGGAAGAATTTAGCCGATTTCGTACCTCAGATATTGTTCAAATGCGCAAGTTCATGGCCTCTCTGGGTGGCAAAGGCCTGGGGCTATTTACCAGGAAGACAGATACCGGTGAAGTTCCAATTGAAGCTACTCACGGGCTTTGGGATGTCATTCACCCCTCAGAAGATGAGCTAGTCCAACGACAGCTAATGTTTGACAACCAGGCAAAAAAGCAGATTGGACAGGATTCCATTTCACGCCCGCCTGATGCCCCACCTACTTACGCTGAAACAGTTCAGCAGCTACCTGTCGGGTTCTATTTTCCTGAAGACACTGGAGTGACCCTCTCAGCTGAGGTACGCGCAGAGCTTGCTTTCCCTGGTGTAGCTGTTCCCATGTATGACCCCTCAGCCCCCCCTCCAAAGTCACTCAGAAGGCCGTGGCATGATACCTTCCGTCCCCCTCATGGCCCTCCTATTTTCTTCCCAGTAAGCATTGGCTATGGTGCAGAAGTGGGGCTTGAAGCTGGCCTGCAAGCATTGTGGGATCCGAATGGAAAAACTTATTTCTTTCTTGACCACATCCGCCAGGTCACATTTTATGAAGACCCCCGTCCACCTCTAGAGCCCCCCCCACTCGTCCAAAAGCAGCAGCATGCTTATGGTGATCGTCGTCGTCAGGCCAACCTCCCTAATGGTTGCTCTGATGCATCAGTCATTGAGTTCACTGCAAAGCGAGCTCATTCGAAACCTCATGGATTCACTCTCTATGCCTGTGGTGTTCATGGTCAGCACGGAGCTGACGGAGTAACAGGATCAACTGGCTTTACTGGATCCGCAGGTCATCCTGGTATTGGTTCTGGGGGATCAGGGGGCAGAGGGGGAAATGGGGGGCCAGGAGGTCCTGGTAGTGATGCTATGAGAGGTGTTGATGCTACGGAGGCTAGTGATGTAGTGGTTAACATTTGGGGTGATGCTGATGAGCTTCATGTCGATGGCACCAGTATGTTCACTGCACGTCTAGGTGGGGTGAGGACAGAGGAGGTGTTGTTTGTGACATGTAGGGGTGGAGACGGTGGGTATGGTGGAAGAGGTGGTGATGGTGGTAGGGGAGGGCAGGGTGGGCATGGTGGATGTGGTGCAACTGGACACCATGGCCATAGTTCAGCTTCTGGTCCGGGTGGCAATGGAGGTCCTGGGGGAAATGGTGGTGATGGTGGTAGCGGTGGGCCTGGGGGACCTGGTGGAAGGGGAGGAGATGGTGGATTCGCGGGTTACGGTGGTGTGTTTGTCGTCCAGGCTTCTGATCCGAGGTTACTGGTGTTGGTTGAGGCAGACTGCATGAATGGAGCACCAGGGAGGGGAGGTGATGGAGGTAATGGGGGCTCTGGTGGGTCGGGGGGTAGTGGAGGAAGTGGAGGTGCTGGCGGGTGGGGTGGTAGCGGAGGGAGCTACAGAGACAGCAATGGGAACTATCACTCCTATCCAAGTGGATGTAGTGGCCCTTCAGGGATCAGTGGAAGCCGTGGTTATAGTGGGCCAAATGGACCGAATGGAGAGCGAGGTATTGATGGCAGGCCTGCTCCCAATGGCGCTATTCTCTGGGTTGTGAGCTCACCAGATGGTGGAATACTTTACCAGTCAGGTACCCGATATGATGCTGAGGTGACGAATCTCCGGACTGTCTCAGCCATTGATGATGGCATCTTCGAACCCAATGAGCGAATCATGGTGTCTGGTGTGGAAGTAGTGAACAGTGGTGGCCTCCCTCTTCCAGACGGTGCATCAGCTTTCATTCCATCCACCAAAACCATCAAATTTGAGCCAATTCGCTTTGACATGCCAGAAATGGTCCCTACCCAAACTTTCACCATTCCCATCACCTACTACGGGAGAATTTTTGACCAGCCTCCACCCAATGTGCCAGGCCCGTTTGTCTCTTCAGCCGAGTTTCACCCTCGAATCGAGCACCTAGGGAGGCCATTTGAGAAATCCTTTCTCCACCAGAAGCTTGTGGTGCAGTACCCCGTCAAGCTGGCTTACCTCAGGTGTGCTGAAAATCTTGGCAGAGGGGAGGTTTCCGTGCTGGAGATTGGTGTTCAAAACATCTCTAGCATGCCATATGGTAGTTGTCCAGGTTCTGGAGGCAAAGTGGTCCTCCAGATTCACCTTGATGCTCGCCTCCTTCCAGTTGGGTCTGCAAATATTGGCTTTTCTGCTGTACCTTACACTATCACTTACGACCCCAACATTCGTGACAGCATGTATATTGAGCTGCACCAGATTCCAGCGAGGGATACTGTCAACGTCCAGGTGACCATCCAGATGGAAAGCCGTGCAGAGCTGTTTGATCGCTGTCTGTGGCAGGCTGATCTCTACCTCCGGGACAAGCTCATAGAGTACAATCACGAAAAGATCCGGGTGTCTCCATTTTACATACCCCGTGATCCTGCTGCAGACGTACTGATGGTTACCGACAGCCATATCACTCGGAAGGAGTTTGTCTTCTGGCAGCGGATCCTGGAGACCATGCATGTCACTGTCGACTTCTGGGATACTGTACGCTATGGTGGGTTCTCTGTTGATTCTAGGACAAACACAAGGCACCAGGTCACCTGGGAGGGGCGTTACCTTGGGCGGATGATTCTCTATCCCCACTGTGATATTCGTATGGCATTGGGAATTGACATTGTTCGCCATTTCCATGGCCAAAACTATCGTGATGGCCCTCTTGAAGACCTCAACTCTAGCATGGTCCTCTTCATGCCTGCCACCCAGCCACATCTACCTCAGGCCAGCCCATTCTATGACCGTGGGGATCTAGCTGTTCTTCGCCACCTTTCGGCTGTTGAGGGCACCTTGGAGATCCCAGAGAATGCCTACTCTGGGCTACACATCTTCCGGCCTGGATCATGTGGAGTGTCAGCACAGCCCTACTTGAAGTGGGAAAAGAAGTGGCTGAAAAAGCTTGAGAAAGAGGTCCCATCGCAGGCAGCTAATGTTATTGCCCGGCAAGTTGCAATCCAGTCTGCTGGTACTTTCCGATACTCCTATGGAGCTGTTGATCTTCGACGGTTCCCGTTGCTCCGATCCTGCAAGTTTGTCGTGATGGATGGTGCAGGAGGTAGCTTAGTGGATATGAGTCTCGATGACATCAACCTCACTCCAAGCTCAACCGAAATCCCACTGGCCAGCAACTTTGGTCAGGTTCTACTAGCTACTTTGTTTGGCATTCCGTTGCGCTGCAAGCTGGCAATGATCAAAACCCAATCTGAAGAAGCCACTGAAGCACCTCCAGTAAATTTCAGCTTCTACCTCCCGAACGGATTGGCAATGACAATTCACGAGCTTGTTATGGTGTGCATTGCTGCTGAGATTGCAGACGAGGTGTACAATTGCTCTGGTGCTGCTCGACGAATGAGTGAGTTAGCTCAAGATGTTCAGAATAACACGGTTGCATACATCAACAATGGGAGGGCGGTGCTACAGGGCACGGAGCTGATCAAGGAAGAAGTAAAGCAGCGAAAGAAGGTTATCAGCAATCCACAGGTTTCTCGAGCCATCAGTGAAATTAATCGTCACATCAGTCATGTGCAACGTAATCTCCGTCGCGCTGGTGTGGACGCCAACAACTTACCACCCCTCGTCAGCCTGAAGTACCTTCACGACCGTTCTCGTGTGCACTGCAGTCACCAGCACAAAGTGAAAGACAAACGCTGGAACCTCGTTAGCTAGATGGTTAAAATTTGTAGCCATTAACTTTGCACGATTGACTATACTAGTTACCCTTATATTTTATCCCCTCTCACAGTTTGACATTGCTATATAACGTATTTGGGTTATTTTGAGAGCTTATACTAGTAGAGTTTATATAACACATTTGGGTTACACTGTTATTTCGCCGATTATGTAATAATATTATAATGGAGTTTGGGAGTTCTATTTGCTATGTTCAAATGTGTAATGAGTTAAGAGCCTTCGTGCAGTTTTTCCAATGAAGTAGTGACCACTGGAATACAGAACTTAAAAGTACACTTGTGCATGCTCTCGCGGCCAGACACCATGGTGCAGAGCGTATCACAGGTTTCGCGAGTCATCAGTGAAATTAATTGTCACATTGGTCACGTACAATGCAACCTTTGTTGTGCTGGTTTGGAGTCAAACAAGTTACCACCCTGTCAGCCTGAAGTACCTTCACAACCCCTCTTGTGTGCACTGCAGCCGCCAGCACAAAGTGAAAGACAAGCGCCAGAACCTTAGCTGAAACCTTTTTCAAGACAGTGAAGCTAACTCTGGAGAACCCGCGAAAGCGATCTCCATCTCTGTAACAGAACTGTTCACAGTCTTAACCCCAAGAGAATGGGATTTGGACTAACGTAAACTCTTTAACTGGATGGTAATAAGAACAGTATGCTAATTCCAAACTGTAGCCATAGTATAAACGACTTTACACTTTAATTGATCTCACACAGGGTTGAACATTTGATTCATGTAATTATACAAAAGAATTACAGCTGTCTTTTTCATTCCACGTGTTAATACAAAACTCGTCTCTACCAGTTGGTACTATTACTGCTACAACTGGTTCTATTTCGGGTACCCATGCGCCTCCTTATGGGTCTTGAGTGCAGTTGCATACCAAGACAATTCCTTGATCATTCTTTCGGCGCTACGCTCTATGCGCTCCTCAGTTGTGGTCCCATCTTCTGTCAGTGTGTTTTGAATTTTGGGGATTGTCAACAAAGACCCGATACTCGGAGTTCCAAGTTCCCCAAGGAGTGTCCGAGCTTGTGTTGATGCCCGCACTCCGGCGTAGGAACCAGCAGAGTAGCACACGATGCCGGAGGGACGATACTGATAACTAGAAGGTGAGAAGTGATCAAGCAGATTGGTAAGAGCAGGCGGCAAGCAATTGTTGTACTCGGCCGTGACAACAACATAGGCGTCTGCAGCCTCAATGATTTTTCCCGTGTCTCGCAGAAGCTGCGGGGCCTCGGATTGGTCTTTGTAGAAGTGCAAGGGCTTCTTTAGTAGTGGGAAGTTGAGCACGTCAGGGTCTGGTGAAACAAAGATTCAAATTACTCTTGGGACTATCGCTAAGAACTTTCTTCTCCATCGGATAGTCTCGCCGGCCAGACTCTCTGAGGAGAGAGCCTGGGAACGAGGCTAACTCTCATGCAGGGAGGAGAGTCTGGTCAAATTCCCAATAGTTTTTTGTGTTGTATATTCAACAGTATGGACCTAATGAAGTAGGTGTGAACATAACGTGTTCTGGACTTCTGTTACAACGCCACATGCTCTAAGCTATGTGCCAAAAAAGGCAACTGCGCACCTCCGTTCTTCAGTAACCCAATTAACACGCCAAGAAATTCTGTTAGGCATGAGACAACGATGGGAATTTGACCAGACTCTCTCCTCTCCACGTAAGAGTCTGACCCGCAAGACTATCCATCAGACTAGCCTCGTCCCCAGGCCACACCCGAAAAATCGGGAAAGGGGCCTGGTGTCACTTGCAAAAATTCCCATATGTGCTGGGTCAGCATATTATGTAACAATTACATGCCTTACGTAATCACGTGGTAGCCAGCTACTGTTGACGATGGCATTACAGAGTAGATGAACAGATCTTGCTACGGAGCGACTACAGACAAATCCTGTGAGGCAAGAGTAGTAGCCTAGCAAGTGTAGCTACGCTCTAAGTTTCTGAAATTCGAGGTTTATGAAAAAGTCTGCTAGTCTCGTTCCCATTTTCAAATGGTCTTGGGATGAGTCTACTACTTTCACATGTCAAGAATTTAGTAATTGGTAATGGACGAACGTGATTCCTCTACTCCAAATGAAGACTGCTGACACAGCACATACGGGGATTTTTGCAAGTGACACCAGGCCCTTTTCCCGGTTTTTGGGCGGGGCCTGGGGGTGAGGCTACCATCAGACCACTGCATGGTTCATGTAAATGGAGGCTAGTACCAGGTGCATGCTAGCTGCATTCATTATCAAGTTAGATCCAGTACCCAGTACTGCAAGTAAGGCGAGGAGGTTTTACAGCGGTCAAGTTTAGTGATCTTAGCAACAGTAGCCTAAGGCCAAAATTGAATTAGCTGATTGTAAAACTTTTGGTGTTAAGTGGCTAGAAAACCCACATAAAAAGACTTCCCCATTAGGGCTTCCTCAGCTTTGCTTGTTGCAAAGATAACTAAAACTGACTGTAGACCCCTTTCTGGGCCCTTAGGAGGAGAGAGAGCCTTGGGAGAAGGGACAGAAAGACTTACAGTCTCACAAGCCAGACACACTTCCTTGCAGAAGTGGGTCTGGCTTTCAAGACTAGGAAGGCATGAATACTCAGCTGCAAAACTATGGAACTCCCTCCCGCCTAGCAGTAGAACTCTACAGACACCTGGACCGTTTATAAAAGCATGTAAGATTGCACTGAACAGAGGATAGTTGGTCGCATTTGCTTCCCCCTTTTTTTATTTTCTGATTCTCTTTATATGTTTTATTCACCTTCATTTTGCTGTTCTTAATTTTGTCTATACCTACTGCTACCTTGTAATGTTTTGTCTTACGTATTACAATAATGCAGGGCCTTCCTGAAAATCAGCTACAGAGCTGAGGAAAACACCCTGTAACAAAATATGAATTTTATCTATCTATCTATAAGGCATGGGACAAACTTAACACCCAACTTTATTGGGTGAGAAATTTTGCAGCTATTGCCTAAATCCCACGGCCACACTTTACAACTGAGGAATGTGATTAATTTTGGGTGGAGCAGCAAAATACTAAAATGACTGCATACATTGTATCAGTACCGCTTCATTGCACGCAACATCGCGAGGTTGGTAGGACAACCAACACTTACCAAGCAGGGTGACATCGTGGCCTTTCTCGCTCAGCTTCTTCACCAAAAACTTGGCTGCCCGCGACCCGTAATTGTTCTCACGCACGGTGCCTAAGAACACCACCACCTTCAGCGCGGAGCTAGCAGCTTCCTTTCCAGCCATTTTTCGAGTTGCACGCAGTCCTCAGAATTCAGAAAAGCAGCAATTTGAGCAAACTTTGGAAATTTTTATATATGCTGCGTTCCAGGCTTCCCGCAGGCCGCACTGCAGTCAATCAACACTATTTGCCGGAAGCAGGTCATGCTGGAATTAAGTTGTGAACCATGTAAGTGCTGGATGTAGCTTGTCAGCACTAATTTGCAGTGGACACAAAATGGGAAAAACAAAAACTCTTTGCCTCTTCATATTCACTTCCTGGTGCCCAGTGGCACAGACTAGGCACACTCCCAGACATGGCCATGCAATTTACCACCTAGTCTCACAGGCCAGACTCTCCCCGCATGAGAGTCTGGCCCCACGAGACTACTTACCACCCAACTTACTGATGTACAGTGTATGTCTTTCATGTGCACATGTGTGTATGTATATCGAACATGACATTATTATCAAATTTACAATTCTGTAAGTTCGTTTAATGATTCCTCAAGTACACCACTGTCCTTTTTATTGACAACTTTCCCAAGAGGTGGTGTATGGCTGTTGTCCATGTTGGGAGCACTCCGCCATCGCAAAGCAAGGCGTGAAGGGCTCGTTGGGTCCTCTTTGGTCACCCGTAATCTTGTCTTTGTGACAGGGCTCCTACCTCCTGATCCCGGTGTTGCAGAATTTCGTGGGGAGGAGCTAGATAGTTGCTTTGGGCGCTGTGCCTTATTGTCTTCTAACTCACTGCTGTAAAGAGCATCGGTAAACTGGGCCAGTGAGCTCAACTGAGTTGGAAGGGATCTTTTGCTCACCTGACGATAAAAAATATCGCTTTGTTCACAATTAGCATTACCATTTCCCTCCCCTTCTTCCTCTTCGTATGTTACAAGGACGGCTGACAGACGGGGTCTGAACGGGACATTGGAATCAACAGAAAGCTTTCTCTCTATTCGTATTTCCTCCTCCCTAGCCACCAAGACGTCTCCAATGAAACTGGTAAGATCACTCGTAAAGGACCCCACGCTCAACTCCAGCTCATTCAGTTCCTCTTTAAGTTTTTGTACGTCTCTCACGAGCCGACTCTCCAGTCCTTGCACAACCAGACGATGATGCCTCTGGTCCATCAGCTGTGGAATGTAGCGGAGGAAAAAACCCTCCCACAGCCTCATGCTGCACATGGACGTCTCTGGCATCAGAAACCCCAGTTCCTTGGAGCTCGGGTCATCCTTAGACTGCAGCAACAAAGAGTTTCTGTACAGCCCGTAGCTACCTCCCACGCTCAATTTTGGAGGCGTGTCTTTCAAAACATTGTTGAAATGTTCCGAATCGAGTGGGAGTGCACCTGTTGTGCAGTAATCATCACCACTGCCAAAAATGTAATAAAGAGGATTTAGACACTCTTCGTTTTCTTCCTTGCTGAACGACTCCCTCCACCTGCCCCAAGCAGAGAGCAGCGGCCCTTCGTGGTTGTCAGAGAACACCATTGATTCATCCCCAATGCCAAAGAAGCTAACTCGCTTGCTGTGCAATGAAGCCTGCATCCGTCGCTTGGCAGAGTCAAAGACAAATGTGCCATAGAGGCAGCTGTGTATTACCTCGTAGAGATGAAGGAGATAGAACTCGGAAAACTCAAAGGCAGAGGGAAACTGACGTGACAGCTGCCAAACACAATCAAGGAAAATGAGAAATACCGGAGCCTGTAGGAGGGAGGTGGAGAGGGTGGGAGGGAGGGAGGGAGGGAGGGAGGGAGGGAGGAGAGGGAGGGAGGGAGGGAGGGAGGGAGGGAGGAGAGGGAGGGAGGGAGGGAGGGAGGGAAGATGGGAAGATGGGAAGGAGGGAGGGAGGAAGGGAGGAAAGTGAGAGAGGCAGTTCCATAAAATTTGCTGCTTCTTGTTGAAAGAGGCATGTGTGTGTGTCTGAGTAAATTCATGACACAGTGGAAATGCCAAAGAGAAGAATTACAAGTTGTAAGGACCAATCCTACATTCCAGCAGGTTGGGTGTGGTGCAGTAATTGAAATACTTATCAGCAAAAGTTGCAAAGAAGCACACACACCACACACACACACACACACACACACACACACACATGCACACCACACACACACACACACGCACACCACACACACGCACACCACACACACGCGCACGCACACCACACACACACACGCGCACACACACCACACACACACACGCACACACACACCACACACACACACACACACACATGCACACTACACACCTCCTGTAGTTGCTCCTCACTCCCGTAGGTGAGAGAGTCTATGATGAAGCCGTGCCGTGTCATGAAGGGGTGTCCCATGGCCACCCACTCCTTCTGTATCAGCGCCTCAAAGCCAGGAATGGAACGAAAGTGTGCATCAGCCATCAGCTGTACCAGGGAGGAGATTACACAGCTCAAGTCTCGACCATCGTTCTCTGGGTGAGCGTGTGTGCATGTGTGTGGGTGAGTGTGGTGTGTGTGGGTAGCGTGGTGTGTGTGCATGTGTGTGGGTGAGTGTGGTGTGTGTGCATGTGTGTGGGTGAGTGTGGTGTGTGTGTATGTGTGTATGATGTGGTATGTGTGCATATGTGTGTGTGAGTGTGGTGTGTATGCATGTGTGTGGTGTGTGGTGTGTGGGTGAGTGTGGTGTGTTTGTGTATGATGTGGTACGTGTGCATATGTGTGGGTGAGTGTGGTGTGTATGCATGTGATTTGTGTGGGTAAGTGTGGTACAGGATGTATGCGTGCACATCTGCATGTATTTCCAAATACCAAGCACTGGTGCCTATTATCCCAATTTTACGGTACCCCATTGAAGAAAAGTACATTCACTACCTTTCAATTTCACAAATCAGTATTCATCTTCTTATCTGGTCCTCATCCCTCTCCCCACACTCCCTCCCACCACACACATCTTCACTCACCAAGTAGCATGGCACATCTCCTCTTCACAAAGATGGTAGATGTGACTTCCTTGGCAAGCAGGAGGCATGAACGAACAAGCGCCAGCCACCCCGAGGATTCCAGAGCAGGCAGCCAGTGACGGTCCAGAGATAAAAGTTCTGACAGTGTCACTGGAGGAAGGAAAAACAAACTGCATCACTGAATCACCTCTCCCTTTCTCCAACTTCTCTTTACTCTCCCTTTCCCTCCTCCCTCCCTTCTTCTCCCCTCCCTCTTCCCTCTCCCTCTTTCTCCCCCTCCCTTCCTCCTCCCTCCCTTCCCCCTCCTCCCTCTCACTGGGCATGGACAGGTCCTGCATTCTGGAGAAGCCATGCTGTATCTCCTTCACTGTCCCACATAGCTTTGTGACGTTGTACTGCTGAATTGGTTTGCTCTCCACCTCGGTGTCAACATGTCTGGCCATCACTATAGCATAGAGGTAGCTGAGGGTAAGAGAATTAGGAGGAGGAGGGAGATAAAAGAGAAAAGGGACAAGAACGCAGGAGGGAAGGGGGGAGGGAGGGAGGGAGGGAGGGAGGAGGGAGAGAGATGAGGAGAAAGGTCAATCACAACTGCCTATACCTGCAACAGTTTGAATGTCCTTAAATGATAGTATGTAACCACAAAAAATAACATGAAATTAGTGGTTGTATATTTGATGGAGGGAGGGAGCTGTTCTAATTGATCAGTTAGCTACAAAGCATGTGCAGTCACTATGTCACACAAGATGAACACAGCTCCATTTCAAGGACCTGTCCAGCTTCTCGTTGCATTTCTATACTGCAAGTAACAAAAAGGCTGGTGGGGACCTGGGAACAAGGCTAAAGTGAACATACTTGGGGTCCGGGGCTTCTGACTGATCCTCTACTACTGGGAGTGCCCCTCTCGTTAATGACACACCGGTATGGGGATGGGACCAACACCACACCTGGATTACATGGGAACCAGACAGATAGATTACACACAGAACAGTCACACAAATGCAACATCACAAACAGCATTGGTGGCATATTACCACATGTGTAAAACTTACCGGCAGTCTGTTGTGCACGTGGAGGCTGGCTGCATAAACCAGCATGCTTTCACTGATGTTGGTGGGACACACAAAGTAAGGACAGAGGCTGGAGTGAAAGAGAGAGCAAGAAAGGACAGAGGCTGGAGTGAAAAGGAGAGCAAGAAAGGACAGAGGCTGGAGTGAAAGAGAGAGCAAGAAAGGACAGAGGCTGGAGTGAAAGGGAGAGCAAGAAAGGACAGAGGCTGGAGTGAAAGGGAGAGCAAGAAAGGACAGAGGCTGGAGTGAAAGGGAGAGCAAGGAAAGGACAGAGGCTGGAGTGAAAGGGAGAGCAAGAAAGGACAGAGGCTGGAGTGAAAGGGAGAGCAAGAAAGGACAGAGGCTGGAGTGAAAGGGAGAGCAAGGAAAGGACAGAGGCTGGAGTGAAAGGGAGAGCAAGAAAGGACAGAGGCTGGAGTGAAAGAGAGAGCAAGAAAGGACTGGAGTGAAACAGAGAGCAAGAAAGGACAGGCTGGAGTGAAAGAGAGAGCAAGAAAGGACAGAGGCTGGAGTGAAAGGGTGAGCAAGAAAGGACAGGCTGGAGTGAAAGGGTGAGCAAGAAAGGACACAGGCTGGAGTGAAAGGGTGAGCAAGAAAGGACAGGCTGGAGTGAAAGGGAGAGCAAGAAAGGACAGAGGCTGGAGTGAAAGAGAGAGCAAGAAAGGACAGGCTGGAGTGAAAGGGAGAGCAAGGAAAGGACAGAGGCTGGAGTGAAAGGGAGAGCAGGCTGGAGTGAAAGGGAGAGCAAGAAAGGACAGAGGCTGGAGTGAAAGGGAGAGCAAGGAAAGGACAGGCTGGAGTGAAAGAAAGAGCAAGAAAGGACAGAGGCTGGAGTGAAAGAGAGAGCAAGTAAGGACAGAGACTGGAGTGAAAGGGAGAGCAAGAAAGGACAGGCTGGAGTGAAAGGGTGAGCAAGAAAGGACACAGGCTGGAGTGAAAGGGTGAGCAAGAAAGGACAGGCTGGAGTGAAAGGGTGAGCAAGAAAGGACAGGCTGGAGTGAAAGGGAGAGCAAGAAGGAACCAAGAAGTGGGGATCAAAAGTAGTTCCAATCGCTTTACAGTGGAACCTGTCTGTTGTGGCCATTGCTAAAACTGGTCACCTATTTATTAGGGCCACTTGTCCTGGTCCCAGTTGCACTAACCCTGTGTACAAAATGACCTGTATAAAGCTATAAAGACCAAAAAATTGCTGGTCCCATTGCGACCATTATAGAGAGGTTCAGTTACTCCACGCAGTATTAACCCTAATTGGCATGCAATGTAGACATGGCCAGGGCCTAAAGTTTCCATGGTTACCACAAGCCCTCCTGCGCGAGCTGTGCCGCAAGATTGCTTTGAAGCAATTTGGCACATAACTGAGAAATGAAAAATGTTCCTTTGTCTAAATTATGCACCTTCTGAGTCTAAAAGCTTGTCACTACTGGCACAATCTTAGGCCCTAAACCACAGAAGTGGAATCGAAAAGTAGCCATAAACAAGAAATCGCAGAAATGTTACAATCCTGGACCTGGAGAGGACACCACAAGACTGTAATTCAAGTTGTTCTGTACCTATCGCACAGTTGGAAGCGTTTGTTGGCCTCCGTGACTCTCCACTGGTCGTTAGTGACACCCAGCCTATGAAGTTCTTTCTCCCAGTCACGAGGGTTCAGGAAGCTGGGAGCAAGGGCATCTACTACAGTGTGTGTGAGTGTGTGTGAGTGTGTGTGTGTGGGGGGGGTCATGTACTATGCACAAAGCGTTACTCCTTCTCCTCACCTTGTCCGTTGCTATGGCCACCTTGGACTGCCTTGAGGGTTCTGGTGTAGTCAAAGGTGAAGAGATTGTGCACGGAGGAAGGATGTGTGTGTCTGCCAATAGCACTCACCACCTGCAACATGAAATGACATTCAAAGCCATGCAACCAGTTGTTTTACTGTGTGTTTACCAAAGCTACTCCTCTCCTCCTTCCTCCCTTTTATCATTTTCTCAACTCTCCCTCCCTCCCCCCCCCCCCCCCCCCCCCACGTCCTCACTCTTATCTCCACACCCGGACCTTTCTCCCTATGCATACACCAAAATTCATAGGCTTTCTCCCTATTCCCCCCCCCCCCCCCCACGTCCTCACTCTCATCTCCACACCAGACCTTTCTCCCCATTTCCCCCCTCCCCCACCCCTCACTCTTATTTCTACACCCGACCTTTCTCCCTATTTCCCCCTCCCCCACCCCTCACTCTTATTTCTACACCAGACCCTTCTCCCCATTTCCCCCCTCCCCTTGGACTGATGGTCAGACTTACAGCCCCTAGATCACTCTTTGAACAGTTCTTCAAGTTAAATATCAATCTTCTCATATCCTACAAGATGTAAGAGAGAGAAACTCATCAACAACAAAATCAACAACAAAATAAAGGCAAATGTCAAGAGATCAAGAAATTTGACTGTTGACACAAGGATCATAGACACAACATTTTGTTTACTGTTGACACGAGGATCATAGACACAACATTTTGTTTACTGTTGACACAAGGACCATAGAAACAATATTTTGTTTACTGTTGACACAAGGATCATAGACACAACATTTTGTTTACCTTGCACACTATTTCAAACTCCACAATTTTCTTGGGGAGAGATGTTCGTCCATCCAGGATCTTCCTACGTCCACCAGATACTACAGAAACGATAGACACAAGTTTCTACCAGTGGTGTCGGGACGGGGGGGGGGGGGGGGGGGACATCCTTGCCTGCTATCTCCACTTGGAGCAAAACTAGTCTTTGGGCACAAGAAAACCCACCCAACCCTCTTAGACAAGATATGAGAACAGAGTATCACTACAGAGTAACATACAGTTCATTTTCCATTAGCCTCGTACCCAGGCCATGTGGGAGGAGGGAAAACTGGCCTGGGTATGAGACTAGCTCACCATACTTACACACATTGACTCTGCTGATGCAGCCTAATGGGACACTCTCACTGGCTGCAAGACCCCAACTGTCCACATTGGATACCTGGAAAAAAATAACTTCCTTCCTTGCTTTGTTTGCACTTTCAATACAGAACCCATAGTGTGGGGGTTGAAGCCACACACACACACACACACACACACACACACACGAGCAAACAACCTTCCTGAGTGAAAAGGGCCTAGTGTTACGCAAAGTCACCTACTGCACAGGGTGTGTAACATGTCTACAGCCATGTAATACACATGTATTATTTGCCTCTACAAAGTACATGTAACATATGTTTTACATGTAAAACATATGTTACATGTAAAACATATGTTACATGTAAAACCCATGTAATACACATGTAAAACCCATGTAATACACATGTAAAACCCATGTAATACACATGTAAAACCCATGTAATACACATGTAAAACCCATGTAATACACATGTAAAACCCATGTAATACACATGTAAAACCCATGTAATACACATGTAAAACCCATGTTACATGTACATAATATTAGTAAATGCACTGCATTTGCCTAGGAATTGTAATAGTAACCGCTGAAAATAGGCCCATGACAAGAAAGACGTTGGTAGTGTAACTGCATGCTTATACCAGGGCTAGAATATTTGCATGCTAGATGGTGTATTTTCAAGTGAAATATCATAACTCTCAATAATGCACCCACCACCCCTCTTTACGAGTCTCTTAAGTTCATAGCCTATGTTGTACAATTGTATACACGTGGACACCAGAAGCACATGTACACCAGAGAGTGATGCCCTCCGCCTAGGGCCTCCCAGGTGGTAACTTACCCTCTCTGCTGATACAGGATCAGGGACGAAGCAGCAACGATAGTTGGTACAGAGGAGTTTGCCAGTTACAGTTCGGCAGGGGAAGTCGGCAGTCACAGTGTAGTTGAGCACCTGCTGGGCCTTGTTGGCACAAGCAACTGTGATTTCCCCTGGGGGACAGATGGAGGAGAGAGGAATTAGGGGGGAAAGAGAGAAGAGGAAGAAAGTAATTATATAGCCAGCAACACATACTTTGGAAAGTAGGAAATTAGTCCTTTGTAACTGGCTAAATTCATTCAAAGGAATATTATATCAACATTGCATACTTACCCGGCAGAAAGTCCGAGTTCATCCTGTACCTTTCAAACTCAATCAACAATTGCCTAAAAAAGAGTTACAGTAGGACTGATAAAGAACTTGAAAATAAAGCATGGTCACATGTCTAGATTGTTTATAAATGAGGCCAGTATGTACACTAAACTGTTTACACGTTAAAGTGTCTACTATCAGCTACACATGCACACCACTCAACATCAGAACAATGGACTAATATTAGTGTAGCCTCGTTCCTAGGCCTTCCCAACCCTTTGAGCACTATACTATAAGCAATCAAAATCTGGAGGCGGGGACAGCCTGGAAATGGGGCTACTGCTTATTAGCACCCAACTCAGTGGATGCCTTGGTAACTAAGCTTGCCTCGATTATCATACTAGGAAAGTTCCACTGATAACCATGGTATACACAGAAATAGTATCTAACTGGCTCCTTTAATCCTACTCTGCTAACCAATATATCCATGTGGTGTACAACCTTGATCCGTCTAATTAGATTTCTGATAGTGAACATCAACTTTGGCATCTAGGCAACACCTCCTCGAGTAGCAGTAATTCAACACAACTCCTGCCCTAGCGCTAGTTGCTTAGGAAACCAGCTCACTTAGTCTCTCAAACTGATATGCTACTTTGATTAACACCTTCCATGCGAAAGCAAAAAGGTTAATTAAAACAACGTTCCTTTCCCCACTTATGGCTTGAGAATAAGCTTATGTAGAGCCTGACTCGTGTATCTGCGATATCTACTTTGTCTTCAGAAAGTATTATTAGTACACTTACTGTCGTCAATCATGCTAGATCTACCTTCACAAGTTCACGATCTTCGGCTTCGCTTGTGTGTTCCTGAACTCCACCCGTTTCTGATCACATACATTTGTGCGCATGCGTGTGTCTGCAAAAGCCCGCGGCAATGTCTCGAGCATACGGTGCAATGGCAAGAACGAAGCTGTTCTCTCCCAGGGAGAAGCTTCCAAGGGAAGCACTGACAGCTACAAGCAACCACAGAAGCAAAATTGCTACTATAAGGGACCATTGGGAACAATGCCCATTTGAAAACAGCGAAGGAGACATAAACAGGGCGGACCAATTCAAGACGAATGCTACACGGCCACTTCGACGTACTGTGGACAAAGATAAACTACCCGGAGGTACGGTGTATGCAGCTCAGAGGGAGCTGGTTAAACGGCACTACGAGGCAAAGTCCAAGATTGACGGTATCAGCGGTATTGGAGGCGGGATCAGCTTGTGGCCTGCTATGGATGACATGCGGCTGTCTGGTTCTGACACCGTGAGACTGGCTGTACTTTGTGTTGTGCTGGTGGTTGCTACTCTGACAGTATTCTACTCATTTCATGGTAGCCTATACCAGTATGCATTTGTTAATTTTGACCATCATATCATGGTGAACCAAGTCCAGTGTTGGTCTTGCAAGCCGGACGCACTTCTGCAGAAGTGCATCCGGCTTGCAAGATAGTCTCGTGGGGTGAGAGTCTGGCCTGCGAGACTAGTTTGATGTGCACATGTACTGTTGACTTCACTTTTCTTCAATTAGCATAATATGAGCATATCAGCTTGCTAACACACATGCACTTGTACACATGCATGCAAGTGTGTACTTCTAGTATCTTCCACACTGGTGCTGGCGATGTAAGCCCACATATGTTTCATCGTGATTAGAACTCAACTTATGTCAGTTCCTCCACAATTAGGTACACATGTCACCAAACTAAAGCATTATTCCTCCAAGTTGGAAGACTTTCATTCCCTTCACCCACTGAGCATAAACTCAGATCAGGAATATTTCACCGAGCAACTAATGAGCTGGCACAATGGCTTCTTACAACTGCAGGTTAATAATTAAGGTAGAATTTTTTTGTATGATTGTTTGTTTTTATGCTTGTTTTTTTCCAAATCAAGTTTCCGTTTTCTTTCAATCAAGGACTCAATTCACAGAGATTTTGATGTTATCTGGTCTGAATGTTCTCCTATTGACGTAGCATTCCTGGTTCTCTATTCAGTAAGTCTAGGGTAGACTGTGAGACACAGCTAGCCTCGTTCCCAGGCCCTCGCCCAGCTTCCCGTCGCTTGCAGTACTCTCCTGCTTTGCCGTACTGCAAGCGACGGGAAGCTGGGCAAGGGCCAGGGAACGAGGCTAAGACACAGCTATGGCTCATAACTTCTGCAAGCCACCTTGTAGAACCCAAGCTATGAAGTATCCTCATACCCAGGTCATGTAGCTTGGGTAGTTATCTCAGAGTGAATTATATATACATGCAACCTGGTTTATCTGTGTTTCACTCATGGCTTGCAAATGATATTTCATCCACTTGCTCATCCTCAGTTTGGTATCGTCATCTTGCTCTACTTTCTTGTGGACAACATGTTCTCAAAGAACAGACTCACTCCTAGAAGAATCAAAATCTGGTGAGTGGCGACTTTTGGTGTCACCACATCCACTCTGACTTTCTGGTCCTGTATGGCTGCAGGATATCGTTGCTATGTGTGGTCATGACTTGGACGCTGCTCTTTTTCTATCTTCTGATGTGTGCTCAAGCAATTGAGACAGCTACTCAAAACACCGTCCATGCACTTAGCAATGAGTTGGTAAGTGAGTAGTAACCACTGGAGACGATCTGTCTGCATGTGTGCTATAGCTTTCACTGTCAGGGTATGCAAAATCAATCGTTAGTTTCTTAATCCTGTTCATGCCCATTTTACCCTTTTCTTCTCTTGGTGGGTAGAGTTTGGGCAACGAGACTACACTGGTTGGGTGAAAATTTCTTTGCAAAATATGACCAGAAGTTATTAAAAGACCATTCTGACTACCATCTCTAGTATGGATAGTTAATAGGATGAGAAACTAATAATGAAGTTTGCTAACAGTGCATTTCTCACTATGGCAGGCTGATCTTGTCAAGACCCCGCTGATCTTGTCACAGTACCATGATGTGCTGCTCTACTGGAGAACTAGGTGTCTTCCTCCCTCCACAAGAGGCACCCTCTCCATCATGGGGATATTGCAGGTCCAAGATGTAGCCTATTTTCTTCAGTACTATAGTCTCCCAATATTCACAGCCCTCTGCACACCAATTGTGAAAATCATCATCTCATTAAAAGCAGTGTATAAACGCTGATGCACACGTTGAATAGGTATCCATTAAATGTGTTCTGTGTTGTAAAATATATATATATACTGCTTTATATGCTGTGATTATGATTTATGTACTTGTGTGAAAACTAATCTTCTGAAATACTGCAAATGTTGTTGAAGTAAGAACTGATTCTTGGTTCACTGAGGATGTCTGCAAAGAGGTCCTCAACGTTTGACTTTTGAAGGAAGGATAACCGAGCTTTTGCCATTCTGGCTGATTCTCTCTACAGAAAATCAAGGAGTACAATCCAGTATTAGCTAGAGCCAACATCGGTCATAGCATGCCACTTGCCTTCAAGAACTGCTCAACTTTAGTTGGTCTACACATATTTGAGCTTGTGCCATGCTGCATGGGGTGTCGAGTTGTTCTCATTTTCCCTGCAGATTAAAAAAAGGATGTTAGTTTTTTTGCTGCTCACAGAACAGAAACGTCAGTAGCTCGCTACATACCTAAGAGCTCCCTTAAATCCTGCAATCCGTATGATGGGAGCACTGTACACATACGAGTGAGCCTTAGACAAGGGTGCCCATCAACTGTAGCAGATTATAAGACGTGATTCGTATAGAGAGAGACAAATTACATATGACAGTTTACCTAGAGTCTGCTGAACTTCAAACCCATTCTTTGTGAGAGTGTGGTCACAGCAATAACTACAAGAAAAAAAGTTTTTTGAAAGAATGAAAGCTGTCATGTGATATAGGCAGACTTGGAGGTCACCAAGACTTACTAGCATCCATCCAAGGAATTTTGCTCGCTTTTCAATGACCGCAGTACGGCTAGATTGTCTGAACCACCTAGCACACTATCATAGTGTGAAATATTGTTCTAAATTAAGGTATTTTTAACAGAAAAATAGAAATCAGGTTAGTGAGGTTACCTTTCATTGAGAGTGATTGGGCAGTCCAGATGTTCCTGTGGTAGCACATGGTTTACAAACAGTCGGCGGTAGAGAACATTTTCAGATGCCCTACAAGCATACGGTAGCAAGGTTTCCCATACTTCACTAGAGTTCCATAAGGAATGTGGAGTTAGATACCTGAGGACATTGAAGCATGCAATGTTCTTGTTCACCAGGACTAGCCACACTCCAGGAGGATTACAGTAGCCAATGACAGCATTGGGAAGCTCTGGGGTCTCACTGTGTATAATGCAAAAATAGTGTGATACACATAAGGAGTATATCGGCATGCATGCACTTCACCTGGATGACAGAGCAGTTCTTCGTTCCGCAATTTTTGAAACATTACAAGTTATAGTTTCACTCTCTACATCTGCAACATCAGATCGTTTCGTCAGCTTCAGTTTAGACCTGTCCAGCAGTGATGGAAGTGTCCCAGAATCCTGGGAGAGAAGACAACAACATGGCAGAAACAAAAGGAGAAATGATCAAGAAACAAAAGAAAGCACTTACAAACCTACAGTGACACTATCTATTAATGCCATTACAACTGACAAAAACATACTGAATAAGAGGCACTCTTTCTCTTCTTGCAGCTGTTTGAAACTATGAGGAAATTAGAAAAATTGACAACACGGAGCACTTGCACCTTTAAGCAAAAGATTTACCTGGTGAAGGTTCTTTTCTCTTGACTGGTTTGGAGTTTATCAGATCATAGATTGGAAGTGGTCCCTTCTAGCACAATGAGATAGCAACCATCCATAGTAGCAGACTTGGAGTTCTGTCTAATACTTACGTATGCCAGTTTAGACTGTGCTGGTTTGGGTGTGGGGACAGAGGAAGGTGCAGGCGGGGGTCTTAGCACCACCACGGGCTGTCAACAGATGTAATGATGCACATAAAAAATTATGCTGCAAACATCTTGCCTCACTGACTGGAAATGTTTGTTGTTATGAAGCAAAATAGAAAGATTGAAAAGTGGTCAGAGCACTGGTGACTAAATCCAGAGAGGCCTTGCCTTGGGTTCGATTCCCAGTGAGTGTCGGCTTTTGTTTTATGACTTTACCAAAAAATGTCAGAGAGGAATAGGATACTTGTGCTGACCTCAACTGTCTCTTCTGCTGAGCCTCTTACCGCTTCTCCACGACTCCACTCTAGCAAGTTCACTGGATAATCATGAAATCAGCTAATGTAAGTACCACACAAATACCGTATAGCGCTAAATTTTCGCAGGTCTTTAATTTTGCGAATTTCACGAATTTTCAACCGTTCGCGAAAATATTTCAACGAAAATTTTTGACACGCGGCGTGCAGTGTGCGCGTGCAGCAAATTCACGAAATTATTTCAACGAAATCTTCAAAAATTGCTATTCGCAAAAAATTTAGACCCTCGAAAATTTAGCGCTATACGGTAGTGCCAGGGGTATGTTTACCTTGCTTCTGAGATGTCTGACTCAGCCAATTTTTAGCATGATTACTGGACTGGGATGTCTGACTGCTGCTAAGAGAAGAAGTTCTACTGGTATCAGCGTGATCACTGGACTCTTCTCTGCAGGCTGGACCCGGTGTGAGGCTAGCTACATGGAGACTGCTTGTATCAGTGTGACCACTGGACTCTTCTCTGCAGGGTGTGAGGCTAGCTACATGGAGACTGCTTGTATCAGTGTGATCACTGGACTCTTCTCTGCAGGCTGGACCCGGTGTGAGGCTAGCTACATGGAGACTGCTTGTATCAGTGTGACCACTGGACTCTTCTCTGCAGGGTGTGAGGCTAGCTACATGGAGACTGCTTGTATCAGAGTGGTAGTCGTCTACATCATCCTCAAAGTCACTGATGTCCAGCAACTCAAAAGATTCAGGTTGCAACAGCCTCCCATTTTCACGATTTTCCATACTACAGGAAATTTCCTCTGAAGTTGAGAAATGCTGAGTATCAGGGGAGGCGACTTGATCCTTCCTGTACTCTGCCGCTACACTACCCTCATCATACACTGAGTGTCCATCACCTCCATAGCAGTCTCCAGTTTGCACATTGGTGTGAGACAAATCACTTGAGCTGGAGGATGAAGAAACCATCACCAATTCACCAGCTCTCTTCTCCTGAGAATCTGCACCAACATCCCTTCTGTCCAATTCATGGCTTGGAGGGCCAGAACTGCTATTAAGACAGAGTCTATTGTGTGATTTAGGGTCTGAACCAGCCGAGCTCAGAGTAGGAGCTCTTTGCTCTTGTTCAAAAAGGTCTTCCTCATCTGTGGCCTCGTTTTGAATCTCATCGAGTGAAGAGGAGGAGTACACTTGGCTCAACAGTGATGAGAGTGAACTAGCAATGAACTCCTAATGGTGGAGAGAAATGAAAGTATTTTAGCCTCATTCCCAGGCCCCTCTCCTTCAACCTAGCCTCACTCCCAGGCCCCTCTCCTTCAACCTAGGAGGACTCTTGCAAGCCAACTGTTACAGTGATTTGTAACAAGGTTAAAAAACCATCTTGCTCACTCACTGTATAACTTGCTCACTCACTGTATAGCTTGCTCACCATGTTGTGGAAGAGCACTGTTGTCTTGTTAGGTTCAAGGTTCACGTCAAGGTCAGCTGGAAGAACATCAATACAGACCATAGCAACAGGGTAGCGACCAGACTGGGAGGGAAATGCATCCACAAATGCCTGCCTGATCAACTGAAGAAAAAAAAAAACAGTATGTCATTAAGAAATAGAGAAACTAGAGAAAACCACTGTCATAAAACCTGTTACACTTGTTTTCATTCACTTGTGCTAAATGGGCATACCTGAATGACCGGTTTGACTGCTACAGGTCTGTTGTTCACAATGAGAAAGAGCTTATCAGCTGTTGTCCTCGACACCAGAGCCAAATCAGCATCCGGTTTTGGTACATACCCATGCACCTTGAGCATTGGGTCAAAGCTCTGGCAGGCAATTGACACTAACTGCTGCATAATGGCAGAACCTAGAACCAGCTGAAGATTGGTCTTGAAGTCAGATGTCTGCATCTTTTGCCAAACTATAGCTTTATTATGCTTAAACACAAATCTGACTCGTGGATGTGTGATTCCAAATGCTAGTACGACCTCCTCAACTTTCTTTAAGTCTTCTTTGCAGCGTTTTGGGCTCCTGTAGTACTGCTTTCTGACTGGAACATTCTTGAACAGATTGGTGACAGAAACAGTTGTCCCACGGCCAAGGTGGGAGGGTTTTGTGGCTATAACTTGTCCAGAGTGATCAATAGTGTACATCAGAGCAATGTCGTCTGCCTCTGTGCATGTGGTTATGCTGAGGGCTGAGATGGTAGCTACTGACGTAAGAGCCTCTCCTCTGAAACCATAGCTCTCCAGTGAAGTCAAATCGTCCATGTTGGTCAGTTTTGAGGTGTAGTGTGGCAACGCCATGTATGGAGCATCTTCTTTCTTGATTCCAGTGCCGTTGTCTCTCACTTCAATCAGATCAAGGCCATAGTTCTCCTGCAAAACAGATCGCATGCAGCTGTAAACTACCTTCTTTTGTTCTTTTGCTCTGCTGTTTCCCGCTCACTCACCAGTTTGATCTCAATGTTGGTAGCCTTGGCGTCCAGAGAGTTCTCCAAGAGTTCCTTAACGACTGCATGCACCGATGTGATCACCTGAGAGCTGGAGAGAAGGCGAACCGTCTCGTTGGGTAACAGTCGCATCGCCATGCTGGTTTCCCACAGATTTTAACCAATCAGGTTATACCGATTGGGTGTATGGCGGGAAAATCGAACAGTAATTTCTAAATACAGCACACTAACCTACCAAAATGGAAGAGGATCGAGAGGAAGAAGTTTCGACTACATCTGTATCAAAGGTTTGCAAGAAAAAAAAATCTCCATAATTTTTTTAGATGTTGATGGGAACATTTTTTTCTTTTAGGGGTGCTTCTTGTTCAATGCAAAGCCCAAACGAGAACGTCCCATACTCACTGGTAGGTATTACACTTGTCAAGCTAGGATATCTGCAAATTAATGGCTTCTCATGCTTCTAGGTACATTTGAGAAGCTACCAGGGGAAACTGAACTAGATGCCAAGAAGCGACACAGAGCCTACGTCAGATGTTGGTCTGCAATGAAAGAGAAAATTGATGTATGGCTTAGCTGTGTACTTGTCTACTAAGAGTATGTCCAGATCCCCTTTCCCTCCTCAGTTTGAATGCAACATTTTCTTGTGAATGCTCTCTAAGTATATTTTGTGCTTCTAGAATACGCATTGGAATCAGACATGGGAATGAGACTGGGAAGCTGGAATCAGACTGGGGAGGGGCTGGAGTCAGAACGGGGAAAGGTCTGGTTCACACCCAATCTCTTTCTGCAGGGTATCCTGTCCGAAGAGCATGACAAGATGTTTTCGGATCTGCTGAGATTCATCCAAAGTGCCCAAGTGCAGCTAGAAGCTCTCCACGAGAATGATGTTGCAAGCAGTAGTGATTGCTCCTCTATCTCATTTCTGCCAGCACGACTGGAAATATCCACTGTAGCACTGATGGCTGGTGAGTAGGCCTTGGCAAATTATTCCGGAATAATAAGAATAATACGAGAATAATGGACATTGATTGTTTGATATTTGAGAATAATAGGTAAAAAATAGTCTACTATTGGTCTCTATAGAAGTTGAAGAACTTAGTGCACTGCCCAGTGTACAAAGAGTTAACATTAAAAAAAAAAAACAGTAGTTTTAGGGTTAAATTTAGACAACAACAATAGACCTTATGCAATTGACATCATCACCTACGTAACTAAACGTAAAACGGATAGTGGACGGAAATCCGGATATCAAATAGACTATTAATACATGTACCGTTTTTGGTTATAGTTAAATGTATGATGTCTTCACCTTCTTTTAGTTACGCTTTGGGAATAATTGAGAATAATGGGCTGGTTTGAGAGAATAATAGGCTGAAATTTTGGGAATAAAAGAATAGAATAATGGGTGAATCATTAGGAATAATTTGCCAGGGCCTACTGGTGAGGAAGGATGGGTGGGTCGGGAGGAAGGGGAGTAGGATTGAGGAGAGGACAAGATGAGGATTGCTCCTAACGGTGTGCACGATCTCTTTCCTTTGCTTACACATCAGGAGTGAACATGCCTGACCACGATGTTCTCTTTGCTCAGCTGAGGCAGAGGGTGCGCGAACAAATCAGCCCCCACGTGGTGGTGTTGAGATCCAGGGACTGTAATACAGGTGCACACTCTACCCCCAAAAACCAAATTCACAAGACCATTTACTGCTAAGTGGTATGGAACGGGGACTCTCCGTATGCAGGTATGAAGGCTACAATGAGAACAATGCTGACACAGTTGGTGAAAGCAGAAAAAATCGTAAGTATTTTTAGCTCTTCCCCCTAGCCTCGTTCCCAGGTCCTGCCCCACTTTTCGCCACTTTTGGTCGGTGGGGCCTCAGTTCAAGGCTCCCTCCTTCTCATGTGTATACCAGCAATGCTTTCATCTTCTTCTTCCCCCAGCATCCCCTCAGTGGTGGTGAGAGTGATGAAGAGAACGGTGGATCATCATCCCAGCGTCGTCCAACCCACAAACTCCCCCTGCCCTCCATGACTGTTCTGTGCAGCTGGTACCAAGAGGTCAGTGACAGAGACGTGCATGGAACACTCAGCTAAGCCTACTACACCTTCCGCCTAGCATGGGACACTCTGTCTGCCTAGCATGGGACATTTGCTAAGCTTTCTACTCTGTCTGCCTAGCGTGGGACATTTGCTAAGCTTTCTACTCTGTCTGCCTAGTGTGGGACATTTGCTAAGCCTTCTACTCTGTCTGCCTAGCGTGGGACATTCAGCTAAGCTTTCTACTCTGTCTGCCTAGCGTGGGACATTCAGCTAAGCTTTCTATCCCTCTTGCCTAGTGCTCTGACTGGATAGACCTTACAGTAGTCACTTGTCATCTCTAATGTATTGCCTCGTAACCAGACACAGTCAGGCATACGAGGTTACTCTTACTTGGTTATAGTGTACTGTAGTATGCAAGAGTGTCACATGTTTATTCTTCTCCCAGTGTGAGGAAGAGAGAGACAAACAGACTATAACGTGAGTATGCTATTAGTCTCATTCCCACACCATCCATAGTGGACTGGGAATGAGACTTGCATTATAACTTTGAGCTATACACTCTGTGGATGAACGCCTGTCAATTCAACTTCTACTACCTAGATACTCACTCAAGCTCGTCCTACAATGTCTCTATGTCTGAGATCAACCCATCCATCTTTCTGTCTGTCTGTCCAGACCTTCTGGTCATCCAACACTTCTGTGATTTACTCACACATGCATCATATGCAGAAAGAAGCAGCAATTGGCCCCCCAGACTGGTGTTGTTTCCTGGCCCCCAGTAGTGGTGATAATTGAAGACTTTGAGGGGTTCGTACCACAGATTCTCCAAGACCTCATAGCATCTCTGAGGTAAGAAACTGAACCAATGATGCCTCCACTTGTGGAACGTACCCCAAGTCTAGTCTCACAAAGCCAGAGAACCCAACTTCACGAGACTAACCCAGGTTTCACAAGTCCCCAACTTTAGTACTAGTCTCATTGCCAGGTTCCTATGCATGAGTGAAGCCTGGGAATGAGACTAGTGCAGTACTGTATGCCAGTAAGGTGGGAGGCCTAGGTACACAGCTGTATTTCTTGGTAATAGCAAATAAAAATTTTGTACAATATTTGCATGGGTTATATAATTCACTAGTACTGAAATCTACATGTAGAGGTCTGTTTTCATTGGTGCCACTGGAGCAGGGTCACATGACCTAGAGAGTCCCCCACCACAAACAGCGGCAGCTGGTTTTTCTCTGTGCTGCGCACACCGGAAGTAGCTGTGACACAAGACTGGCAATAGAAGTGTCCAATTTGCTTCAGAGTGATGGATGACTCAGGTTGCTTAGAGACCAACTTCCAAACTTTGATGGTACAATCGTCTGATCCTGTGATCAAGTTCCCACCCACCATCGCCAGCGTGTTGATTGCTTTCTGGTGTACCTTCTTGGTGAGTTCGACCGTCTTTGTGTCCTTGTTCCAGAGTAAGATCCTCCCTCTGCTGTCAGCTATGGCCAAGCGGGAGCTGTCTATCTCACACAGGGCTAGCAACCATGCGTGTTCCCTCTCACCCTCATCCATTGGTAGTGTGTACCTTGAAGCATTCGAGACAGTAATTGGCTTTCTGGTTGGACCTTGCTTGGCTGGTAGTGGCCATCGGTACAGAACCTTGTCAAGCCCGATAGAATACACAACTGAGCTGCCTTTTTCCTTGACAGCTGTCAGATCCATTACCCACCCTTTGTGGGCATCCAGTTGTGTTGTGATTCTCTTGTTGCTAACGGAGACAGCAGCAATTCTGTTAGACCACGACCCAGCAATGATGGTGTTGCCGTCTGACGTGAGAGCTAGTTTTGGAATGGGATGATCTCCCATGAGGAGACCAGCAGCTATGGTGGAATCTTTCGTGGGGTAATCAACTGGAGAGAAACGATAAATACTAATTACACCATCATCCTTGCCAACAGCAATGGAGGCAGCTTTTGAACGCTGGTCGACTGTTAGGAAGCAAATGGAACTGACGGCCTTCTCTGAAACTCTCACTCCGTACAGCCTCTCCAGCTTCGTCTCCTCTCTCTCCTTCTCTCCATCTCTCTTGATCAACCACACAATGAAACACCCATCTCTCCCGCCAGAGATAGCATAGCTGCCGTCTGCAGACATCACACAGGAAGTCACTGGACCCGTGTGTCCCTTGAGAGAGCTACTGCCAAGGGAAGCTTTTCCTGGCTCAACCGTGAGATTGGGACTCCACAATCGAATACTGCCATCAAGAGAGGAGGAGACGAACTGATTGTTGAACGTTGTGACAACAGAGAGAACTCTGTCCGAGTGTCCAACAAGTGCTGTGATTTCATTGGGTACGAATGGTTTCCACACCCCGACTGTTCCATCATCGCTGGCAGTAATAACAGAAATCTCCTCTAACTGCATATTTTTCACCTCCTCTGCATAATCTTCTTCAGTAGCTATGTCCGCCCACTTAGAGCTTGAGGTGTTCAGTTTGCTAGGGATGTTCACTGCACAAGCATTCACTCGCTGCTTGTGGCAATGGAGCGTGGTAATCTCGATACCCTTATGAGTCCACACTTTCACCGATCCATCAAAGGCTGCGGAGACAATACATCCTTGGGAGAAAGCAACCGAGTTGATGGAAGAAGTATGCCCCTTAAACGTCGTTTTTTCAGTACCTGTCTTCAGGTCCCACACCTTGAGGGTGAAGTCGTTGGAACCTGTCACCAAGATATCCGTGGATGTGTCCGAGAATGTGCACGTGTTGATCCAATCCTTGTGGCAAGCAGGGATCACTTGCATCTGTTTGTACCCCAGTGTGTCCCAGACAATGAGGCTCCGATCGTGGCTTGCTGTCACCATCTTGAGCCCACCAGAAGCGAACGCAATGGAGGATATCTTTGCGGTGTGGCCATGGAGGGTTGCTATCGGGTTCACTCCTACCTTCCCACTCTTCATAAGATCTCTTGACGCTTTAGCATAGTCCAGGGCTTGGTGTGGCCAAATGAGTATCGTAAGGTCTTCTGAAGCGGAAGCAAAACCATTCTTGTCCCACACTGCACACGTGATGGGAGCCTTGTGACCAATTAAGTCAATGTACTTGGGCAAAACTGATGGATTCCAGATCTTGACAGTGGCGTCTGCAGAGGCCGACATGTGGACTTTGTCATGGTATGCCACTCCCACCACTTCAGCCTCGTGGACTTTCACTGCAAACAACTCAACTCCCGTTTGTACGTTGAAATTTCTAACGTGGCCATCATGGTACCCAACTCGTACAGATTGAGTTACGGGATCAAACGCGAGACAGTGAGCAAATCCAAGTTTAGCACACCCCATGGAGAGGATTGGCTGGCCCAGGCTCCCCGACCACACCTTCAACACCTTGTCGCCTGAAGCCGTTACCAAGTACTGTCCATTGGGTGTGAATGCAATGGAATTGACAGGGGAATGGTGGCCGACAAGGCTACCCATGGCAGACCCCGATCTTGTTGACCAAATTTTTACCTCGCCGTCGAGTGCAGCGGAAACAATGTGCCGGCCTGACGGCGCATAGGTGCAAGCTTGTATAGCAGTTTTGTGGCCTTTGAGTATCTTCAGCTTCTTTTTGTTGAACGTGTCCCAGATTTTCAGTTTTGCATCCCAGCTCCCGACAACGATGAGTTGGCCCTCAGGGTGGAATGAGACACAGTTGATTGGTGTGTTATTCGTATCGGCCGTCTTTAGCGTTGCAACCCTCTCACCCTCTCTGCCACCCCAGACTTTAATGGTAGCGTCCCAGGAGACAGAAACTACAAGGTTTCCAGATGGGTTTGAAGCGCAGTCGTGTACGCTTCGGTTATGTCCCTTCATTGTAGCTATACGGTAGCCTCCTTTGATATCCCATAGACTCAGAGAGCAGTCATGTGATGCGGAACAGAGGCCATGTGAGCCGACAAAACAGACACCTGTTATTCCAGCTGCATGCCCAATGAAGGAGTGCCTCTCTTTTCCCGTAGCTACCTCGTAGAGTTTTACAACACAGTTGTTGAAACCAGCGGCAAAGAGGCTACCATCTTGGGAAACAGTGACACACGTCACAGCCCCACTGTGACTGGAGATGTTCATGTAACATGGGTCAGCCTCCTCTGGTTTGTTTACCCACCGTATCACTGGCTGTGGGCTGTCCTGCAGGACGTCCTGAGCAGCTCTGGTCACCACCGAGGTTGAGGGTTCATTCAAAGCTTGTTGAAGGGCCAGTGTGGGATGGTTAGTGAGCACGTGTAAGTTACGGGAGACAAAGGACTTGAAGGCTTGCACTTTAGGCTGTTGCATGAATTTGGCTACCTCTCTGGCTTTGCCTGAAGACAGACCGGTCAAGGTGGGTGTAAAGTCTTCGAGGAGCTGGCTTGCTAGACCCATCTGGCATTTGGCAACAACAAAATAAATGTTGCAGAGGATTTCTTCCAGTTCTTTCCAGGCACCAGCTGCCACCAGGTGGAAGGGTAGCTCACTGTACGCCCTTGCATTGTTCCCCTTGTAGAGTCCATCTCCTGAGGGGTCAGCCTCTGACTTGAAATACTTGGCAAGCAGTTCATGGAACTTTCTCTCCTGGCTGCTCGCTGCTCCCTTCATATACCTGGAGTAAACAGCCTTCTCGATCTCCTTGTGCGCGAGTGTTAGAAAGCTTGCATTTCCCTCTCCGGTTGGCTGCAGAAATGTTCGCAGACTCCTCAGAAGTCGGGAGATCACCATGGGCGGAAGGATACTCTCTACCTCTGGATCCTTCTCCGTAAAGAAGAGTGAGAGGACGCTGGAAAGTTCGTGCTCTTGTAGTCCGCTTCGAACAAGGGAGAGGAGGGAGAGAGAAGTAGCTAGGACTTCTATGCCGTGTTCTGTTTCCATTCTAGTGAGAATTTCTTGAAGCAGGATTGGGATTGTCGTTGGCATCTTTTTCAGAAATGTTGTCACTTCTTCAAACACCCCAAACACTCGGAGTTCCTCACAAGCGAGGTGGAGGTACAGAGGATTGTTAGCCTCCTTCTTTGTCAGGAGTAACTTCAGTTGGTTATTGAAAGGAGACTCGTCTAGCGTCTTCCGGTGTTTCGCTAGAGTTCTCCTCACCATTTCTGCTTTGTCCCACATGTCCATCGCCCCAACCGTCACCTCCACTGGGGCTGGTTTGCATTTCCTCAGGATACCAACACAGGATCCTGATTCCACCCCACTTAGTACGATCACCACACCCTCAGGGATTTCCGCTGGAAGCCAATCCATTGCACGCCCATTATATTTGTCTTCTAGGAGGTCAACTCCATCAATTAGGACTACCAGCTTTGAGTCAACGCCTCCTGTGTTCGAGACACTCTCCTCAAGAAAGTCTGCCCAATCTTTTACCAGGTCTGCATAGTCTTCAGGAACGTCCAAACTGACCCCAAACCGACGTTTCATCTCATGGCAGAAGCGGGTAAGAATGGAAGCAATGTTGGTCGAATCTGGTGCTGCTCCTATGAAGTGTGACAGCACACAGCCTGGTGAAGTGTTACCATGATGCTCCAAGTAGTTCTGAGCAAAGGCAGCCATGAATGCTGATTTTCCAGACCCTGGTTTGCCTGCAACTACCACTAGCTTCTCTTTAGCTTCCACATAGCTTTGCATCTGTTTCAAAAGAGCCCTGCGTCCAGTGAAGCTGTTTGCTCTGCTCTCAATGAAAGCTTCGTGGAGGGAGGTAGCTAGAGAGATCAGATCACCACCAACTTCCTCCTCAGGGAAATCCTTCTGAATGGCATTCCAGAGATTGTGGAGGACTCGCTGTCCGAAATCTTCAAGTCCACCTAGCATCGCTTTCTCTTCAACCATCCCCAGCCACCTCGCTGGGTAGCCATCGTACACCTCCAAACCACTTGTGCGAATCCGACTCTTCAGGTGTTCAATACTCTCCTCGGTCTCTTGCAATCCACTCTCAAAGTCTTTTCTGAATTTCTCGGGGATGGTGGTAAGACAGAAGGGATCTCTAAAATAAAAGAAAGCTTTTCCGACGACCTTTTCAGGGTCACATAGAGCCGCATGTTGCATTTCAATCTCTGTGATTGACCTTCCTGCCGGGAACTCTTGTAACCAATCAAATTCAGGCCCATCGGGAACGAAGTACTCATCCTGGACCCACCCATACCTCTGTCCGAGCAAACCGAGGAAATACTGACACCGGGAGATCTCGCCAAGGCAAATCTCAAGTGCCTTGTGACTCCTGGCAGCTTCTTCAGTGACTCCCCATCGCAGGTCAACCTCGTACACCTGGATTTGTCTAGCATGGGCACGAGCTCGGAGTTCGGGGAAGACGAAACGAGTCAGCAAGTCCCTCTCTCCATGCATGTCTCGGAAAGTTGAGGAGATGAATACTCGAACCGTCCTCCACCTCTGCTGCTGGGTGGAAGCCATTAGCGCTTTTTCTGGACCCAGGGTGACAGGCTGTGTAGAAGAATCACCCAACAGAGCCGGTAACTTCAGCGGCTTCAAGTTGTATGCTTTGTCAATGTTGTTGACATACGTAAGCTGGCCACTGTCACCCCTCTCGGCTATGAATTGCAAAATTTGCTCAGAGTAGCCAGCGAGGTAGATATCGTTCTCGTGTTCTGGTTTGATTGTGCTGTTGAGCCCGCTAGACTTGCCACTCAGGTCCACGCTGACAAACAGCAGGTTACGGTTTACAAGATGGCGGTACTTCTTGAGGAAATCCATCATCCCTCTGCCCTGTTCATCGTCCAGCTTCATTGCATCAGTCAGGAGAACTAGGTTGTCAATAGCAACCCTGTCCACTAGCATACTATAGAGAAAATTGGCGGGAATACAACCCTCATTGCTTGTGAGGCCTTGGGAAGTAGCAGCTGTCATTACGCTCTCCATGTTGTGTAAGATGGTTCCCTCTTGCAGCTCAACTTTAGTGTAGCTGTTGTTTTCACCGTAGAGAAGCATTGTGCACTCCTCACAAGAGTACTTACACATAAGTCCCAGCAGGATACCGATCTCCTGTACCGTACGTGGCTTGCCCAGCCCCCTGGCAGCTGTGCAGGGGCGGTCCATATTGCTGCCCACGTTACAAAGAATCAACGTGGAGCCACTGATGGGCTTTACATTGTAACAGGTGGCAATCTTAAGAGCGTTGTCAAGGGCAGATCGATAGCGGTGAAGAATCTGCGGATCAACCTTTGGCAGTTCCTTTGTCTTCTTTTGTCGCGACCTTCCTTTTGGTCTACCTTTGGTAAAGGTAGGCGGAGGGACACCTTTCTCCAGATCATCGAGTACTTTGTAGGCGGAGAAGAATCTGAATGGAAACTGTCTACTGTTGATGACGGCTCTCTCGTCGTTCAGCTTGCGGATCACCCACTGGTGGTGTTTGGGAGAGACACCAGCAATAATCAGATTCCGAAGATTGCGCAGCATTGCCATGAAGGGAAGCTTTTGGTGGTCAATCAGCTCCTCCCATGTGGACGCCTTGTTCCCCTTTGTCGAGACCTGCGTCTCCCACGTCTCAGGGACTGGCAACTTCATCCTCTTGCCAGCACGCTCCTGATCCCAAGTCCCAGGCAGCCTGCTCCTACGGAAGCTCTCAGCGTCTTCGGGGTACTTCTTTCCCACAAGACACATGACGTGCTCGACTGGCTCAGAAATGTGAATCTTACGGATGAGTTGTTTCAAAGTGAAACTGAGTCTCTCGATTTCTTCCTCACTTTCAGCCTCACTCACCACGACAGAATCACTCTCTGAATCTGAGTCGTCTTCGGAATTTGAGCTGTCTCCTTCCTGCTCCTTGTCGGAGGATTTAGCAGTTGATTCTGAGGATGGCTTCTTCTTCTTCTTCTTCTCGTCTCCCTCCTTCCCTTTCTGTTTCTTTTTCTTCTTAGAAGTGTCTTTGTTGTACTTTGCAAGCTGGTACGCATCAAACTCAGTGAACCTAACTGCCATGACTTTTCTAAGGGCAGTCGGGAGGGAGCCAAAGTTGATTGACTTGTCATGAAAGGCTTGGTAGATTTCAGCCACTTCAATCCAGTCTGAAGGCAGCCTCACAGAGGAAGAGTAGTACTTCTTGAGGTAGGGCCTGCAGCTTTGGATGTTAGAAGCCAAGGCAAGGAGGAAATTAGCCGTGGTTCTGATGTTGAGGTTGGACCTCGTGTAGAGAGCCACTTTCAGGATAAATTCTGGATCACATCGAGATAGTTTCTCACCTAGCCTGCACAGGCTACGTCGAGTGACGTCATGCGAATCACGGAAATCTGGTGAACAGAGGAGGGAGGTAGCTACTGAATTGATCAAAGTGGTTTTCAGACCGACTACGTCCACAGCTGGCGCTGGTGGGGGTTGAACTGAGGGATCTAACTCCGGGGGTAGAAACTTTGGCCCTTCTGGTCCCTCTGGCGGTCTCTTGGCAGAGAAGTCGTACTGTGGGGCACCTTCTGTGTTTGTTGTGATTGGTTTCACAGTCATGGGGATGGTAGACGTCACCCTTTCAGCAGCCTTTGGGGATTTTGTCACTGTTTGGGAGGAATATCCTTTGCCAGAGGCTGCAGGTTTGGAGGTGAGTAGTGTCCTGCTCGTGAGGGTACTGCTGGAGAACACCCCTGGCTCACCTATCTTTGGCTTTGCGGAGGTAGAGAGGAGAAAGCTAGTAGGCTTTGAAACAGAAGGCTTGAATATAGGTTGCACATGCGAGATTGATTTCAAGGTGCTGGTGAGGCTGGATGAACCAGTCAAACTGGTTGAGGTAAGTAGAGAGGGCCTGTAGGCACCAGATTGTGGAGGTTCTGACGTGAGAGTCGGCTTGGACTGATGGGTGGACACAGGTGCCAGTATTCTTGAGGTCAGAGAGGTGAGGGCGCCAGTCGGTTTGAGGAGGCTGGAGGTTGTGGGTCCCCCTGTTGAAGTAGTTGTCCCATGTGAGCCAAACATTAACAAACTTGCTTTTGTTTCCACCCCAGAGGTGAGTTTTGAGTCCTGAGCTTTTGAAGAAAGCAGCGGAGGGGAGCTCACAAGGCTGGAATTTGTCTGCACAAGGTTTGACTTGTGGGGGGGAGCTCTGCCCCTAGCCATGGCGCTCAGAGTGCTGGTAGACTTCATACAGGTGGTGGAACCCTCTCCTGTTCCGTTCATTTTAGCAGTACTGGATTTGCTAGTGCTACCTGTTGTGAGGCCTCCAGTATGACTGGTCAATCGAGTGGAAGAGCCAGTATGACTGGTCAATTGGGTGGAAGGGCCAGTGTGATTGGTCAATCGGGTGGAAGAGCCGGTGTGACTAGTTAATCGGGTGGAAGAGCCAGTGTGACTAGTTAATCGGGTGGAAGAGCTGGTGTGACTGGTCAATCGAGTGGAAGAGCTGGTGTGACTGGTCAATCGAGTGGAAGGGCCAGTGTGACTGGTCAATTGGGTGGAAGAGCCGGTGTGACTGGTCAATTGGGTGGAAGAGCCGGTGTGACTGGTCAATCGGGTGGAAGAGCCGGTGTGACTGGTCAATCGGGTGGAAGAGCCAGTGTGACTGGTCAATTGGGTGGAAGAGCCAGTGTGACTGGTCAATCGGGTGGAAGAGCCGGTGTGACTGGTCAGGGTGGTGGAAGTCAGGTTGCTTCTAGTTTTGCTGCTTACCAAGAGGAGTGGGTTGGTGAGGGAAGGGGAGGGCCTTGGATACTCAGCTGTGGCTGCCATACTGTCTGTTAGCTGTGGAAGAAAGACAGGGAGATAAAAGTTGACAATTGCCCAATCAAGTCATCTTGTTTGAAACTATTTTCACACTATAAAAGAGCTTGATGAGCTGAGTTAGCTACAGAAGCTACTGTTTGCAACTTACCTAGGCTGTTCACAGATCTCCTGTCAGAGAGGATACAGCTGCTTGCCTTGGCAGGACTGGGGGCTTATGTAGAACTAGCCCTTTGCACAACAGTACAGGGCCCTTACATCAGAGGCCCAGCTTATTCCAATTATGGGGAGGAAATTTTTACTTAACTATATTCATCCTTATGTAATTGTATTAATTTACATACTTCAGCTTATTACTAGTGTTTCTATTCATAGTGTGTGCAGTATTGGATCACAAAAAGGGCTGTACAATGTGTACAATGTATATTATACTCCATCCTCAATCCCCCCCTCCCCCATGTCTCCCAAGTCCTCACCTCCCCACGTTCCCTGTGGTGTTGGTGCTGGGTGTAGCGACATCAATGACAGCCATTCACCGCACCCTCCCTCGCTCCACCTCCTCTCTTCTCTCCATTGAGCAGCTCCACACACAGCACTCTACACTGACCCTTTCACACATCATTGAAGAGGTAAACACGCAACGGTCAATCTCAGGTGAAGACGAACAATACCAGTCAAAAAGACACTTAACAAGTTGTAAAGTCCATATTAGGAAAAATTGTTTATTTAAAGCTGTTTCTATAGAAACATGATTTACTGCTATAGTCACTTCTGGACCAATGAAAATACTGATTGATGATGTAATGGGACACTAGCCCACACAGTTCTCCTATGAATTGTGGCTGTTGTTGGTCCTTATGTTCTACAGGTGCTTCTGACGTCCTCCCTCCCATTCAAACTAGGACCTCGTGCGCTCTCCTTCCTCCTCCACCACTTCTACCACTCCACCTTCTCTGTCACCAGCTTCACAAAAGCTCTGCACGTGCGTTCACACACACTCTCAACCCACAGCAATATCGATACCCACAATTTGAAAGTATTTTGATCAAACCCAAACTCTCTCCTTGAGCCTCTTCCTGTGTGGTCTGTAGCCTGGGTACGAGGCTACCTCATGCTCAGGATTATTGTCTCCTGCCTTGTCACAAGACTATGTGTACAGCTGGTGTGTGTGTTTCTTTCTCCACATGTAGTGCGCCATAATGGAGCACTTTTGCTGGCAGCCTCTGAGTGTGTTGTGTGGCCCCTGGAGTCGAGAGAGGGGAGAGGAGAAAGAGGGGGTGGGGCACATGGACCACACCCACTGTGAGATGGCTAGAGCCACACCCTCCCTACAGAAGTCAGTAGAGCCAGGTTGCCATAGATACAAGTTCATGGGACTATAGTCTGGTCTCTAGGCTAAAAAAATGTATGCAGACAGATCTTTGTATTTTGTTACTCTCATTTGGACAATACAGGTACGTGGAGTCTCTCGACCCTGACCAGCAGCTGTCTGTTCTTGAGAATGACAGAAACCTCAAGGTCAGTTCATAGAAGTGGAGCCCCAGCCCCATCCTTCCTCTCGTCTCATTCCCAGACTCTCACATCCCCAGCTCTCGTCTCGTTCCCAGACTCTCCCATCCCCAGCTCTTGTCTCATTCCCAGACTCTCGCATCCCCAGCTCTATTCTCGTTCCCAGACTATCACATCCCCAGACTCTCGCATCCCCAGCTCTCGTCTCGTTCTCAGACTCTCACATTTATTTATACTATTAATAATGAAAGCTGAGTCTGGGAATGAGGCTACCCCACATCAACAACTACAACAATGGTGTACAACAATATAACGTTTGAGAATGCATGTTTTGACAAAACGACTCAAAGCCAGACATTTCTAGCATTAGACGGTACTTGGCAACTGTCTTGTTGGAACCCCTGTCTAATGTTGTACGTTTGTACTGCTAATCTCCTAGGCAACCATGAGGCAGCTGCTGCTCTGTCTGGAGTGCTACCACCAGCAGTTCTTTCCCCTCCTGAGGTGTCTGTTTCACCTAACCAGGACACTGCCCAACGCACCCCTGGGAAGGAAGGTGGGTGGGAGGGATAGGTAGGGGTTACCACTCTCCATCTTTCCTCACGGACTGTTCACACAGGTGCATGAACTTTACTCTCGGAGTCTTGAGCGCACTGTCACTGAAGATGAGAAATTCCAGACAGCATGGAGCCTCCTCAGGTCAGCTTACAATGGTAGGAAGCCTGGGGGCATACCCTTGTCCCCAGGTCTTCCTCCCATGTGCCCTGGGTACGAGTCTAGGGGGACAATGATATTGATGAGGTCTCTGCTGATTATCTTGGTGATGAAGGATCTTGGGGAGGAGTGAGCTCTCCTCTGGAGTTTTCAGGTGCATCAGCGAGCTGGAAGGGGCTTTGTGTGTGCACAGGTATGTCTGATGTCGTGAGGGTCACTGTTACATGACTGAACTACCTCTCTCCTTGTCCCTTCCTCCCTCTGCTCCTTGTTCTTTCTCCCTTCCCCTCCTATCCCTTTCTCCCCCTCTTGCCTTCCTCTCTTTCCTTCCTGCGCCTCTCCCTCTTCCCTCCCCTTAGGGTGGACACTCTCCAACAAACCTTATCAGTTCTGAAGCAATTTGTGCAGGATCTCAAAGAGTTAGACCAAAAACCAACAGATACTTCAGGTCAGTAGAGAACGCATGCACACACACTCTCAGATCTTTCATACCCAGACCAACGAACACTCTAGCTAGGACACAGACAAACACTCTGTGGACTCTTGAGTTATCAGTTTTGTAACTACTTCTTTTGAAAAGTTTGTAGCCCCAACTACTACCACTCCCTTCACACACTGTGTATTGTTGGTGCACATTATCCATTTTCTGGTGAGGTAGGTGAAGGTGAAGGTACCACTTTGCCTGCAACCAGGGAGGAGACCACAAGTGAGAGAAAGATGAGGTTTCAGGAGGTACGTGTGAGTGTACCTTGACTCCAGAACATGGGAGCTTTGCTAGTCCAGCATTCTTTGGTGAGCCCTCTACCTGTTTTATCTTTCTTCTAGCGGTTGAGGCAGGTTGCCTCACGGAAGAAAGAACCAGGTGCATATGAGAAAGTCTCCTCAAAGATGCTGGACACACTGCTTGAAACATTCAGGTATGTTCATTATCATAATGCAACCACGAGCTCACATGATCCCACCATGAGCTCACATGATCCCACAATGAGTTCACATGATCCATCAAGAGCTCACATGATCCACCATGAGCTCGCATGATCCCACCATGAGCTCACATGATCCCACCATGAGCTCACATGATCCCACCATGAGCTCACATGATCCCACCATGAGCTCACATGATCCACCATGAGTTCACATGATCCACCATGAGCTCACATGATCCCACCATGAGCTCGCATGATCCCACCATGAGCTCACATGATCAACCATGAGCTCACATGATCCCACCATGAGCTCACATGATCCCACCATGAGCTCGCATGATCCCACCATGAGCTCACATGATCAACCATGAGCTCACATGATCCCACCATGAGCTCACATGATCCACCATGAGCTCACATGATCAACCATGAGCTCACATGATCCCACCATGAGCTCACATGATCCACCATGAGCTCACATGATCCACCATGAGCTCACATGATCCACCATGAGCTCACATGATCTCACATTGTATCATGCAGGGTGCACCTTAGGTGTCCTCGCACTCTACCACTCCATGAGATCTTCTACTTTGATAATGCCTCATCCCTCAGAAAGGTAACAGCTCTACCTAATGTCGTATTAGTTACATGACGAGAGCTGGGTGGTACATTTCATCTGTCAGTTATTTCTTCCATTACCAGCATCTAGCTGCAGCACCCCGGGCAGCCATTCAGATGGCACTCAACTGCCCAAAATACTACCTTCCTGTAAGTCTGTGCTGATCCCACCATAATAATGAGTAAATCAAGGTTGTCAAGGATGTGGTTGTCCAGGATATTGATTGTGGGTGGTAGGATGAAATGTTGAACCCTGCTAGGAAGTACGTAGCAGTTCAACCACCTCTTTCACATCAGCAATGGTTGGACCCCAGGAAATAACCTTTGCTCTCAGAGGAGGTGGGACATGGTTGAACTTTACTAATTAAAATGGCTGAGGTCACACTAATTGATCTTGGATATTGCAAGATAGAAAGCCTTTTAGCTTCTTCTATGACTGGCCCCAGCCTTGAATCTGATTTGAAAACTGGGCCCCCACCTCAGTAAAACTCGAGAGAGAGAGCTAGTCTGTTGAGATACGAAAAATCAATTAGTGTGACCTCAGCCATTTTAATTAGTAAAGTTCAACCGTGTCCGACCTCCTCTGCTTTGCTCCCACCCTGAGCATTTCCAAGGCAGCCATCTTGGGTTAGGCACTTCTGTTTACAGATTATCACATTTTGCAGCATGTGAGGGCATGGTGGACAATGTTCTTCAAGATCAAGAATTACTAAAACAAGAGGAGCTAAGAGGGAGAGAGAGAGAGGGAGGAGGAGAGAGAGAGAGGGAGGAGGAGAGAGAGAGAGGGAGGAGGAGAGAGAGAGAGGGAGGAGGAGAGAGGGAGAGGGAGAGGATGAGAGAGGGAGAGGGAGGGAGCCCGATGTAATATTGCATTCTTTTACAGTGGTCTTCACTTCTCCCTCAGTCGGCTGGCAGTGTGGGGGAGAGGACCGGCCTGGATGCTAACATGCCTGACGTTTGCATCATCTACCAACTGCACTTGGAGTGTGGGAGACTGATCAACCTGTATGACTGGTTGCAGGTTAGGACTTGTCTAGACGACCTGCTGACTGTACGCAGGAGACAGTAGTACCTCATGGCCATGAAAGGCAAAGGAAGGACATTTAGAAGCTGAACCGAGTTAGCCTCGTTATCAGGCCTTCCCCACCGACCAGTTTTTGATCGCTTGCAGTTTTGCATACTACAAGCTTTTGCATACTGCAAGCGATCAAAAACTGGACGGTGGGAAGGCCTGGGAATGAGGCTGAACAGAGAATTATACTGCTTAGTTTTCAGGAAATGTTATTAGTGTATAGTGTACTAGCCTCGTTCCCAGGCCTCCACGCACGAGAGCCTGGGAATGAGGCTAATAGTATATGTAACATCCATACCACCATGAGTGGTAATCAGCAGTAAAATGTATCTAGGATAGCTAACATGACTAATGTCCGGCCTTCTGTTGCCAAAACAGGTAGTGTATTGGTTTATCTACATGTGACCTTTTTAGAAGCACCAGACTTTAACTCCCAGATGTCTTATTTTGCAGGCATTTGTTGCTGTGGTACAGCCAGGTGGTGTCATAGAGAAAGACAGTAAGAAGTCGAAGCAAGAAATTGACCCAGTGCTACAGTATCCTCCTTACATTCATCTGTAGTCAAACTAGCCTCGTTCCCATGCTCTCCCCTTGCCCTGAGGCGAGGGGAGAACATGGGAACGAGGCTAATCCCAAACCAAGTCAGAAGTTCAGTGTACATAGCTAGTCTTGTTTCCAGCCTCTCACACCCCAGCTTCCATTGCTTGCAGTATTCTGAGGGCGTGAGAGGCTGTGAATGAGGGCCTGGGAATGAGGCTGTCTCTATCAGTCCTGTACGTCCATTTGAGAATGCGCTGTTCCTTGACTTGTCACAGTGCACGTTTCATCCAGGCTGTTTCTGAACTGCAATTCCTTGGCTTCATCAAACCCACTCAGAGAAAGACTGACCATGTTCAGAGACTGACATGGGGTGCATGCTAAATATACTGCGCACGTGTATACCATATGTATAGCGCATGTATTTGTGTATCCAAAATAACGCAAATTGTAAAAAGAAATTTTGAAATGTTTATTTTTAGTAACAGCGCGGATGTTCTGATCGGCGATCCCAGCATAAAATCGATTCCGCGGAGCCAGCGATCCGATCACCAGTTTTTGTGTATAGATGAAAACTTCTAGGGAAAGATAATGGCTTCTACAGCGACCCTGAAGGATCGTACGAAGCACTACTTCAGCGCCCACGGTCGATTTTGCGCTTCTCACCCATGGGAGGTCATCGTCACCATAGTAACACTGACCGTCTGTGTGCTCTCCATGAGTGTGTTAAGCGGGGGAAAGGTGGGGACGGTGTGCGGCGTTAGCAAGCCCTGCAAAGCCAAGCCGGACGACGAACAGGTTTGGAAGACACTTACCAATATGTCTAGTAAGCTTTGAAGCTAAATACTCTATTTCAAGTGCACCAACAAGGCTTCTCACGGGGACAGCAAAACGAAATGGGCTGCTGTGGATGAACATGGGTACATTTTGGGAAGAAGAGTTGCGTGGACTAACATTAGTTGTGTCCTGGGGGTACAAATGTAAACAACGGAACTGCTTTGTGTAGGAGGAACCAAAGTCTGTTCACCTGTTCACTCATGGGGAACATCCACTTATTAAATGGAATGTCCCAATGCTCTGTCTGTCCTCCTTCAGGTAGCAGATACGGTCCTACTATCGATCGTCAACAGTCTAGCTGTCATATACATCTACAACCAGTTTGCTAGTCTGAGAAAAGCAGGATCCAAGTACCTTCTCGGTAAGTTTAAATTTAGTTGGATAAAAACTCAAACTCCTGGTCAGGTTATCGACTGGTTTTTAATTGTTTCACCTCCTTATTTCTCCTCTCCCTCCCTCCCTTCTTCCCTCTCCCTCTTCCTTCATTCACACACGCACATGCAGGCATTGCTGGACTCTTCACGATATTTGCAAGTTTTGTTTTTGGCAGTGGAGTTGTAAACCTGATCGATGAGAAGGTCTCCGGACTCAAGTGAGTTGCAACGTGATTGGTCAGTTTGGTATTATTGGATGGCGAATGATCCTGGAGTGTGTGTAGCACGTGTCTACTATAGATAATGACTAGGCACCGGTCAGGAGAGCAAAGTGGAGTGCCAAGCACATGTTTGCATGCACAAAATGCCTGAGGTATCACCTGATAGCTTGGTCAAATGTTAATCCCACCACGTGTGTGGGAGTTATGATCGATTAGTTAGGACGAACCAGTAAAACATACAAGTTAAAAATCAGGAGATTTATTGGTGAAAACCAGGCCACCATAGTTAGAAATGAGATTCAGACATAAAACATGAATTTAGAATCGTGCTATGGAATGTGGAATTGCGCCTTTAATGACAGTTACTTTCGTTTTTATTTCACAGTGAGGCTTTGCCCTTCTTCCTCCTTCTCATTGACTTGTCGAGAGCAAGCGCCCTCGCCAAGTTTGCCTTCGAGTCCCGAACTAAGGTGACCTTTCATCACACCACATTTAGCTACAGTCACACCATGCCCATGTCATGAATAAGTATGCAGCAATGAATCTGTTTACTATTGTTTCTGTTGCTGGGGTAAAAAATGTTCCGAAATGTCCGTGTTACCCAACAGTCTTTGGACTATGGTTGCTAGCTAGTCTAGAAGCTAATTCTGATCAGCAGGCCATGTTCTAGCCTGGCCCACTAAAGTGTCTGAGTGTGAATATATTTATCTGGCATCCAACAACCGGGTACACCTGATGCTTAGCCAATCCTGGGACAGTTGATGGCATTGAGAAGTATCCTGGGACAGTTGATGGCATTGAGAACGTATCCTGGGACGGTTGATGGCATTGTGAATGTATCCTGGGACGGTTGATGGCATTGAGAATGTATCCTGGGACAGTTGATGGCATTGAGAAGTATCCAGGGACAGTTGATGGCATTGAGAAGTATCCTGGGACAGTTGATGGCATTGAGAACGTATCCTGGGACGGTTGATGGCATTGAGAAGTATCCTGGGACAGTTGATGGCATTGAGAATGTATCCTGGGACAGTTGATGGCATTGAGAAGTATCCTGGGACAGTTGATGGCATTGAGAAGTATCCTGGGACAGTTGATGGCATTGAGAATGTATCCGAGGACAGTTGATGGCATTGTGAATGTATCCTGCCACACTTTAATTTATGGTGCACTCCCCACAGGAGGAGGTACGTGAGAACATTGGACGTGGGATGTCAGTCCTGGGGCCCAACATGACCCTCGACACTCTTGTGGAGATACTACTCATTGGAATTGGGACCATCTCAGGTACGTTTTCCCATTTTCCTCAGATGTGCAGAATGAAGCGTTGAACAAGAATTCTTAGTGGGTCTTCTTAATTCTTAGCCCATTGTGTGTGAGCATGAGTGATGTTTGATCAACTGCAGGTGTGCGCCAATTGGAGATGATCTGCTGCTTTGGTTGTATGTCCATCATGGCCAACTACCTCGTGTTCATGACCTTCTTCCCAGCATCCCTGGCCCTAGTGCTGGAGGTAAGAGAAACACACATAACACGGGGTCATCCTAGCCCCCGTGTTCCAGTCCTCCACCACAGCTATCATAACTTGCCGTGTGAGTAGTATATACTCCAATAGTGACAATAGCTGTGGTGGAGTGCTGGAAACATGGCTAGCGTTGTTCATTGTATCAATGTTGGTAATCATTATCTTCTTTCTGTCTCTCCTCCTGCCAGGTGTGTCCCTACAATCCTTCCAACTCTTTAGACTCTTTAGACAAGCTGGCACGGGACATGCAGGAGGAGGAGAGGAAACCGAACCCCGTGGTGCAGAGGGTCAAGGTCATCATGGCTCTGGGACTGCTCGTGGTTCACCTTCACAGCCGGTTCTTCTCCACTGTGACTGGGCTCTCATTTGGGCTGGGCCCTGCTGAGGACGAGGGTAGCTCCCCAGGCAGGGAAGGCGAGGAGGGGAGTAGTGACATAGGAGAGGGAGGAATCGAGAAAGTCCCCCTTCAGGAATACCTCTGGTGGAAGGTGTTCAACCTCTCAGTAGATCAGGTAGGAACTGCTGCTCTTTTATTTTCATTTAGCTCAACATAACATTAGTTTCGGTTCTTTTACTCTTCTCTCTCTCTCTTCTGCTCCACCTCTCTCTTCCTCCCCTCTCCTCTCTTCCCTCCCTCTCCCCCTCACAGCTTATTACCATAACTCTAGCAGCGGTGCTGTTTGTCAAGTACATCTTCTTTGACAAGTCCAAGACATTTGACTCCAGTGTCCCACCCACCCCCACCCACTCCTGGCATATCTCACACAGCTTAGACAAGAGGATCCCTTCCTCCCACACCCCTCTATTCTGTACACCACCTCAACTCAGCAACAATTTTGCTTTTCCTGAAAGTAGATGTCCCCTAGTAAACGGTCCCCTAGTAAACGGACACTTTCAATCAGAAGAGTTTGCAAGGCTGCTCAGTCAAGGGGCGATGATTAACAATGAAACTGATGTCACCCCTCTTGCTCTCCCATCTGTGGCAAAAGAAAAAGATTTGACCAAACCTCAAACAGAACTAAGAGAGCCGTCCTCCTTACCAGCGAAGTGTACCGTTGATATTATCGTAGCTCCTCAGTGCGTCTCTGCTAGCACCCAGACTGAGTTTGAAGATAGAGTACAAGTAGTTCCTAGGTTCACATGGAACGATGGGGAGGAAGATGAGGAGGAGGAGGAGAGAAGCACATGTTCTGAAGAAGATCCCAAAGCACCAACCCTTCCACCCAGGCCACTGGAAAAATGTCTCGCCATATTTAAATCCAATGTAAGTTGGAATGATAATTTTCTGCCCACTGAAATAACAGTGTAATATTGTCCTGATTATGCAAACATTACAGCCTAAGCCCCTCGAATACTTTTTCTTTGTCACTGGTGCATAACTCCTTAGTCTCGTTCCCAGACTCTTTTTGAGGAGGCAGCATGGGAATGAGGCTAATACATCCTATATGTGACCAGCTAATGTGTAGAGTAGTCAATTAGGTTTCACTCTTCCCTCCTATGTTTGCAGAGTGGTGCATCATCACTTACTGATGAGGAGATTCTACAACTAGTTGCAGGGAAGCACATCCCAGCTTACAAACTGGAGAGCGCTCTTGAAGATCCTGAGAGGGGTGTAGCTGTCCGACGGAAGCTAATCACCCGGCAGCTCAACTCGGGCTCCAACCTTGACAACCTTCCTTTCAGTGGCTATGACTACTCCCTGGTGATGGGCGCATGTTGTGAGAACGTGATTGGCTACTTGCCTGTCCCGGTTGGCGTCGCAGGTCCACTCTTGCTAGATGGAGTCCCCTACTGTGTTCCGATGGCTACAACTGAAGGGACACTTGTTGCCAGCACAAACAGGGGCTGTAGGGCAGTTGCTTCAACAGCTGGTGTAAAAAGCTATATCATTGGGGATGGTATGACCCGGGGACCGGTCGTGAGATTGCCGTCAGCCGCTGAGGCTAGTGCTCTGAAATTGTGGCTAGATGACCACCAGAACTTTGCCTCACTTGAGGGAGAATTCAATTCTACTAGTCGATTTGCGATGTTGAAGTCTCTACAGACAGCCATAGCTGGGAGACTAGTGTATATCCGATTCAAGGCGACCACTGGGGACGCCATGGGCATGAATATGTTGTCAAAGGTAGGTATAAATGAGTCTTGAGAGATAAAACTAACCAAATGACAATTTCACTGATAAGGGCCGCACAATTGCTCTAGAAGTTGGAAAATGAATTTGCCATCACACTTATTTTTTTCCCATTCCTGTACTTGCAGGGTGTTGAGCGAGTTTTGCAGTTTGTGAAGTCTAAATTTCCTGAAATGGATGTCATTAGCTTGAGTGGCAACTTCTGTACCGATAAGAAACCAGCGGCAATCAACTGGCTGGAGGGGAGAGGGAAGTCAGTCGTCTGTGAGGCTGTCATACCAGCACAGGTGGTAAAACAGGTGCGTAGCATTGAACAGGCCTGTTCGGACAGTCACTAACTCTGGTGTACATCCTCTATTCCAGACACTATAGCCCCACACTACTCTACTATCTAATGTCCCCATTCCATCATCTATGCCATACTATTACATGTTACTTACTCTGTCTCCACTCCATTCCATCATCTACAATCAATATCTATACTCACCCACACTCCTGTCTATGTCTCCCTTCATTCAACACCAGGTACTAAAGACCAGTGTGGATGCTCTGGTAGACCTCAACATCAGCAAGAACTTGGTTGGATCAGCAATGGCGGGATCCATAGGAGGGTTCAACGCTCATGCTGCAAACATTGTTAGCGCTATCTTCATTGCAACCGGACAGGTATGCTAGTTAGATTGTAGTCTCGGTCCCAGACCCAAAACCAACCCCAGCGCGGATCACGGATATATGCGCCGGATGAGGTCTGGGGACGAGACTAGTTAGATTGTTGCTTTTTGTTTACCTAAACTTGTGAGAATGCCCCCTAGTTGGTTATACATTGATGTACGGATGCTTATGGTTCCTAATAACTAGCACAGTAGCATGTGCATACGAAGACGTACATACATGACTGAAGGCATTCTGTACTGTAATTTCGAAACTAGACCCTCATACACATGGAAGAAGAAGAGAAGGGAGGGTTCCCGCATGTGAGGGTTTGGTTCAAAACCATACACACGTTTATAGCAGCTCCATTGTAGGACATATTTTTGGTCTTAGCTACTTCTCTCAATCTTATCCCTGAATGATGAATGTACGACCCTCTCTCTACTCTAGGATCCTGCCCAGAATGTTGCCAGCTCAAACTGTATCACCCTCATGGAGCACAGTGGCGTGAAGGGAGAGGACCTCTACATGTCCTGTACCATGCCCTCTGTAGAGATTGGAACCATCGGAGGGGGGACTGTCCTACCACCGCAGGCTACCTGCCTCAAGGTAGGAGGAGCCCTATCTCTATTCCAGCCTAGCTGACAAGGCCTGGTGTTGATGAAAATGTGTCTTGCACAGTGGGTGACCGTGTACAGATCTGCCTTTTTATAAAGGTTCCTTAAACGTTTTCCTCCACAGATGCTTGGTGTGCAGGGTGCCCACCACAATAAGCCAGGAGAGAATGCAACCCAGCTGGCTAGGATCGTGTGTGGAACAGTACTGGCTGGTGAGCTGTCTCTCCTCTCTGCCCTTGCTGCAGGACACCTCGTCAGAAGCCACCTCACACACAACAGGTGAGAGGAGAATGTGTGCATTTAGAAAAATCTTCCTGTGGCAAAAAGAAAATGTAGTTTTAATTGTGAACAATGGTGAAGGAATTGAGAGGATGGTCAAGAAAGCGGGAAAAAAAACAGCATTGCTGTCAGGAGTGGGATTCGAACCCACGCCTACAAGAGTAGACTGCGACCTGAACGCAGCGCCTTAGACCGCTCGGCCATCCTGACATGCTGTCGAGTTGGATGTTAATTAATCAGCATGTACTGGGTGAGAGAAGGTAGGAGGACATGGCTGACTTAAATACAAGTATTCGATGAAGAAGCAAGCCTGAAAAACCCTCTTGGTAAAAGCCCAATTTCAAAATCAATAGTGATGACCACCATGTAACCACGCCCTCTTTTCTCCACTTCATCACCCTGTGTGACTGTTTCCCTCTCTTCCTCTGTAGATCGAACCTGAACCTTGCATCCATACCAGAGATACCGCCCACTTCAGAACCCAAGAGAACTCCACCCTAGTAGCTACATGAAGAAGAACACTCTAGTGTTTTTGTCTAGCTGTTTGTATATGTGCACAAATATCAGTATGCTGGCATATTCCTGTCTTCAAATTATAGCCTTTTTTTAAAATAATTTCAATGCATGTCTGAACAAGTTCATCGCCACCCTAGTAGCTACATGAAGAAGAACACTCTAGTGTTTTTGTCTAGCTGTTTGTATATGTGCACAAATATCAGTATGCTGGCATATTCCTGTCTTCAAATTATAGCCTTTTTTAAAAATAATTTCAATGCATGTCTGAACAAGTTCATCGCCACAGCATCAGTCTGCAATTGGACTGTAGCTCCACTGCATGCCGTCCTTTGGCTAATATTCCCCTATCCTTTGCTGGAGTTGTGCTATTGCTGTCCTGAGTCTGTCAGCCTCTTCTCCCCACTGTCTTCTACGTGCCTGGGCCTCCTGGAGTTGACGGTGAAGCCTCGTCAACTGGGCCTGGTGACGTTTCTAGGTAGGAGAGAACTATCTGAAAGTGAGCATATTCGCTTCTGTCTAGGATGGACAGTATAAAGGTCATCAACCTGATCGAGGAAACAAAACTGGTGTGGGTTGAAATTACTCAACAACAAGTTAGTACATTATACAAGCTTATCCTCGAACCCAGGCTTTCCATTCAGGATTTTGTCTCGCAGCTTTGGAGAAAAAAATCAGACCAAAGCTGCGAGACAAAATCCGGAACTGAAAGCTAATACAAGCGGTTTGAGGCTAATACAAGCCTGGTGTGGCGGTCAAATTACTGGACACAAACATACTATGGAAAGTAGGACATTTCCCAATGAGCAATCCGATTATTACTCCACCCCTTGATCTGCAGGGAAGGCAACTTACTCGAGCCATTTCTGCTTCTCTTCTTAGCTGCTGAATATGATCTCTGCTTGACTGTACCTACAAATGTAAAGACTGACCATATCACACACATTCTGACACACAACAACGGTCAGCACGTAGCCTCAACCCCACGGCTTCACCTATAGACTGCAAGCAATCAAATATTGGAGCCAGAGAAGGCCTGGGAACGATACTTCATGGTCAGATGTATACCTAGCCTCATTCCCAGGCCCTCCCGCTCCGGAACACAAACAGGGGAGCCTGGGAACGATACTTCATACCCTCTTTTGCAGTTCCCTGTTCTCTTCCTCCAGGACAGTTTTGGTGGCCTCAGCTGTGGCAACCTGGTCCTGCAGAGCTGTCTGTTTCTCTCCACTGAGAACCTTAAGACCCTCTCCCTGCAAATAGCTGCTTCCTGAAGAAATAAATAAATAACCTTATGAGCAATAGTCTCGTCCCAAGAGGTGCTTGTTCTTATCAAATCTCACTTCTCTCCTTCAAGCTGCCGATCTTCTTCCTGAGTCCCTCCAGCTCCTGCTGCACGGGAGAAGCTTGCTCCACCTCCTCTGTCAAGGCCCGATGCCTTGCCATCTTCTCCTCATACTGCTGTTGTACCTTCCTCTCCTTCTCTATTACCTCCCTCGTCCACTTCAACTCAAGCCTGAGTTCTTGCGTCTCTGACACGAGGGCATTGATTTCCTTTTCAAGGTTCTCCTTCTCCTGGGTGGTCTGGGCTGCCTTGTCCTCCGCCAGGCAGATGCCTTTCGCCGCACCACAGATGTGCTGCTCTATGGAACACAGACGCTCCTTCTCTGTGTCAGGGACAGAACCAATGGTGTGTGGGGTTAGTGACAAGAGAAAATTCTAGTGGGGGTACGTTATGCTATCAACATACCTTGGTGAAGCTGGTCCTGGGGAGATATTGAGATGCGTCATTCAAGATATAACACTCAAAAACACCCGCTACGGCTTGCCTCAGCTGAATATAAAGCCAGCAATCGCTGGGAATTGAACCCAGGGCACTTGGTGACATGGCTCAAGCCAGGAGTTTCTGGTTTAATCCTCGGCAACTGCCAGCTTTTCACATTCTTACATCAGACATGTCTTTCTACTTGAGTCACACTACCTCTAGTTTTCGGAGTGTCTCTGCTCTGTGTTCAACCTCAAAGTGCTGAGAGTCCTGCGCCGCCACGAGTTCATTGGCCAGCTCAGGCAGTGACTGGCCCACGTCTTGCATGTGCTCCACTGGAAGGAAGACTTCAGTAGGCGCTACAAGAATATAGTGCATCAGGTAAGAACTTACTCCACTGTTACTGTCTATGGGTAAGTCCATGCACAGCAATTTTTTTAAGTTTTGTATCTTTGGTTTATAAATACACTTGATTTATTCTCTAGTATCAAAACTTCCACAGTGGTTATAACAGAGAAGAGAATTCGTATCTGTTGGCTATGTCACGAGAAGGCTCTATTAAAGTGCATGCATGCCTGTTAACAGGGATGGTTGAAAATAACCATCTTTTTCACTCATTACCAGGGTGCCCTTGCTCGCTGAAATATTCTCTGCCATATCTCTCAGTACTTGGAATAGCACTATCACTGATACCACTGTTGGTGAGCGTTCTGAATTCCTCCAGAAGAGAGGCAAGTCCTTCAGCCATTGCATGCAGCTGCAATGTTACCGCGCGCGCCCCCCCAGTTTCTAGCCGGCTCACTCTACAGCACGTGTGTGCACTGCTCGAAGATGCCAAGTAGAATAGTGCGTGATTTCTTGCCGGGAAGTTCCGACATAGACTGGTGTGAAACCAACTATGTGAAATCCAAGTACATAGCCGAGTATTATAACACGGTAAGATACGCGAGCTGCATGCGTTGTGAATTTATGGGGTGGGGCTCGTATAATGATACTGTAATTAATTTTATCCAGGTTAGTAATCTTATTTACTTGGTGATGCCACCTCTCCTAATGTGAGTTGAACACTCCAGTTGAATACCCCCCTTGTGTCTAGTCTCACCAAGGGCTCGATGCGCCCTTGGCCTCACATAGTCAAAGTCTTGTTGGAGGGAGAGCCGAGTACACTGCCCAACATGGCACATCTAGCAATGTAAACCCCATGGTGCACACCAAATATTTTCAAACAGGCCTGCACTACCACCCACCCCAGTTGTAGTCTCGCGCGGCCAGACCCTTCCTTCCGGGTAGGGTCTGGCCTAGCCTCGTTCCCAGGCCCGTTTGAAATTTTTTTTCAAACAGGCCTGGGGACGAGGCTAGGTCTGGCCACATGTGACTACCTCAGTTGGAGTGGGTGTTGGAACAAGTCTTATAAGGGTAGTGTACCAGACTCTTCCTTTTCCAGCAAGACCCTGAGATTACCTTGTGTCCACTAGACTCTTCTTTCCCTCAGCTTCCTGTTTCGTCACTATGCGAGGAATGTGGGTGGTGGGATCATTGCAGTGTGGATCCTTCTAGAGGTGGTGGGACTGGGGTCCATTTACTTCCACTCAACCCTCAGTTTTGCAGGACAGCTAATCGATGAGCTGGCTATCGCTTGGGTAATATTAGCAGGCTTTGCAATCTGGACGCCCAGTCATCTTCTTGCAAGATGGCCCTTTTATGGAAACAGGTGGGTTCGTTCCCCAAGACGAAATATCCCTAGAGACATACAGGTGGTGTGTGATGAGCCATCCGTCTAGTCTCATTCCCACACTCTTGTGTGTGGACAAGAGCCTGGGAATGAGGCTAACCATCACCTTACACGGTGCACACACTATAGCATTGTGAACCTATAGACCTACGAGTCAAGTAGGGAGGTTTACAGTTGACATGAACACGTATTAACTTGACAACATCTTAGCAATCACTGAACAAATTTCAAATGTTCACAGTGGTTGCAACTTTGGACTGTACCATGGAAACCAAATGCTTAGAAAGGTCAAAGGTCATTGTCAGAGTAGCAAGGCTATTAGACCAAACATTGTGTGTATCGAGATCCTTTCTAGCTCACTAACCGTCACTCAACTCATTAGTTCACTCACTAACCTTCACTCAACTCATTAGTTCACTCAACTCATTAGTTCACTCACTAACCTTCACTATGACAACAATGTGAACAGGCCACATAAAACATGTCACAGGGGTTAAAGGCCAAATTCCAATAGAATTATGTAAATATATGGCTTTACTACTCTACTGGTGTGGTAGAGCAAATTGGGTTGTCAATGAAGAATTTCAAATGTATCTGCCTACCTGTAGCTGGTAGCAAGTTTGTGAGGTATAGTAGTCAGCTGGTCTCATCCCCGGTTGTGAGGTATAGTAGTCAGCTGGTCTCATCCCCAGGTTGTGAGGTATAGTAGTCAGCTGGTCTCATCCCCAGGTTGTGAGGTATAGTAGTCAGCTGGTCTCATCCCCAGGTTGTGAGGTATAGTAGTCAGCTGGTCTCATCCCCAGGTTGTGAGGTATAGTAGTCAGCTGGTCTCATCCCCAGGTTGTGAGGTATAGTAGTCAGCTGGTCTCATCCCCAGGTTGTGAGGTATAGTAGTCAGCTGGTCTCATCCCCAGGTTGTGAGGTATAGTAGTCAGCTGGTCTCATCCCCAGGTTCTCCTCCCACTTGGCAACCAACTGCAAGCGATGGAAAGCTGGTTAAGGCCTGGGAACGAGACTATTGCATTATGTTGGAGCTGTGTTGTGTGTATGTTGGAGGATGTTTCCCATACAGGAGGAAGCTTGGGCAGTTTGCAGCCTTCCTGGGTGTCCTGGTGATATTCTTAGCTTTGGTGAAGCCGATCCTGAATGCCTTCATATTGATGAGTGTCTGCATACTGGCCACTGTTCTGCTGCGTGTGGAAATGAAAGCGTAAGTGCACTTTTTCTGTTTGCCAGATTACACTCGTCTGTTGCCGACCCTTCGCTTGCAGAAAACGTAGATACCAAAGCTGTGCAACTGGAATGTACACATAAGTAGATTGAACAAGTTGTATACAAGTGTCTTGTTGGGAGTAGACATAAAGGTGCAATTTAGATGTCTGAGCTGATAAGTAGGTGTTGTGAGTACCAGGTCAGTTCTGCAATCTGATTGGTCTGCAAGATTTTTTTATATAATATTTTTTGGTTGCACAACTTTTGGTGCGTAACTCACCAGACCACTTCTAGGAGGTGAATAGTTGGGGAGATTGTCACATGTACCATGGACTGCCATACTACACAAACTCATACGGCTATGGATTCCTATAAACTTGAGAGGATGTCTAGCCTAGCTCATTCCCAGGCCTTCACAGCTTGCAATACAAAATTCACACACAGAATGTCAGACTGCAAGCACACAGAATGATGTACTGCAAGTTACAAACGTACGAAGGCCTGGGAACAAGGCTAGGAGACGTCCCCATAGCCTAATTCCTACCAGACCTCTCTCTCTCTACCCCAGTTTTGTCACTTGCAGTATGAAAAGTGTCATTGGGGTGATGTGGATGTGTTTGATGTCTTCCCTCTTAGGTGCACAGACCGAAGGGCATGGAGACTCTGCTACTTCACAATACTGTGGTTGGTGGTTGCCGTCACCGTCTGGCTGAGTGATAGAATCAACTGTAACCTCTGGTTGTCCATCGGTTTCCCCTATCTTCACAGCCTGTGGCACATATTTGCCTTCCTGGCCTCCTACATAGGGTGTGTGCTGTGTGCATATCTGCATGCCTCAAGAGAAGCACCCTGGTTGAACCCACAGATTCACTACTGGCCTAGTAACCATTTTGAACATGGAGTTCCCTATGTATACATTAAGTCACCAATGACAGTTCTTGACTAAAATTATCATTATCAGTGTTGTGTAATATTTTTATACGGAGAGAATTAATATCTACTGCAGTTGTTACATAAATGATAGGAGGAAGTGCTCATAAACTCACAATACACCACCTAGAAATAATGGTTGTGGTAATCGATTACTGACACTCACAACAGCTTGGAGTTCGTGGTGGTGTACAGCTACTTTGTCAACCTTCGCAAAGTAGTCTAATACAAGAGCCAGTGGCCAAACACTGAAACATTGAAATCTGCTCAGCCAATCTTGGTGAAGTGGGGGGTGGAAACTAAAGCGGCTAGATCTGTATGCATCAGGGTTAAAGGTCTCAAGCAGAATACAGTGTTGGACGATTCTTCCGGTCAAGACTGACACAACTGCACAGAACCCATAGGAATTGCTTGCGAGGACAGCGTACAGGCTTCCAAGGGCTACACACTTGGTGTCCGGGGGCAGGTCAAATTCAATTAGATCAACACAGTTCTCCTCCTTGTGAGAATCCAAGTTCCACACATATAGGTAGCACTCGTGGATGACACCGATCATCTGCTTATCCTCAGAGATACAGAACCTGGGAGGGCCTTTAGCCTCAATGTTATCAAGAGGTTGGTCGCTGGTAGGAGGACAAAAGACCTTCAACGGTTTCGAGAGCCTTGCGTCAGGAAGAAGCTGGTGTATAACTAAAATGTGTTTGTCATCCGCAACTGACTCTAATTTGTGGACTGCTAAGCAACTGTCAACTTGAAGCAACACGCGATGTACCTTGCAAAACCCGGTACTATCCTTCTGATTGTGATCAGGTAGCAGTATGACCTCCCCTCCTAAAAAGTGGCGCTTCTTTTCTTTCATGCTCTGAACTGCTTCTAGAGGGATCGGGAAGACCATTTTGCGTGGTGATGACCTCCCCTTGACTAGCTTGACAATCTGGAGGTCCCACACCTCACAGTCATCTTCAGCTTCAGATACGATCGCAACCAGGTGACAGCTTTTGCAGAATGTGATACTGTGAAACCCCTGCGAAACTGGTTCATCATCCCATTGGTCTAGCACAGCAGTGGACGTCTTTGTACTGTAGCCATTCCATTTCCCATCAACTTGTTTCCACAGGACAAAGTTACTAGAAGCCGAGACCCACTTAATACGACTGCTAAATGCAGTAACATTAAACGAGGCCACTTGTACCATAGAGTGGAGGGTACTCATTTGCTCAATGACCACCTTGGCAGGTGTGTTCAGCTCTTCGTATCGGAGTGCAAATCCATTGCCTGCATACATATAGCTGCAGCCAGTATGAGCTAGGCTCCTTGCTACGGTGATAGAGCGTGGGACGAGTGTTTTGACAAAATTCTGATGATTCAGGGCCGAAATGCACAAATTCTTCAGCGAATTGTTGTAATCTGGAAGCTTTTCGCACAAAAATGATTCAGTTAGCCCAATTCTATTGGCACATGCCTCCCAATACGGCTTGCAATTGCTGATGACTTTGTTCCAACTCGTGGAAACTCGCAAACAGTTAGCGATATCATCGATGCTCACATAGGAGATGATTATCTGCGACAGGTCGGGAGAAAGTTCCGTAAGAAAATCCCTGTGAAGAAATTTCTGTAATTCTTCCATAAACTCCAGCTGTTGTGGGTATGTACACAGTTTCACCAAGCGCATCAGCGTCTGGAGTCGCCCGCTCCCGTCGAGGGCACAAAACTCACGCTCAGGGGTAGTAGCCATGGCCAATATGTAAGTGCAGAGTTCAGTGCAGAGATCGATTTGCACATGCGCAAGCTTCAAGCGGCGGACGGTGCGCCGCGCGCGCTCGCCGGACGGCCGCGGGCAATGGAAATCCATAATGGTACCATCATAGATAGTATATACCTTCCGAAGGTATATACTATCTATGATGGTACCATGCAACTGTGATGCAAGAAATCTCTGTACGAACCAGATCAGCGAATACTATCCTCTGACCTGGTGTGGAGATTCTTCTTTCTCGCATCTTCAGACTTGGGGGTGTAAATTATGGCAACATGCACTGCATGAACTATGTAGTATGTGGAATTTACAAAATAAATATTAGAACTTTGTTTCTGCATGTTCACTCTCATGGTCAAATAGTAAAACTGAGAGCTGTGTCTTTATGTACAGAGAGCTATAGATGTCACCAGGTGCTTCACAAGGGCGGTGTTCTTGCCCGTTAAAATCCAAGTCACACTCCCTTTGAGAGTAAACCCTTTTTAGGCCTTTGTCCATTGCTCTGAATATTTCATACCCTTTCTCCATCAAACTGCTATACACTTCACTTGTGTCCACTTCATTTGGAATACCCTTGAAGCCATTTTGTGAAGTAGAGCCTAAGAGATCTGCAGCATACATGCAGGCTACACTGTAGGAGTGAATTAGCCAGTAACCTGAGTGCTGTGAGATTGTGTTCTCCAGCATTGTGTGGTTCATGTAGGACAGAACTGATGGATCAATTTTTGCAAACATTATGGGAAAGTAGACCTGCTGGCCTTGTAGGGGATAGTTGCGGCATCTTTCGACAAATCCTGCATCAAATTCAAGATCCAAGTCGGCTAGGAAAAGAATGTCATTTGGCCTAGACTCTTTGATCACCAAAGAAATGCCATGTGCTCTGGAAAGCAGACTGGGTGAGTCCAGCACCTTGAAGGATGCTTTAGGGTACTTTGTTTCATACAATGAGATGATTGATTTTGGATCCAATGTGTTTGTAGCTTGTCGAAACTTTTGTTTTTCTCCAGCACTCCTCATCTGCACAACCAAGAGGCTTATCCTCTGATCATGCTCCAAAACCTTTTCAAGCATCTTCATAAATCTTTGGAATTTTTCTAGCTGATCACTTGTGAGAAATATGGCCATATTCACATGCTGATCAGATGCACGAGCTTGTACTGGGTTGACTTCAGCTGGGTTTAAAGGTCGTGTAAAGGTCACTCGGTAGCGGGTTGGGACTTTAGTGTAGTCAGACTCAGTACCTACTTTCTTTGCTTCAAAGTCTATAATGTACTCTATTCCAACCAATGGGTCTACTTTCCAGTAAGCATTCACGACCTTCTTAAATGTATATTGTTCCTCTGCTCGTGAGTTGAGATGCTCCAGTGCTTTCTGTGTCAAATGATTGAACTCACTTTTCAATGGCACTGGTACCGTCAGAGCTGGGCTGTTTTCTTCATCGGACATCAGCAAATTGTGGTTAATTAACTTCCAAGCAACTATATCATCTTTTGAAGCGATTGTGTCTCGTTTTACACCTCTGGATGGTCGTATATCAGATTGAGGTAGGAGTTCAGACATTTGGTCAATGGCATCTTTCAGGTGCTGTAACTCGTGCTGAGTTTCATTCAGGATTCTACTCACAACAAACTGATGCGTAAGATACATCAGTTTTGGATCAGCAATGGGATAGACAGTCAGGGCAGTATCCAGAATTCTGTGGTTCTTGGGCTCTGTTATCAGACCTTGCTTCCCCCCATCAAACTTGAGAAACAGCTCATGAGGCTGGGAGGGAGAGGATGATAATTTTGCATGTAAAACACAACAAAGTTCAATTATGCATATTAAAACTTACATCTCCTTCTTTGTTGCACTGTAAATCTGGTAGCAGTCTCCGGACACACTCTCCCACAGGAATTTCGTTTTTCACTGCATCGTTATCACCGTCTAAACACATATCCAGTTTGGGACACAGCGCTACTAGCGCAGAGTAGCTGAGGATAGTCCCTGGACCTGGCATGCACACCCTGCCAATGGGATCCCGTTTTACGGGCTTTCCAAGGTAATCCATTCCTGGTACATTCTCAAACTGTTGAAGGTAACGCTCTAGTGAACGTGTTTTGACATAGACATTGTCGTTTGAGATGAAAAACCACTTGTTATGGTTTACTTTATGGTTGCAAACATACTTTAAGGCATGCAGTTCAAGGAACTGAGAATTAGGCAGTTCCACAACTGAACCAGACTGGTTTTCAGCAGCGTTAATTTCTCCATAGTGCAAATCCTTATCATTATCACTTTCTGCTGAAATAAAGAAGCCGACCCTCCTTGAAGGGATGTCCCTTGTCCAAGTATTTCTAAGAACGTCCAGCTGCTCCGAGGAATGCCTGTCCTTCATTACCACTGCATAGTACACCGGGTCCTTCACAGAAACCTCCTGAGCAAGATGCCGAACTCCACCCACTTTTTGAAGGTGTAGATCTTCTATCATCCTTCTAAACTTCACCGATTGATCTTCGTCCTCCTCCAGCAACCGTATGTAGACTTGGGATTCGGTGTACGGCCGAAGGAGAATGACGGTGGAGAGAGCCAGGCCAATTATTACCCCCGTGACAAAGGGAAGTAGGGCCCAGTGCTGTTTGGTCACGGAAGACAGTCTGTTGTGCACCGTAGGGAGCACTGACTTTCGCTCCTTGTCACTCCTTGACATTTTTACACAAATTATTGATGCACTACTGCAAACCTATCTACGGCACATCAACATTGGAATGCGCCAAGTTCAGCAACTGCGCATGCGTGTAAGGCTTCGGCACGTTAACGTAAAAACGGCATAATTAGGAACGATGTGTGCATGTCTTTTATTTGTTTTTCTTTAAAGTTCTCTGTTTCTCAGCATGTTCTACAATTTTCTCCTCAACAGGGAGGCCCTTCCTTTTGCGCACTGTATTCATATATCTCCTAGCGATATTCTCTGAGTCTGCTTTCTCTCCAAAGTGTAGCAATTCTTCTTCAGTGGAAGGTACCCAGAAAGGGTCGTTGGAGATTAACTAAAAAAAAAAAGATGAACAACAACTTCAATCCCAGCATCTTATGAGCTAAATAAAGATTTGCAGCCAGCCCATGGCAAAGCTAGCAGCTGCCTATACAGACAATTTATTACTCACCTCCCAATGGCTGAACACAAGTTGAGGGCTAGCTAAGCCACTTGTCTTCTTTCTGACCTCTTCAGCAAACCCAAAGCTCTCGGCCACCGGTACCAGAGCCTGTACGCTAAAGACAGCTGAGCCTTCCTTCATCTCTTCTGCCAGCACATGGCCATTCCTTCTTCCCAGTACAGCATATAGCTTCCCCAGAACCTCGGCAGTAGCCAAGATATCACAGGTATACATGGCAGCCATGAGTCTGGCCGGTTGGGCAAGGAAGGCTTTCCGACAGCCTTCCTTCATAGCTGACATTAGCTGACCAGAGAAGGGACCATAGACATCTGTAGCTTTTAACTGTGGCTGGGGGGACATTGGACTGCTTGGAACATCTTCAGATACATTTCGGTTTTCTGCCACCCTACCACTACTCCTGTTGTCTGTTTCAGGTTCTCTTGCAGTTTCGTCTCTTCTTTCTGGTTTGTTGTGAGTCCATTCCTTCAAGATGAAACACAGTCCATGCATTGGCTCCTCACACAAAGGACCTGACAGGGTGGCCAGCTGAAAACCACTCACAATGCTACTGTCATAATCCCTGAGAGTGTGCAACTTGTCTCCATTTGCTTCTAAGGCGTTCCATACTGAAGGTCTCTTGTAGGAGGAGAGCCCATTGAGCAGTATATTTGGCCCTGTGTTCCTAGGTCCAAATGACCAAATGCTATCAACAGCCTTTTCCCACTCAAAACTGTCATCATCTGTGTTTTTGACAAACGCCGAGTGAAGTTTCGCCTTCAGTTCCTGTAGTTGCTGCAGCATTTCCTGACTAAGCTTGACTTCTTCCCGGGAAGATGTACCTGCCCTGACCAAATTGAGAGCACGCAGAAGGTGGGAGCTTTCTTTGAGAAGCTGAGTGACTTCTGGGAGGAGGGGTTTAGCTAGGATCTGCAGGGTGCAGACTCTGTTGGCTGTCTGGATACAGATCACTTCACTGCTCAAAGCGTCTTTGCTGGTTTCCTTTGGCTGCAGACCCAGACCCACTTTGACCTCATTCTCACTTGAGATGGCTTCATTGACCATGTCTATCTTGGGAGGGGAGATAACAGTCTCCCGGAAGGGTATGATGGGGGCAGAAACGTTGAGCTCCACTCGAGAATACTGATCCCGGAGATCGTCAAGGCATTTTTGCAGGTGTACCTCTCCCGCAGTTGAAAGAATGTGTTCCCCTGTTTCCTGTACCATCACCTCTACGCAGGGGTCAGCCTGGTTGAGTAACTTCATCCCCCTCACTAGTGCAGGCATGTCACTGGCGTGCACAGGCTCTATAGCTACATGCACAATGGGAGAAGCCATATAGCTCATGGGTCGAAATGCAGGACAGGCCAGAGAGCTTGTAACCGTGGCAGACTTCAGAACCAGTTCTTCTAGTCCTGCGATCCCCACAATGTTGCCGGCTGGTACCTCCTCAACAGCCTTCACCTCTCTCCCCATCAGAATGTATAAATCCCCAACAGTAAACTCTGATACATTAGGAGGGAGCTCACTGCCACTTAGGACATTACCAAGGTCAACATCCCTGGGATCGTAACGTGGGTGCAGGACAAAAAGCTTCTGTCCTCTATGAATTGTACCACTGTACACCCGCGAAAAGGCCAAGAAAATATCTTTGTCTTCTGGCTCTGTGGTTTTGTCTTCCGTTTTCTCAACTGTTTCTGTGAAATTGAAAGCATAATCTAAGTAGTCCCTAACTCAGTCTTTCATTGCTTGCAGTACAAAACAAAAAATACTGCGAATTATGAAATGTTGAGTAGGCTTGTGTAAACAAGATACCAGAAACTGTTATTCTGCAGGACATACCAGTCTTTGCTGTCTGTGATTGTTCACTGTTCTTGGCCAGATGCCTCTGTATAGCTGCCTCTCGCCTCTGAGCCATTTCTTCCAGCGTGAGGGGTCTGGCAAAGACAAGAAGTCTCATTAGGAAAGCTATTAACTATTGTGTAATTCCATTAGGGTTTATCCAACTAGTAATGACTGCTAAAAATTCTTTCCTGAGCAACTGACAACAAAAGACCCAAACAAAGAAGAGGGGAGGTTACCTGGCTTGGTGTTGGGGTAGGGTACTGCTGTCTACCACAAAGAGCTTGGAAATAAACACAACAGTAGGAGCATTGGGGTCAGGACTACAGGCTATGAAATCTGGAGCAAAAAAAAAACCATAAACAATAAACAGACAGACAGATAGGCAGACAGACAGACGGACCCACCTTCCTTCAGTAGCTGTGTTTGTCTAGGGAAGGAGTCAAAGGTCTTGGCACTGCTACACATCAGCTTCTCAACTCTCTCTGGTGTCAGCTGCAGAGGGCTGGGAAGCTGGTCCACCACCATACCTGCCACAGAGTGGTATATTAAATCATAAGGAGCCTGCATGGTAGTCTCATACCCATACCCCATTATTTTCCTCTTTGATGGGTTCTGGGTATGAAACCATCAATTCAAACTAGCATACATGTAACCATACAGTACTGTTACCCAGGGTGGCTGTTGCTAGGGGCAACCACTGACTGCAGATGGCAAAGAGGTGAATCCTTGGGTCGGTGTGTCTTGAGTCCCTCGCAGAAATGTTGAGATTCATGCTGCTCACTATCCTCTCAATGCGGGCCTTGTCCCTATGACAACATGTAATAACTTAGCTTGAGTAGTATACATGTACTATCCTGTGTATATACAGCTGTGGTTACATGTAAGCAAACCTGTTGAGGAGAACAGCGTCGTAAACTGCCCACATGTTCTCCAACACAAACTGTACAAACAATGGCTTCTTCCCCTTGGCCTGCAGTGTATACAAGTCAGTAGTCATGGGTAATTGGCATGTCACTGTGCTTATATTACTACATATGTGCAACCATATAAACTGAGGATTCCATATTTGACTGTGTATGAACATCTTCCTAGAAAAGGCAGGCCTGATATCATGTCAAGTCACCCACTTTACAGGATGCATTTCAACCAATGCCAGGCCTCATCAGCTATGATGGGAACTGCTATCTCATGCAAGAAGGTGGCTAGCCTGTCCATAAAGTAACATCCCAAAAGTAGCACCCTTCTGTGCAGCTGTGTATGTAAGTGTACCTGACAAGTAGCCTTGAACCCAGGCCTCATGCTTCGGATTTTGTCTTGCAGTTCTGGATTTCCATTCAGGATTTTGTATTGCAGCCGAAGCTGAAATCCAAAGTTTCGAGACAAAAATCCGGAACAGAAAGCTCGGGTTTACGGCAACCTAACTACTGAACACTTGAGGTGACATGCCCACCTGCGCTCCCTTGTGTATCCTCTTGGTTTTTGCATTGAGGAAGAAATCTCCCCAGAGAGTTTTCCTGAGTGTGTCTGCTTTAATACCCAGCTTCTTGGCGTAGAGCTCAGCAAAATGGCTCACTCTGAGACAAGCAGCGGTCATAAGGATCACAAGTACTCTTCTGAGAAAGAAGACACTCACAGATTTCCCTAATGCTTACCCAAATCCCCATCCATCGAGAGCCGATGCAAAAATGACATTGTTGTGCTCGGGAGAGAAGTAGAGCGAGGAGTCATCTCTCTCCTCCAGCCCTGAACTCCAGTCATACACCACTTCCTCCTGGTAAGAAAAGAACCATCACATCCTCTTCCTCAGTAGGGCTAACCCCTGTCACTACTCTCCAATTAACACTCTATTAATGGTGGTTATATGCTCACTGAAAGTACTTTACCACAGGAAGATGATGTTTCCTGTAAACTACTTTGTTCACAGCACTTACAGCAACTATTACGTAGACATTAATCCCTTCTAGTACGAGTTCATCCTATTAAAAACTAAGCAATAATCCTTCAATTATTACCTCCATCCCCAAGTGGTTGGTCCAAGTAAGCAAGCAAACATACACACACACGTGCGCAATGCAGTCACGCTCGTGTGGGGCTCATTCAGGCTCACCCCAATAATCCTTCAATTATTACCTCCATCCCTTAGCTTTAGAACAGGGGCCACACACTAACCTATTTCCTTTTAGCTTTGTAAACAATCCCCCAAAAAATTGAGGCGGAGAAGGTTTGGAATGTAAGGATGCTTTGTTTCTCTTCCCACTTAGTGAGATGGCCTAGACCAAGCACCATAACTAAAGTGACCCTTCCCCCCCCTTCAGCCAGATATATAGTCTGTTGCCATGGTTACCTCTTTGTTGCCAGTGGTACTTTCACTGGTGACACACTTTCCAGATAACTGCTGTGGAATGAGAAATGTAAAGCATATTCATAGCCTCATTCCCAGGCTCTCATAAAGTTGGTATGGGGACTGGGAATGGGATTAAAACACTTATGTTCCAGGTGAAAGGTCACGGTGTAAGTCCACCAACCTCATCAGCCGCTGCCTGCAGCACCTCTGAAGTAAATAGACCGCCTGTCACTGCATTCACCTGAGAAGGAAGCACATATCAGTCTCCACCCGAACCTTCTAGCTCGAGCATCAGTCACTAAGTTCCCTCCTACATTAGATCCCATGTTAGTACCAAGAAGGCCCAGTATGAGGTAGTAATTTACTATGCACCTTGACCAACTTTTGTACTGTCTTGCCTTATGAATTCACTTATGGCTTTTCCCATTATGACTGGCCATTATGACTGGCTGTTCGTCTTCAAGTTTGTCTTATGGCTTGTCTTATGGCTTCTATTGCCCTCTGGTCTATGTCGCGGCTGATCTTGTGTCTCTGATCTTGTGTGCAGGAGTTTTTTTCAGACAAACCTGCTCCAGTACTTGTTGCAAGTGGTAGTGAGTCTCAGTCGGGGTGTACTTCAGCTCTGTGATAAGTCGGTCAATCTTGTTGAGAACAAGACAAGGTTTGATACCCTCCACCCACGCTTGCTGGAGGACGACCTGAGTCTGAAGATTAATGAGAGGAGGGAGGAGAAGGAGAAGGGAACGAGGAGAAGAGAGAGAGAGGAAAAGGAGAGAGAGGAAGAAAGGGAGGAGAAGAGGGAGGTAGGTACACAGGTTGGTACAGAAAAGAAGATGAGAACAGGGGGAACAGCATACTTGAGGGCATACTCCCTCCACTGCGTCCACTACTACAATGGCCCCATCACACAAACGAACAGCAGTCGAAACCTGTTGGATGGGTGCATGTGCACACACATTCATGCATGTGTGTATGTATATATGAAATGTGAAGAAGAGTGTTTGTGCATTGTATACATAGTACATACTAGCCAGCATGCATTGTGTACACATGTGAATTGTTGGAATTAACTTTGTAAGTCTCACCTCACTGGAAAAGTCAACGTGGCCCGGAGAGTCAATAAGATTAATAAGGTAGTCTTCTCGGCCTGTGCAAAAGAATGTACAGTTCATCAAATGTCACAGAGCTAAACCAGATTCATTCATTCTCCCACCTCGGGTGAACTGTAATGCAATGGCGCTGGATTTCATTGTAATCCCTCTTAGTTGTTCGTCTTTCCGACTATCTAAGTAACGAAGCTGAAAAGTGCAAGTGGAGGGAGTAGAGTAGAGGAATTTCAGTGCCTAAAAATGACTTACTTTGCCAGCCTGTCGCTGAGAGATGATTCCATTGCTGGCTACAAGAGAGTCGGCCAGAGTTGTCTTTCCTGCGTTGGGATGATACCAAATATAGAAATGGGTGGGTCAAAGGGATGTGAGATTCCAATAACTGTCACATAGTGGCCATTCCATAACTTTGCATGACCCAGCTGTATCCCCATAACCACTCTGCTAAGCTGCTGGTGACAATGTGGCTTTTTGTAAAAATTCACAGTGCTTTTATGACGTGTAAGTACAGCGAGGGATCACCCTAGCCTTACATTGCATCCCCGCAGGGGATTCAAATATTCCATTTACCGTGGTCTACGTGTGCTAATATACAGATATTTCTGATGTTGGCCCGATTCTTCTGAAGGCTTTGAAGCCTTTCTTTCACTTCTGCTCGCAGCATTAGTCCACCGTCTCGGCTACGCGACCGTCTCGATCTCCATATCAGATATTTCGTATTGACCCCACGTGGCCTTCGGCTATTTTGTGTTTACGGTATATATCAACCTCCGGCTCCCCCGCCGCCGAAGGTGTTCTTGCTAAATAAGGTCTCCCCTTACTGTATATAGTCGTGTGTCCCGTCTCAAAAGCTGCAGTGATGAATGAAGTGGACCAGTTGTGCTCTGGGCGCACGCAAGACAATCCTGATGTGAGTTTGTGGTTGTAACAAGAAACGACTTCTTGTTTGTCGATAGACTTTGTGTATTAAACTCTCCACATGTTGTGTTTGTATGCGCCATGTCCTACAGTAAAAGGTTGTGCATCGTACAAGCACATCGAGTCTAATTTCAAAGTCGTAAAATGAACGCACGGCTTGTCTTTGCAAGCTGTAAGACTATGGGATATGCTACCCCAGATGTAGTTACTGGGAGGGTGGAGGAGGCATGTGGGTTTCTGTGCATGAGCAAGAATTTGTGAGGGATATACTTGGATGCTACTGTATTTTTTTAGACGTTTGTGGCCTTTTTGCGTGGTAGCAAACCGATGACTACCAAATACCGTTTCCATTACACCTGCTACTCTGATATGACCAACCGTTAGCTGAAGCTACTTAGCGAACCTATGTGCTAATATTTGAGCTCACAAACTGTAGAATTAGCAGCGAATTCAAGCATGTTAGTTAAATGAGGTAAGGGAGTTAGATGTTTTCATTGTGAAAATGGAGGTTTCAGTTTATGGGAGTGTTTACAGTTGCTGGTTTATGTGATGGATCTTGAAAAGCAAAACTGCGTGCAAGGAATGCTACTGTTTTTAAGGCTACAGCAACTGTTAAATAAACATGAATTTGTGGAGCTTGTTAGTTCCAAATGTAACACAGATTGTAGAATTTTCCTGAGATGTGTTAGTGCCTACCATCTGTAACAGTAGTGTTGTTTCAGCCCTAGCCTGGGGCTAGCAGTAAAAATTTCAGTGTGACCAATCAGATTCCAGGACTTGGTGCCTGCAGAGTCATGTACTGTAGCATGATAGTGTACATGTCTGGAAATGACAGAATATGTCTCCTCCCTCCTCCCTCCTCCCTCCTCCCTCCTCCCTCCTCCCTCCTCCCTCCTCCCCTCCTCCCTCCTCCCTCCTCCCTCCTCCCTCCTCCCTCCTCCCTCCTCCCTCCTCCCTCCTCCCTCCTCCCTCCTCCCTCCTCCTTCACCTCCTTCATCCATTCTAGTGTGTCGCGGACTTTATTACTGAGGTCAACGTGCTAAGAGCAAACAACGATCAGGAAGCCATGTCCATGGACAATGCCATGCTGTATCTCAGGGCAGCTAACTTCAATTCCTCTAAGGCTGTAGACATCTACAAGAATTACCAGGTAACTAAGCACTCACACAGCTGCCAGTCAGTTAACTTTAACTCACCTTAACCCTATGAGCCACCCGCTCCCCCTGTTACACCCTTTCTGCTAGCACAGTGTGCCCAGTGACATCACAAGTCCAAAGTGGCATCAATAGCGGATTAAGGGCCAGGCTATGTGGGTGTGGCATGCTGCTGCCTATGACTATGTGGTTATAGACTCGGTAATGATGGTTTTATACGTAAGGGTGTTGTGTGTGTGTCTAGCTAAGAGGCTTATTTAACCACTGCATTTGCAAATATGGTCGTAAGGATCAAGGTGGATCATGTGTTTGTTGTGCTCCCTTTCTCTGAAATGATGCCATGTTTGAGCCATCCAACAGATGTAGTGTGTGCCCAGCAAAGCTGCTTTAGGACATGTGTTTGTGGTGTGTGGAAGATTATGAGATCTGTGTATGTCTCTCCTTCCTCCTCTGACCATGGAGATTGTGTCTAAGTACAGATCTACATGTGTGTATACTAGTACAGCTGTACTGAGACACTAGCCTCGTTCCCAGGACGTTGGGAAGGCCTGGGAACGAGGCTACTGAGACACTAGCCTCTGAGACTCTAGCCTCGTTGGGGGCTCTGAGACTCTACTTACAGGAGACAGGGAAGTGGGAGTGTCCCCTAAAATGAAAGAAGGAAACGAGGAAACACAAGGGGGAAATCAGAGTTGAAGGAAATAAGGTGTTTTTTCATGCATAAGAGTAGTCTATCAAGCCAGCCCATCTCTCACCTAGCCTCATCCCCAGGCTCTCTCGCCTAGCCTCGTCCCCAGGCTCTCTCACCTAGCCTCGTCGCCAGGCTCTCTCACCTAGCCTCGTCCCCAGGCTCTCTCACCTGGGAAGGAGGCTATCTCTCACCTCCAGAGAGGGTCTAGCAGATGTTATTAGTATTCATAGTTCACAACTTGTTTAGTCTGCAGCCCTAAAACTATTAGTCTTGCATACTGAAGCCAAGGTGTTGCTCAAAATGGAACAGTAGAATCTGATTGGTCAGCATCTCATGCATACTAATAACATCTGCTAGACCCTCTCTCACTTTTCTGGAGGGTGAGCGATGGTCTGGCTTAATAGACTAGCATAAGAGAGGACAAAATTTACTATGCTACATGCTAATGCAACCAAGCTTGCATGGTTTATGAATTCAGGACAAGGATTGTAAATTATTTTGGATTGTTTCATCATCAGTGGCTGATCTACAGGTAGCTTCTTGAAATTGCATGTTTACTTTCGATGCATGTACTATACACCCGCAGGGTCTAAATACTCCATTCTTGCTAGCAGAGCATTTGCCCACATTTGGTTACGAGTTATTGGCATACAATTTACTGCTTCTATTTGTGGAGACTCAACAAGGCAATGTTTTGCTAGCACAGGTGCCTCATGATTCATGTGTGAGAGCATGTCTTCCTCAATTACCTGGGGGCGTGGTGGTTGTGGTACAGTTGGAGAACAAACGTGATTGGTCAAACGCACTTGTTCTCAGACTCTTTCATTGTTTACAGTACATACTATTACTGCAAAGCCATAAAAACTGGGGTTGTGAGAGTCTGGGAATGAGGCTGCACTTGATTGGTCAAATGTCACATGCATGCTATAGGAATGTGATTGGTCAAAGGTCATATGACATGCTGTAGGAATCTGATTGGTTGAAGGTCGCATGACATGTTGAAGAAATCTGATTGGTTGATAGTCACATGGCATGCTAAAGGAATGTCATGATGCAGTATTTCGGTATGTGGTTTTAATAATTGCCAGTTGCCTTTTGAAGCGAGGGTGTGCCTCTGGTGTATACAGAATTACATTGTAGCCCTGTTACGCCTCTTCTACTGCAAGGCATTTGCCATTTTGTGTATGTAGATGATAGTACTTTTGGTTTTGAATTTGTTTATCACAGTTTTCATCACTGTTGAGTCTGGGTGGTGCAGTTCCCACAACACCTCTGACAGAATAAGGCCATGCATCACTAGTAACTAAAAGTACATGACTTGTACACTAATTAATGCAGCTCTTTTACCTAATTAACCCTCGGCGCGCATGCGCAGCGAGGGTTACAGTACTTCGTTTGTCTGTCTGTCTGTGTGTCTGTCTGTCTGTCTGTCTGTTACAACTAGCTTGGCTCACCTGGCGGCTAAATCTCTGAAGTTTGGACGCAGATAGGCTTCAAACCGAACGAGGATGTGTTTAAATTTCGCCGATTTCGCCAAGAACGTTTCGTTCAAGAGTTATGCTGCGATTCGTTTGCCACGGCGAGCGCTATTCGGCCATATTCTAGTCTGAGAACGAGTTCACGCGCCCTGGTCTGGGATCCCGGAAGTGCAGCGCCGCGCCGCAGTACTCCCGGGATCCCAGACTAGACCAGGGCGCGTGAACTCGTTCTCAGACTAGAATATGGCCGAATAGCGCTCGCCGTGGCAAACGAATCGCAGCATAACTCTTGAACGAAACGTTCTTGGCGAAATCGGTCCTCGTTCGGTTTGAAGCATATATGGGCAATACTGCTACAATATGTATGTACATGCATGGTCAATACTGCTGCAATATGTATGTACATGCATCGGGTCAATACTGCGGCTACAACTTTGATATGTATGTACAGGCATGGTACATATCCAGGATTACCGCGCGGGGAATGTCCCACACATTCCCTATACTCACTACACATGCTCACTACATTAGGAAGGGGGTTGTTGGGGCAAGATAAAGGGATACTAGGACAACTTGGCCTGGGACACTGTTATCTTGTACGACTTTGTGTAGTCTCAGCTAGCTATCTAGTGTACCATCATACCACATGAATTTCTTCGCCTACTTAGCTATGTCCTGTGACTCTGCGTTAATAGTGCCGAGGGTTAAGCACTTCAGTGCTCTTCATTGAATTTTTGTTTGTGCATGTGTACCAGACAAAAATACAGTTAGGGGGTGGCGGGAAAACCTTCTTTGGAAGTCCCCTACCCCATATTTCAAACAAGAATTAGACAACACTAGGTGTTCTAATTAAAGTGCACTAATCACAGCCCACAATCACTCCTTCTTCTGAGAAAAGATTCCCTGTATGGAACGCTGCTATTAATGTGATATGTTTGCAATATTGTTTCATTGCCATAGAAACACAGAGAGGCGTACAACTTGGACAACCTTAGGGCATACAGAGAACCTCTAAGTTCAGAAATTGGTTCCAAAAAACTCGAAGTTGTGGTAAGTGAGAGCTACTTATGTATGAATTTGGTACAACAACTTGAAGTGCTTGTAAAGTATTATAATTGTCACATATTTGCTGGAGACAGCTGGCCATTTTGCTCTTGTCCAATATGGAAACTAGGCAATGAACCTTGTATTGCAAGAAATCACAAATTGAGACAGGAATATGGATTAGTGTGATGGGGATGAGGATTAGTGTGATGGGAATGAGGATTAGTGATATGGGAATGAGGATTGGTGAGATGGGAATGAGGATTAGTGAGATGGGGATAATAAGTACTGAGATGGAACTATCTCAGCTGGAAGCCTGGGTGAAGTACTGAGATGGAACTATCTCAGCTGGAAGCCTACTGAGATGGAACTATCTCAGCTGGAAGCCTGGGTGAAGTACTGAGATGGAACTAGCTGGGTCCAAGGCAACAACATTCGTTTGCTTCTCTCAGTGCTCCGTATTCTTCTAGCTTTGGAGAAAATTTCAAAGCAAGAAAGCTCCGTCCTAACTCTCCAATCATGTTGCTAGTGAATCTATTGTCTTGTGTGTCTTGCGTGAGAGACGTGTGTTGATGTGCGGGTCTAAAAACATCAGAGTGTGATGACTACTTGTAGCATTTCTGTATTTGTCAACAGCTATAAATTACAGTAAACATTTCCCCTACCTTCTAGCCCAGTATACTTATCAATACTCTGCTATCACCAGGAGGAAAATTACCTTGCTTATGATGTAATGCTTACGCATGTTTGCAAGACATAGCAAATGCATTTTTGTGATGCCCTGTCCTTGACATTAATATTGGTATTATATAACACAACAGCAGCGAATGAAATTAATGCTTTTATGCGCCCTTGCATGGTCTTCCAAGATGACCTCCAAAATGTAAGTGCAGTGGACCTCCCTTGAATGCAGACACATTTGGACCAAAAGTATGTCTTTGGTAGTAAAGTGTGCATCAACATGGTTACACGTTAAGCCTGATTATACGACTGGGTTAAACCTGATTAGCCGAGACATTCCTATCTCATAGATGTTCTTTATAAGTGGTTTCACTGTATACTTGTGGAGAGATGCTACTCAGCATTCTATAGTCTGAACAGCCTAGCTACACTGAGGAGGAAAGCTCGCTTGCTGACTTTGTACCTACTGTGGCTAGTCTGAACAGCCTAGCTACACTGAGGAGGAAAGCTCGCTTGCTGACTTTGTACCTACTGTGGGTAGTCTGAACAGCCTAGCTACACTGAGGAGGAAAGCTCGCTTGCTGACTTTGTACCTACTGTGGGTAGTCTGAACAGCCTAGCTACACTGAGGAGGAAAGCTCGCTTGCTGACTTTGTACCTACTGTGGCTAGTCTGAACAGCCTAGCTACACTGAGGAGGAAAGCTCGCTTGCTGACTTTGTACCTACTGTGGGTAGTCTGAACAACCTAGCTACACTGAGGAGGAAAGCTCGCTTGCTGACTTTGTACCTACTGTGGCTAGTCTGAACAGCCTAGCTACACTGAGGAGGAAAGCTCGCTTGCTGACTTTGTACCTACTGTGGCTAGTCTGAACAGCCTAGCTACACTGAGGAGGAAAGCTCGCTTGCTGACTTTGTACCTACTGTGGCTAGTCTGAACAGCCTAGCTACACTGAGGAGGAAAGCTCGCTTGCTGACTTTGTACCTACTGTGGCTAGTCTGAACAGCCTAGCTACACTGAGGAGGAAAGCTCGCTTGTTGACTTTGTACCTACTGTGGGTAGTCTGAACAGCCTAGCTACACTGAGGAGGAAAGCTCGCTTGCTGACTTTGTACCTACTGTGGGTAGTCTGAACAGCCTTAGCTACACTGAGGAGGAAAGCTCGCTTGCTGACTTTGTACCTACTGTGGGTAGTCTGAACAGCCTAGCTACACTGAGGAGGAAAGCTTGCTTGCTGACTTTGTACCTACTGTGGGTAGTCTGAACAGCCTAGCTACACTGAGGAGGAAAGCTTGCTTGCTGACTTTGTACCTACTGTGGCTGGTCTGAACAGCCATATCGGGATCATGTGTATGTGAATCATTTATAATCATATTCCAGTTTTGGTCGGTTGGTGTCAAACAAGGTGAATTATTTTATTAGACAGAAAACAAGCCACAGCAAGTGGATTTGATGGTGTGTGTGTGTGTGTGTGGCGAGGAGAAGGAATCGTGTGGAGAAACAGATGAAGCTTACTACATAACAGTGTAATGTGAAACACAATTACCGTAGATCGGGAAATTTTCACGTTAAAAATAATTCGTGTAAAAAATTTCATGGTGTTAAATTTTCACGGTTCGTTCCATCCGTGAAATTTTTTTAACGGTTGACGGTTACAATATTGATGAGTGCCTGGAGCATTCCTAGCGTTTAGTCTGCTACCAGGTATCAGGAGAACTGTAACACTATGGCTGTCAGGAGTAGTCGTCGATCGGACATTTACCTTGGGAGGTGTGGACATGCGCGAGCAAGCTTATTTGTTGATCGTTGATAAATGTTTTTATTCACGTGTTAAATTTTCGCGGTTGGTCTTAACTGCGAAATTATTTTAATAGTGAAATTTTCCCGAACATGGTATGTTCCTATTACATTGCTAGGCAGCTTGTACAAAGACACTCCACCTTGCTCCACCTTGTAGGTAGCTTGTCGATCCATTGATAGGAGGATTACTAGGCAGCTTGTACAAAGACACTCCACCTTGTAGGTAGCTTGTCGATCCATTGATAGGAGGATTACTAGGCAGCTTGTACAAAGACACTCCACCTTGTAGGTAGCTTGTCGATCCATTGATAGGAGGATTATAAAGTGAGTCAGCATCTTAAGCCACGTTTGATTGGCCAGATGCATTAGTGTCTGTGGAAACGGCTGCAAAACCATTGTGCAATGGAGTAGCCGAGCTTCCAGGCTCCTCCCAGCTTTTTGTACAGTCTGGGAGGAGTCTGGGACAAGAGCTGAGGAGTCTAGGACAAGTAGTGCACCATCTGTCATACTACCCCTGTGGCTTACGTAGGATCTCCCTTCTCCTCACACTCGACAAAAGCTCTACAACCTATGTAAGTTCTCCCTCCTCCTCACACTCGAGCAAGATGGTGAGGGAGGTAGGAGCCTCAGTTGGGGCTGTCATGGAACTTCTCAAATAACTGATGATATGGTTGTTTGATTATTACTAAACAGTGTCCCCCCTCCCCCACCTCGTATGATTCTCCTTCTCCCACCTCCCATCCCCCTCCTCCATGATTTGCCCTCCCCCATCTTCCCCCATCCCCCTCGATCCTCCAGGGTAGCTTTGATGGAGAAGGTTCTCCTCTGATACTGTTTCGTGCTTGCAAGAATGACAGAAGTGATCATAAAGCAGTAATGCAGCTGCTGTTTTACACGCTTGACCAGGTGGCAGAATTGTGAGGACACACACGCACATGCACACGCACATGCACACACACACATACATGTACACGCACGCACGCACACACGCACACACGTACGCACACGCACACACACACACACACGCATGCACGTGCACACACACACCACACACACACACACACACACACACACACACATACACATGCAAACATATGCTTCAGCACTCATATGGGGTTTGACACTGTCGCAGTTCCATTTGAACGTCACATATTCCATTCCATGGGTTTTCACGGCAAACACATTCTTCAAGGTAGGACTCAAAACTGCACAACATGGATTTACACTTAGATTTGGAAATTGAATGCAGAAGTGTGAGTCTCCCTTTGAAGAACAGTTTCTGTGAAAACCTGCGGAGCACGTGTGACGTTCAAACACTGAAATCTGCGGTATCTTGGAAGATGATGTAATAATGACATCACTTGTCGTATTTGTTGCAGAGAGGAGGCTCAGGAGAATGGGATAGTTATCCTGTTGGACGGACGGGACTGCTCCCGTACTTCACTTAACCTGAGATCGGTTCAAAGTCTAATTACTGTACCACGGGTAAGCCCCTGCAATAAACACTCATCAGATGTACCCATAGAATTAATCTCGGGACCTTTCTTCAAGTCTTATTCCCAGACCTCTCCCAAACGGAGATGGTCTAGTGACATTCAGTAGATTCCATAATCTCTGATTGCTTGTTGGTCAGTAATTTCAAACTACCAATCACATTGCAGAAAATACGACATGTTGCATCACCAGAAAGCTAGGTGGGCGGGTCTGCACAATGACATAGCTTATACATACTATGAACTTTAATAAAGCCTGACCCCAGAGGAGGTAGGATGCGATCACGTAATGGCGACTATTAACTGACATTCCTTGGCCAAGTAGTGTGGAGGCAAGCTAAACGAACGACTCTATGGACGAAGTCGCAATGGGCGCAACGGGCGTGCATGGTTTTTGACAAGGTTGAAGACGTTTGGCGGTTAAAATGGCCTCCTGTGACTCACCTTGCGTCAAACTGGCAACTTACAAGCTTAGCCTGCGAGGTGAGTCATAATAACCAATTTTGACTATATAGCCAGATAGCCTCAGCTGTTAGTTGAAAACCCTATGCGCCCGTTGTGACTTAGCCCATAGAGTGATCATTGTAGCTTGCATCCGCGATTCCTGCCCTTGGAATGTCATCAGAGCGCACTAATTGTCCCTACGACGTGACGTCATGTCCTCTGGCCTGACCCTCTCCTTTGGATCTCTCTTGGTCTGGGAATGAGACTGCTTTTCTCCCTGCTCTAGACTGGGTATCCCCTCTACCTGAAGGCGATGTACCTCATCAGCATTCCTATGTGGATGAAAACCCAGGTGGCCGTCAACAGCATCTTCAAACAGGATAGCAGGGTACGAGGAGGATGTAAATGTGCAATAGTCATCTCATATGCCACATGGATACTTTTGTATACCCCTAGAGCCATATAAGGAACAATAGAATACCTCCCTTTCTCCTCTCTCCCCTCCTCCCTTCCCTCTCTTCCCTCCCTCTCCTCCCTTCCCTCCCTCCCCTCTCTTCCCTCCCTCTCCTCCCTTCCTTCCATCCCCTCTCTTCTCTCCCTCCCCTCTTTTCCCTCCATCCTCTTCCTTTCTTCCCTCCCTTCTCCTCCCTCCCATCCTCCCTCCCTCCCCCTCATACTCCTCTTCCTTTCTTCCCTCCCTTCTCCTCCCTCCCATCCTCCCTCCCTCCCTCCCCTCTCTTCCCTCCCTCTCCTCTCTTCCCTCCCTTCTCTCTCCCCCTCTCTTCCCTCCCTCCCTTCTCTTCCCTCCCCCCTTCCCTCCCTCTCCTCTCTTCCCTCCCTTCCCTCTCCCCCTCTCTTCCCTCCCTCCCTTCTCTTCCCTCCATCCTCTTCTCTCTTCCCTCCCTCCCTTCTCCTTCCTCCCCTCCTCCCTCCCCCCTCATTTTCCCACCTTCAGATAAAATCCATCAATTTTTCAGACCTATCCCAGCACTTTACTGAAGATGTACTGCCCTCATCCCTGGGTGGTACCTTTACCCCCAGAATGGGCATTGGTGACAGCAGACCCATTAAGAGTAGTACGACAGAAAGTGCAAAGAAGAAACACATGATACAAGGCGGTAGAACGAGGCTGCCATCATCGGATCTCATAGATGGTGTCCCCAAGCCAAAGAGTCGTCAGCCACCAGGAGCTGTCAACAACCTTGTCGGCATGTTTGAACACAAAGCTTCACCTGTGTCTGAGCGCACATCTCCCCCACCTGCTCTTCCCCTCACTAAGCCTCACATCAAATCAGATAAGCCCCTCTCCTCCAGCCCCACCCATCATAAGCCTGTCCCCCTCAGACCCCACCTCCCTACCAGAGTGCCCCCTCCAAGTCACATAAAGCCCACACTTCCTCCTGCCCTACACAGAGCCATCAACGGCCATGGCCCTCAGAAACAGACAAGCTCTGAATCCCACGACTCTATGAACCAGACTACAAGAGCAACCCCGATACTTCCCGTTTTTGCCAAACGCAAAAAAACAGATGGTCCGCTGAAACCAGATCTCAGTAGGAACAACATCACCACCACTTCTACAGTTGCAAATTCCAGTGTAACCTCAAGTTCGGGTGCCAAAAATCCTTCGCGTTTTACCCCTTCTGGTATCAAAGCTGCCAGAATACAGGAGAAACTTGAGAAGCAGTTGTCGGGTGGAGGGCCATCGTCACAAACCACTGAAGGGGATGAAAGGCAGAGAGTGTTGCGAATGGCTCAAGAGTTTTCAACAAGTTCGTCTTCAAACGCAATGGATAAAAAACCTTTTGAACTTGCTAAGCATTCATTTGCAAGCCAAGGGAAGCCTCCTGCTGTGAGGGCAAAGAAACCACTTGTTCCAGTGAAGGTCCTCCCGATGGACAAAGATAGGGAGAAAGAAAATGAACAGGAGAGGGAGAGGGAGAGGGAGAGGGAGAGGGAGAGGGAGAGGGAGAGGGAGAGGGAGAGAGAAAGGGAGAGGGAGAGAGAAAGGGAGAGGAAGAGAGACAGAGAGAGGGAGAGAGAAAGGGAGAGGGAGAGGGAGAGGGAGAGAGAAAGGGAGAGAGAGAAGGAGAGGGAAAGGGAGAAACATAAAGCTAAGAAACTCCCCCCACTTCCCGAGCCCAGGTTGGATAAGAAACTTCCCGCACCTCCCGAGTCCAGAATGGATAAGAAACTTCCCGCACCTCCTGAGTCCAGAATGGATAAAAAACTTCCCCTCCTTCCTGAGTCCCAGACGTTAAGACACTTGTACACTGGTACCCCCTCCCCATCCACGGAGGAAAGACTGCTGTATGAAAATGTCACCTTTCCTCCAACTCCAGCGACCAGTGCCCACCTTCCTAGTGGTAACCCCGTGCAGTCCTCCAGCCGTGAGAATGCGACGTCTGCAAAGTCGGACGCAAAACAAGATCTAGCGTCAGTGCATCACGATTACGTAAATCTTGAAATCAGGAGTCAACCTGTTGCAGCTGGAGAATACGCAAACGTTGAAATCATGAGTGGACCTGTTGCCGGGAGTAGTTCTGATGAAGAGGAGGAAGAAGAACTACTGTTTGCCAATGAGGCCCCAGGTTTCGCGGAAGAGGCAATTTACGAGAATTTTGGTCCGGACGAGGGAAATCGTTTCATGAATCTTGAAGAGTTGGAGAAGCACATCAGTTCAAAAGGGAAGAAGGGGCTCCAGATTGAGTACTTGAAGGTTAAGAATGAACCCCTCAGGGCCTGCTACAGTGCTTGCAAGTGAGAGGACTGTGGAGAATGTACCATAGCTGCCTCCCCCCTCTCCCTTCTCCTTTTCCCTTCCCCCCTCCTGCCTCCTCCTCCCACCTCCCCCTCTCCTTCCCCCTCTCCTCCCTCCCCCACTCCTTCCTTGAAGATTTTACAGTGCTATCTTAATGATGTACCATGACCCGGTGCTCCCTCCCCCACTCTCCCTTCTTCTCCTCTCCTTCTATCTAACCTTTTCCCTCCCCCTTCCTCTCCCAGACTCCCATATAACATTGTAAAGAACCGCTACAAAGACGTGGTTTGCTACGATGACACAAGAGTGGTACTCAAGCCTCTCCCAGGAGTGGAGGTAGGGGAAAGGGGACTGGGTGGGAGGGGACTCAACAGGGCATATGAAGGGTAAAGGCGACTGGGTGGGAGGGGACTCAACAGGGCATATGTAGGGGAAAGGGGACTGGGTGGGAGGGGACTCAACAGGGCATATGTAGGGGAAAGGGGACTGGGTAGGAGGGGACTCAACAGGGCATATGGAGGGTAAAGGTGACTGGGTGGGAGGGGACTCAACAGGGCATATGTAGGGAAAGGGGGACTGGGTGGGAGGGGACTCAACAGGGCATATGTAGGGAAAGGGGGACTGGGTGGGAGGGGACTCAACAGGGCATATGTAGGGGAAGGGGACTGGGTGGGAGGGGACTCAACAGGGCATATGTCAGACATCTCTTTGTCTGTTTTCTTACAGGGTTCAGACTACATCCATGCGAACTATGTCAGTGGGTACAACAAGCCAGAAGCGTTCATCCTCACACAAGGTTTGCAGAGTACAGAGTTCACATGTAAACTGACACCCAGTTTTCTGGTTGCTTGTGCACCCTACCTGGTTGCCGCAAGTACTTGTGCACCCTACCTGGTTGCCGCAAGTACTTATGATGCACAGAGTGATCCAGCCTAAAACTGTGTCTGTACATGTAGGTGTTGTCGAGCTGTACTGAAACGATGTTCACACCAAAATGAATGCGAAACTCGTAGAGGCGTGTTGGTTATAGTGGGATGAATGAGAAGAAATCAAAAGCTGACAGTTGCTGGGAATCATATCCACAGCTCCTAGCTTGAGCTGCCCGTTGAAATCCCTCAGCACCTGTCTACTTTTCTTCTTTCTTCTCCTCACCTCGTAACATAAAACATGTCTCTATTTCCAGCTGAGTCAAACTGTTGTCTAGCATATTGACAAGCTACGGTTGCTTGGTAATGTCACCGTTGTATAGCATATTGACAAGCTATGGTTGCTTGGTAGCTTGGTAACATCACTGTCATGTCTGTCATATCGACAAGCTACGGTTGCTTGGTAACATCACTGTTGTATAGCATATTGACAAGCTACAGTTGCTTGGTAACGGCGCACCGCGTCATGTCTGTCCTTCCAGGACCTACGAAGAAGTCGGTGGTGGACTTCTGGCGGATGGTGTGGGAGAAGCAGGTGGTGGTCGTGGTGATGATCACCAAGTGTGTGGAGCTGGGGAAACACAAGTGTTTGCAGTACTGGCCGGACAATGGCAGCACTACGTACGGGGGTGTGGTTGTCCGGGTGGCCAAGACCCAGAAATGTGACGGCTATGACCTCAGGACCATCCGACTGCAGTCAGAGGTACACACACATAATGACTGACATAGCTGTAGGCAAGAACCGTCTAACTTGAAGTTGTGTGCTGCACAAGAGAGCTCAATGACCCAGGGTAGTCTAGTCATTCATCACCATAACAACAAATATATCCCACCTAGTATAGTTTTGCCTATACAACAGGTGGGGTTTACTGTGATAATTTCCCTCTCCGAGGGGTACAAGGGAAATTATGGCTCATAATTCCCTCTCCATGTATTTTTAGTTTACATTACACTACATTGCTATACTGTAGTACAGATTTTATACACAGTTGTGTGTAAACAATATTGAAGTTACTGTAAACACTTGCACATGTACAGATGTGTTTACAGTAATAACAACAAGGGACCAATCAGGTGGGGTATATAACAGTTGTAGCACAGGTGGCCAGGGATTTATGGCTGTTAGTAAACAAACCTCGTCCTCAGGCTATGCCTCGGTCTGTTTACTGCCATAAATCCCTGGCGCCATGCTGTAACTATAACTAATACATATGACAGGTCCACATAGAAATCAAAGATTACGCATTTTGATCACTACATCCAGAGCACTATTTTGGTTAAGGGCGGGGCTCACACACACTTCACAGAATCTGTGATGTGATGCATCTATGAAGTGTGTGTGTGTGTCCTCTCTTTAACGGTAACTCAGTGTACTGCACTGTGAACACGGCAATGCATTCTGGATAACAATCTATCACAGAATATATTGTAGTAAACACTGGCTGAATGGGTTTCATTCAAGCCTCTGGACTCGTCTAATTTCATTGTAACTACCAAATTGTGTGTGAAACTCTTGTTTGAAACTATCTTGCGTTAAACGAGTTTCTTGGAACATTTGTCGGTGGAATGTTTGTCTTAGGTTGGTACACAATTTCAGACATTACCTTTTGATGACCCCGTTAACATTGTTTTGATAGTTCTTCCTCTTTTTCCTTTATGAGCTTTTCCTCCTTTTACGGTCCATGGCCACAGCAATTTCAATCCTCTTTCCTTGGCCCCTTGCCCAGATTCCATTATTCCATACTGCAAGCATTATAAAGCTGGGTGGGAACCTGGGAATGAGGCTGGGCAGGGACTTGGAAGATACAGTGAGAGTCCAAAGCCAGGTGTTGACATCGTGGTTTATGAGCTGCTGTGTACATGGCTGCAGTTTTGCATGACTGGTTCACTTATTGAAGTTGATTTACTATAAAAGACCATTTGAAATCCTATTGTGGTGGACCTGTGTGAAGTCTAGTCACTGAGTCAATGGCCATTGTGTGTCTATCCTGGGTCAAATGGTTGCTGTGTGACAGTGTGTGTGTTCTAAAGTGTGCCTTGTGATTTTTCTCCTTATTCTGTCTTCCCCCCTCCCCCTCTCCCCCCCCTCCCCCTCTCCTCTCCTCTATCTGTCGTAGGGAGTGGAAAGGACGGTGACGCAGTTCCATTTCCTGGCCTGGCCGGATTATGGTGTGCCAGACAGTGGCTCTTCTGTCCTCTCTCTGCTGCATAATGTCCAGGAAGTCCAAAGCAACTCCAAGAGACACGCCAAGGACATGCCCAAGGTCCCCTCCCACGGACCTCCTATTGTGGTCCACTGCAGTGCTGGCGTGGGAAGAAGTGGCGCCTTTTGCGCTCTGGACTACTGTATCGATGAAATTAAAGATCAGAGACGAGTGAACGTGCAGGGTGCCGTGAGACGATTACGGCATCAGAGAGCATATGCAATACAGACAGACGAACAGTACGAGTTCTGCTATAGAGCAGTAATGGAGTACGGGAAGTCTATGAAATCACACAAAAAGTTTCGTTAATGTATGTATGCACTGTTTCTTCCCTTTTCTGTATATCATTATTGCACAATTTTTGTGATGTTCGTATGGTGATCGCATTTTGGAAATCAGAAGCAACCAACATATACAGAATCTGATGTCATCCAACTTATAGCTGCTCTGGTCATGTGTGCAGCTTTGGGTTAGGATTGGTTCTTATAAGATTAGCCTAGTCTTGTTCTCAGGCCTTCCCACTATCCATGCAGTGTTTTCCTAGCTTCATGTTCTTTTTCATAGAATGAGGAAATTTAATGAACCTACGTATATACAAGACAGTAGTCTACAATCACTGGACTGGACTGGTGGACTGGATTGGTGGACTGGACTGGTGGACTGGTTTATAAATCATTTTTATGCTCACTAATGAAAACTCACCTGTAGAGTTGCATTTGGAGACATAGCCACTCCTTCACAGACTCTAGCAAGAATGTTTAAGAACTAGATGACAAGAAGCATGTACACTCAATCCTATAAAGCCTACTTGGCAAGCCTTGAGGCATCTGCCATTGGCAATACAGATGTCGCTTGGAATGACTGATTGGTTACTTGATTATACTTGCAGATCGATAACACTTACACATAAGGTAGTGTAGTCAAAGCACAAGTGTACAAGTCATTTACCCAACTGCAAGCATCATATGTAGCTAATAACTAGTAGTCTCGTGTAGCCAGACTTGCCGGAAGGTCGTGAGAGTATCGCTATATGCGAGACTAAGTGAATAGACCCTTCACTAAAGACCTGTACTCAGACAGTTATCTACACCATGACATTGAAGGACAAAAAAACTGGGACCTGGATGTGAGGCTGAACCTACGTACCTCACACCATGCTGCACACTAAGCACAAAGTAAAGCAAGGCCTCGCCAATGTTGTAGCATTACAGTTATTTTAAACAGAGAGAATAGTGTGTCCAGGTTTATAATGACTAAAATGCATCATGTCTAAACCTACAGGAGAGTGAGGTCTCATAAGAGAGCACAAAAGTGATTTTTAGCACAAAAAATGTTAGTCCACCAGTCCAGTCCACCAGTCCAGTCCACTAGTCCAGTCCAGTGATTGTAGACTACCATACAAGACTAGCAGGGGAGTCTACAGGCTAGCCCAGGCTCTCCCCACTAAGAAGGGGATCGAGAGCCTGGGAACAAGGCTAGCCCAGGCTCTGCTTTGAAATAACAGTGAGAAGGTTTGGGAGATGAGGCCACATTCGGATGACTTGTGGAACAATCCATTTACAGAATGAATTGGGGAGGTAGAGGGAAATACCATTCTGTGCTGAAGTTTTACGTACCAAACAAAGTGAAGGTCATAAGATAGATACAAAAAGACATATTGTGACACTAACCTGTCACTCGAGTCAGGAGAACCGAAACCTGGCTGCCTATATATCTCAAAATGGGCTCTGTAGGCCATAACATGAACCAACCGCAGTCGAGTCTAGCAAGTGCATGATGGGATCGAAAATGAAGCACAGTCTATTCACATTTTTAGCATGGAAGGTGCACTGCTTTGATGTCTATTCAACTCAAGAAATATGGCACCACTTGGAGCCCAAACTTACACCCTCTTTGCACCCACCTTTTGCAAACTGTGTTTCTCTCCGCCCTACCCTGGTGTGGGTTGGTTGTGACTAGTGTCGGGGTGATTAAGCATTAGACTGTGGTCCATAAGTTGCAGTGGCCCCAGTAACCACGGAGCTAGTACCACACACACACACACACACACACACACACACACACACACACACACACACACACACACACACACACACACACACACACACACACACACACACACACACACACACACACACACACACACACACACACACACACACACACACACACACACACACACACACACACACACAAAGTGTATAATGTTATCTCTGCTACATGCAATACAACATCCGACGGTCGCCGGAAGTGGAAGAAAACGATATTCATAATGTTGTTCTTGTGACATATGTAAGAGTAGTAGAGTCGGTAGCTATAGCTGCTACATGTAGCTAGCGATCTGCGCGTGCGAGAATGCCAACATTGATATCGATCCGCTATGATGAACAGCAGTTGCTGGACCTAGCCACGAAGGCCCGCGTCCAGGGCGCCCGCCGTGGCTATCTGCACAAAGCCGATCCAAAGCTGAAGAAACTGACGCAGCGATGGTGCTGCGTCTATCAGAATTTCTTCTTTTACTTTGAGAGTGAGTCTTGTCCCAAACCTCTGGGGGTCGTGTTCCTGGAAGGGTGTACGTGTCGTCCCGTGGAGCACGCCGTGGAGGTTGGTTGCAACTAATTAAATAGGCTCACCCAACAACATTAATACACAGCTACATAATCTTAAGCTTTGTTTAATAGCAAACTAAATGATTGTGGTAGCTTGATTGTGTGTGTGTGTGTGTGTGTGTGTGTGTGTGTGTGTGTGTGGAGACTCTGCTCGGAGTCAGTCCTGGAGCTGAAAGGGCTTTTTGCTGCAAGTAGCTGTTGGCATAATTTAGTCTATCAAGCCAGACCACCGTCCAGAAAGTGAGAGAGGGTCTAGCAGATGTTATTAGTATGCATAAATGCTGCCGGTTCTGTAAGCTGTGAACTATGAATATCTGCTAGACCCTCTCTCACTTTTCTGGAGGGTGCTGGCTTGATGGACTACTGTTGGTGTATGTCTGTCAATTAGCACTTCATTTGCACTCAACCACACAGCAATAATTTGTCTTCCTTCAAACAGCATGACACATGTACTGTGTATATACACCTACACCACACCATCACGCTCATCAACACTACAGGCTATGAGTGTGTGTGTGTGTGTGTGTACACATCTGCTACATGGTAACTGACTTACTGTGTAATATCACACCATCACGCTCATCAACACTACAGGCTATGAGTGTGTGTGTGTGTGTGTGTGTACACATCTGCTACATGGTAACTGACTTACTGTGTAATATACTATAGCTAAATGAAATACTGCAATCTGATTGGTCATTGCAGGTAGTATAAATGTGTAATATCTGCTGTGTATGCTGAGTATTTACCAGGTATTTAATACACTTCATGGCCAGTCTTATTTTTAAGCCTATACTGAGCCTATTACTTATACTAAGACACTTAAACACATTGTTAAGCCTACATTAACTTGATATTATTTCATGCAGAGGTATCCTCGTTCCAAGGCTCTCCCCGCTAATGAGAGGGTTAGGGTTAGCAGGGAGAGCCTGGGTATGAAGCTAACGCAGAGGTTAGTTCAAACTGCAGATTTGTGGCGCATGATGTAAGTAGCTTTGGCTTCTCTTGAGTGTTGCACTTCAGTGTAGTACACCACTAGCCTCAGCTGTTTGGCAAATGGCCCATTATCCTGTTGCACTTCAGTGTAGTACACCACTAGCCTCAGCTGTTGGCAAATGGCCCATTATCCTGTTGCCAAAAGTAGACCAGTAATGTAGTTAACAGTTCGTTTGCACTCAACTACACAGCAAATTACTGGCTGATACAATGAGTGAGTATGCCCACATCTTGTGCTTTGTAGCTTCTCAGAAATTCATTGAATTCAAGAACATTGAAACTCCACACACAGGAAGCTTTGCTAAGAAGTAGAGGAGTAACACAGTTAGCAGTCAACCACGTAGCCAATTATTGGCTGGTACAATGAGTAGGTGCCCCACATCCCAACATTTTGTGTAGTCCCATAAAGCAACATTGAAACTCCACGCAGGAAGTTTTGCCAAGAAGAAGAGGGATAACACAGTTCATTAACGCTCAGCCATACAGCTGCTGGTAGGTGCCCACATCCCTGTACAGCTCCTTGTGAACATTGAAGCTCCACACACAGGAAGCTGTTTTGAGGGGGAAAAAAACCCTCTTTCCAATTTGAATCTGGACGTAACGGTGATATCACTGTAATGATATTAACTCGCACACACACACACACACACACACACACTCACAGGGTGCATTCTGCATCAGCAGTGCTAGTGAGGGTCCCAATAACAAGACCTTCTTCTTCTGTGCCCGGACGGACAAAGAGAGGGACGAATGGATGGGAACGCTGACCAACGCAAAGTAAGATCCTCAACCGAAGGAAACTCAATTTCTGTGGTCTTTTGAGAGTTGAAAAACATTGTGTGACAGCCTCCTTCCCTCTTTCCTCTTTATTTCCGTTTGTTACCATGGAGATGCTGTTTTTGGGACTCTCTGATTGTTTAGAAATCATGTGTGACCATGAAAGATCATGTTTGGGACAACACCCTCAAGTAGCCGATAATGTCAATGTTTTTGTTCCAAGAAAGTGATTTTTTTTTAGTTACAATTCTGTTTAAACGCAAGCATACTGTTTTATTAAGTGCATAAACTCACGTCTCATGTCATTTTGTTTTCAGACTGAGGCGGTGAACGCTTAGTCAAACTTTCCACCAGTAAAACAAAATTAATTAGAACGTTACATAAAAATTGTTTTTAAGGTTATTTAATGACTAGTTTTCTACTCTAATAATGGTTCACCCAATTTATGATGGTTCTGTAAGCCACTGTTTTACTTCAGTTATGATTTTTCCCAGTTCTGGAAACTTCCTATTTCAAAAAGAAAAATGTGCCATGCAGCCAATCAAATTGCAGAGTTTTTGAATTCTGCTCTCTGATTGGCTCATTTGACACTCTTGAAGCCAGAAGCACACACAGTGATATCATCCCAACTCTGCACTATTTTCACCCTCACACACACACACTCTCACATCCTCACACCCCCACACCCTCACTTACACAGCATGACAAGGCTACTGCACGAGCTGGAGGAGTTGCGGGAGAGGTGCACGCAGCTAGAGGGTATGCTGTCCACCACAGGCAAGGAGGTGGAACACCTCAAACTGGCCAACCAGGTTGCACAGGAGGACCTCCTCAGCCTCCGGAAATCATCGGTAGGTGATGCAGTGTAACATGGCGTGACATTAGTTAATGCAATGTCATGAAATGCCACGTCATGAAATGCCACACAACGTAATTCATCTTTCAACCTAAAAGTGGGTGAAATGAAGGGGAAGGCTTATCACAACCCACGTACTCCTGCTGAAACTATCACAACAGTTGATAAGATAAAGACGCATAAAACATCCCAAGACTAGGGACACACAGTTCAAAAGCCAGTCCTATTTCCAATCCCTGCCTTGAATTTTATAGTTATTTTCTTGATATGAAACGTGTTACGTAGCAAGGATGTCTTTTCCAGCTCACAGGCGCTTAATAGATCAAGAAGCATCAATGAATGAAGGTTTAGGAAACCATGGCAACTATGACTTTGTGGTAATTTGAGCAGATGCTTTATGGCCTCCAAACAAGTTAGAGGAGGGGACACTGTTGGGGTAAGGGTGCTTTGAGCCACCAGAGGAGGGGACACTGTCGGGGTAAGGGTGCTTTGAGCCACCAGAGGGGGGACACTGTCGGGGTAAGGGTGCTTTGAGCCACCAGAGGAGGGGACACTGTTGGGGTAAGGGTGCTTTGAGCCACCAGAGGGGGGACACTGTCGGGATAAGAGTGCTTTGAGCCACCAGAGGAGGGGACACTGTCGGGGTAAGGGTGCTTTGAGCCACCAGAGGAGGGGACACTGTCGGGGTAAGGGTGCTTTGAGCCACCAGAGGAGGGGACACTGTCGGGGTAAGGGTGCTTTGAGCCACCAGAGGAGGGGACACTGTCGGGGTAAGGGTGCTTTGAGCCACCAGAGGAGGGGACACTGTCGGGATAAGGGTGCTTTGAGCCACCAGAGGAGGGGACACTGTCGGGGTAAGAGTGCTTTGAGCCACCAGAGGAGGGGACACTGTCGGGGTAAGGGTGCTTTGAGCCACCAGAGGAGGGGACACTGTCGGGGTAAGGGTGCTTTGAGCCACCAGAGGGGACACTGTCGGGGTAAGAGTGCTTTGAGCCACCAGAGGAGGGGACACTGTCGGGGTAAGGGTGCTTTGAGCCACCAGAGGAGGGGACACTGTCGGGGTAAGGGTGCTTTGAGCCACCAGAGGGGACACTGTCGGGGTAAGGGTCCTTTGAGCTATTATAACTGGCCTCATTCCCAGGCTCTCCCCGCTTGTAATAGGAGAATAGAAGAAAACACACACACATTTATGAAGAGAAATCTACATTTTGATTCATGGGCTGGTGTGCTTAGGGGAGAGGAGGAAGGGGGAGAGAAGGGAGGAAGGGGGAAGGAAAGGAGGTAGAACCTTGTGGGTTATTCATATTTGATGGGTGCTTCAATGGCAGTTGAAATTATGGCCTAGCTGTTGTAAGTTGAGGTGGGTGTTGTTGGTGGCATTTAGGGCCAAAATTGCTCCGGTGTTTAAGACCAGAAGCCCGGGGAGAGGGTAAACAAGGGTATTTGGCTTGTGGAGTTGGAGCGTTTGTTTCAGTCTGGCTTTTAATTACTCGAATCTTCCAAATTGGGAGTAGGAGGGAGGGAGGGTTTCCATGAAAAAAAAATAAAAAATTGTCATTTGCTGTAACTCTCCTGCCCTTCCTCCCTTCTTCCCTCCCTTCCTTCCCTTCTCCTCTCCCCTTCCCACTCCCCTCTCTCCCTTTCTCCCTTCCTCCCTCCCTCCCTCCCTCCCTCTGTCTCCCTCCTTCCCTCTGTCTCCCTCCTTCCTCCCTCCCTTCATCCCATTCCCTCTCCCCTCTCCTCCCTCCCTCCCTCCCGATGCAGGTCCAGCTCTCACCACGGAGAAGACTCTCAAGCTGCCAGCGATACCCAAGCTCAACTCCAGATCCCTCTTCCCCCGACCACCTTGAAGATCAAGCCAGAATCGTAAGAACAGACTCCACAGATACTTTTCTAGATAGTTGGTGGTGCCCTCAGGCAGTATGTGCTAGACATTGCATAGCCTCAGGCAATGATCATGGCTTTTGTGTGGACCATAAAACGGTACAGCCATATAAGTAGCACAATTACATGGACCATGATCTTTTGCATAATGTTCCTACCATCCTTTCAGTGTAACATGACTAATAACTTCCTAGCCTCTCAGAAAAGAAGGGTGAATGTCCTGTTGCTATGGCAATGGGTTTCCTAGCAGCTAATTAGTGATGACTTGAATGCAGTAGATATTAGTTTCAATTCTGTTAGAATGGGAATTAACCTTTAGGAATCAATTAGGGATGAGACTGTTGGGTGGGATTCATGGTTTCCTTGGTAACAGGATGTATATCCCAATACTGAAGCCCTGCTGTTAATGGACCGCCTACATGTATGGCTGCCTTTGTGGCTGTGATTGTATTGCCTCTGTGTGTGTGTGTGTGTGTGTGTGTGTGTGTGTGTGTGTGTGTGTGTGTGGCTGTGTGGCATCATTTGGTCCTCATTCAATGGGCCATGGACAAAAGGTTACTCATAATGAGCAGGAAACTAGAGTGTTATGATTGTTCTTCCTCTTTCTTCTTCTCTTCTCCTCCCCCCTCCTCCACTTCTCTCCCTCATCACCCTACTCTCTCCTCCTCCTCCTCCTCCACAGCTGCAGGGTTACATCCGGGGATGGTTGATTCGACGGAGGTGGAAGAAGATTGTACGACAGTATCTGGACTCCCCATCTGCTGCTACAGTGAAGAAAAGAAACCAGGTACGTATGTCCATGACTAGCAACAAGACTGCACAATGCTTATGGTGGCTGACTTAGTTGGTAGGTAGAAAGGGCTTGTAAAGGAAGTTGACAAGTTTGTTTCCCAGAAAAGGGTTGATGTATCCACATGAGGTGACTGATCGAAGGTGAACTATGTATGAACTACCAGTTTCAGTTTCCTCTCAGCCTCCTTCCAGGCCCTTTCCTCCTCCTCTTTGGCCCGGGGATGAGGCTAGTTTCCTCTCAGCCTCCTTCCAGGCCCTTTCCTCCTCCTCTTTGGCCCGGGGATGAGGCTAGTTTCCTCTCAGCCTCCTTCCAGGCCCTTTCCTCCTCCTCTTTGGCCCGGGGATGAGGCTAGTTTCCTCTCAGCCTCCTTCCAGGCCCTTTCCTCCTCCTCTTTGGCCCAGGGATGAGGCTAGTTGCCTCTCAGCCTCCTTCCAGGCCCTTTCCTCCTCCTCTTTGGCCCGGGGATGAGGCTAGTTGCCTCTCAGCCTCCTTCCAGGCCCTTTCCTCCTCCTCTTTGGCCCGGGGATGAGGCTAGTTTCCTCTCAGCCTCCTTCCAGGCCCTTTCCTCCTCCTCTTTGGCCCAGGGATGAGGCTAGTTGCCTCTCAGCCTCCTTCCAGGCCCTTTCCTCCTCCTCTTTGGCGCTAGTTTCCTCTCAGCCTCCTTCCAGGCCCTTTCCTCTCCTCTTTGGCCCGGGGATGAGGCTAGTTTCCTCTCAGCCTCCTTCCAGGCCCTTTCCTCCTCCTCTTTGGCCCGGGGATGAGGCTAGTTTCCTCTCAGCCTCCTTCCAGGCCCTTTCCTCCTCCTCTTTGGCCCAGGGATGAGGCTAGTTGCCTCTCAGCTGGCTCATACATAAATAAAAAGAAGGCTCTCACTTTCACTTGTGCGGGGGAGGAGGAAAGAGAGCCTGGTACACACTGTTCAAGAGCCTGGGAACAAGGCTAACTTCCACCCTGGTGACAACTCAGTTGAAACATCAGCAAGTTTTCCGGTCTCAAGTTGCTAACAGGAACTCACTTTCTGTCTTTGCACTAGACTTGGAATAAATTTCAGGCTGAGTTTTGGATCAAGTTTCGAACTGACTTGATGGAATATTTCTTTCAGTGGCTTCTCAGTTGGCTCCTGCATAAAAGAAGAGGAAGGTTATCTGTTACCAACTTGAGCTCGGAATATATCTTGGCGATGTTTAGACTGAATGCTCCAGTTGTCATCACTTTCACCCTGATGACGACTGGAGCAATCAGTCGAAACGCCGGCAAGTTATTTTCTGAGCTCAACAGATAACCTTCCTCTTCATGGATGAAATATGATGGGTGAAGTTCATATAAGTTGGCATCAAAAGTAGCATCACCATGGCAACATAACTAATTTTTGGTAGTACCTGTCGGTTTCCTTCATTTTATTCTTTCCTCTTTCAATGTTCACTGTGTTAGTGTCTTAGTTTTCTTTGTACATTAGGTAAACTGATTTTTGCTTTCTTCAGTGAGTCTAAATCATGCCCTAAGATGGTTCCCTTAGAGGACAAAGAAAAGAAATGGATCCAAACCTGCTTCTCTTACGCAGACACTTTAAGTTTGTTGGTGTGTATAGAACCATTCCCTGAGAGTTCATTTAGAGGCAAACAAAATTGAATGACTTTAACGTACAGAAGAGTGGTAAATCTCTGCCCTGTGTCCATTAGCCTCTTTAAGTTTGTTGATGTGAATTTATTTCCACCCAATGAACGGCAGCTGTCGAAGACAGCATGTCTGACACAAAACTGCCATCCTGAATAGTTACCATGAGCACAGGGTGTCACCTAGCCACACGGCCCTACACAGCTAGTGTTTAGACTGCCTAGACCATGAAGCACGGGTTGTCACCTAGCCGTGAAGCGCACTAATACAGCAAACTCGTATTTAGACTAGCAAGACAAAGCTAGGAATTTCTTGCGCGCGTTCAGTTTTCCCAAAACAAGCCACACACACGGAGCCAAGGTTATGTAGTGAACACAAACTTCTTTTTATTTTGTAGTTCAATGTCCGCCCACCCTCTCCATATGTTATTGTTGTTGTTGTTGTTTAGGAAAAGGAACTAGGAATAAGATATGTCCTACAGGTGAACTGCCATCTAGCTGGATAGCCTGAGTGCTGCTCAGAGCATCTTGCCTCATGCTGGAAATAAAGGAATTTAGTACATATAGGATTGTGAGGGTTGGTGGTTGTCCGGTTGTCGTAGCTCAGTGGCAGAGCACTGGCGGCTCAAGCCAGAGGTGTCCTGAATTCAACTCCCGGCGGCTGCCGGCCTTTTTCACTTTCCTCTATTTTCACATCATAACATCTAAATAGCCTGAGATTTCCTTGTTATCCAGGTAAAGCCCCATAGTACAAATACAGGTTCTCCAGACTGATGGCTAAAATGCCCCCTCTGAAGAATGCAAGGAAAACATTCTACTCAATTTTTGAGTGCACCCAGAAGAGAAATAAATCTCTGCTGCAAGTGGGACTGGGGACTTTTCAATTCATGGTCGAGTGCTTTAACTACTAGGCCCCCAGCAGCCCTCAAATATTTGTCAAACTTCCCATTTAGTTGTGTGTGTGATGTCATCAGTGGTGGTTGTGACATCATCAGTTGTGGTTGTGACATCATCAGTTCTGATTAGAGTGGAAGAGATAATTACACACTTTCAACATGTGTTGCCAGAGTGATACCATTTGGGTTCGAGAATAAGATCCCCCTTGCAACTTTCAATTCCTCCTTTATTATCCCCTCCTCCCTTCCCAATTCTCTCCTCTTCCTGGTCTCTTCCCCTCCTCCCCTTCTTCCCTCCTCCCCTCCTCCCCTCCTCCCCTTCTCCCCTGCTCTCCTCCCCTCCTCCCCCCCTCCCCTCCTCCCCTCCTCCCCCCCTCCCCTCCTCCCCTCCTCCCCTTCTTCCCTCCCCTCCTCCCCTCCTCCCCTCCTCCCCTCCTCCCCTCCTCCCCTCCTCCCCTCCTCCCCTCCTCCCCTCCTCCCCTCCTTTCCTCCCCTCCTCTCCTCCCTTCCTCTCACCCAGCTGATCTGGAAGTTTGTAGCCTCAGAGGAGGACTATGTCAGCCAACTGACCATGCTGAATGAGGAGTTCCGCCAACAGTGTGAGATCGCTGCCTGCTCCCGCAAACCTCCAATCACCCTCGAACAAAGCAACGCCATCTTCAGAAACAGGTAGGTTCCCCTCATCCCCTCACACCCTCACATTTACCACTAATATCCCTCCCTCCCACATTATACAGTCATGTTTATACTCCCATTCTCCTCATCCCCTCACACCCTCACACCCTCACATTTACCACTAACACCCCCCTCCCACATTGTACATGTTTATACTTCCGTCTTCCTCTTCCCTCACACCCACACCCTCACCCTCACATTTACCACTAACACCCCCCCTCCCACATTGTACATGTTTATACTTCCGTCTTCCTCTTCCCTCACACCCTCATCCCCTCACACCCTCACATTTACTTCTCCCTCACGCACACACTCAGTGAAGAGCTACTGCTTTTTCATCAGCTCTTTCTACGAGGGCTTCACTCCAAGATCGAGAAGTGGCCAGTCGTAGTGCTCGGTGAGTCTGCCAGTCATTTTGGTGTTTTGTAGTCATCTGATTATTTTGTCCCAAGTAAACGGGTTTCATTTCATGTTTGTAGCAAGTTCTCTGTGTCTACAATGTGCATATGCTATGTAAACAACTGCAGCTGTTTTTCTCTCTGACGTTCAGTCTCTTGTTTACATACCACCTTGCTTCCTGTTTATGTGATATGTGTCAGCTACATATACTGTAGGCTATACCTGTTTGTTTCAATGACTGTGATGATTATGTGATTGTCACGTGACTATCTTGTGCAGGGCTCACAGCAACAATCATGCTTAAATTATGTTAGTGTGTTCCAATATTTGGGTCTGTCATGTGACTGCTCATTTGACTGCCTCACAATAACAATCGGACAGCTGATAAATTTAGTTTTTAAACGCTATTCTCCAGTCCAATTGCGCTATTCTTGCCTCAGTGAGCACTATCATGTATTGTCATGTGATGGTCATGTATTGTCATGTGATGGTCATGTGATGGTCATGTATTGTCATGCGATGGTCATGTGACTGCTACGATATCACTTGCTGTGTACAGGTGATGTGCTGAAGCTGTTTATTCCCATGATGGCCATCTACCATCAGTTTACTGGCAACCACTCTCACGCACTTGAGGTAAGTACCTCAAGTGTAGTGCCAGATGGCTACACATGTTGATTACGGTTACCAGGAGTTGACTTGAAAAAATGAAAAGAAACCTGTTTGTGTGTTTGCACAGCGTAGTATGTATACGACAACCAAACTCAGCAATGGACAGTACCGCTGAGCTGCAATGGGAGCTGCCTAACACTGTCTAGTGACGTACATGTACATGTTGTTGTGAAACAATGAACACGTAAATGGTTTTAATTAGTAATCAATTTGTTGTCCCCCTTCATACTTGCCCTCCCTTCATCCCTTCATCCCCTCACCCCCTCTCCCCTCATCTTCTCACTCCCTCACTCCCTCTCCCCTCATCCCCTCACTCCCTCACTACTCCCTCACTCTTACTTCCTCACTCCAGCTAATGTTGAGTCTGCAGTCAGAGCCCTCCTTCAAGTCGTTCCTAGACCATGTACAGGCACGGCCGTCAAGCCAGGGCATGTTTCTGGAAGAATTATTGGTCACTCCGCTCAAGAGGGTGGGTGGTGCCGGTGGGAGGGTGTGAGGGGGTGATGGGGGGTGGAGGTGTGGGGGATGGAGATGGGGAGATGTGTTGTCTCTTCTGGAGTACATCTCTCTCTGGAGTCCTTACCCTAACCTCCACATTGTATCTCAACCTCTTCCTCCCCCCTCCCCCTCCCTCTCCCCTCCCTCCCCCCCTCCCCCCTCCCACCTCCTCCTCCCCCTCCAGATCTCCAGCTGCATGCAAGATCTCCAGGAGCTAAAAGCACACACTCCCACTGAGCATGTCGACTACAACATCCTCCATGACGTCATCACAGAACTTGAGATCATCCAAAAGGTGAAGCTACCCTAACCTCCCAAAAATATGCCCATGTGCCATGAGCATAAGTGGCTCCTAAAAGTAGGAGTATGGATTGTACACACACAGCCTGGGTACGAGGCTAGGGACACACACGGCCTGGGTACGAGGCTAGGGACACACACGGCCTGGGTACGAGGCTAGGGACACACACGGCCTGGGTACGAGGCTAGGGACACACACGGCCTGGGTACGAGGCTAGGGACACACACGGCCTGGGTACGAGGCTAGGGACACACACGGCCTGGGTACGAGGCTAGGGACACACACGGCCTGGGTACGAGGCTAGGGACACACACGGCCTGGGTACGAGGCTAGGGACACACACGGCCGGGTACGAGGCTAGGGTATGGATGAACTTTCAAGAGTTATTACATTTCACTCAAAAAGGAGGACACAGGCAGTAACTCTGAAATGGCTTAATTAAATAGCAGTATTTCAGCAGTTCACATTCCAAAATTAGTGCAGTGTTCTATATACCTTCATTGTCATGCATCTGCACTGTCTGGAGAGAGACTGTGCCTATGGCAGTTGATTTGTGAGACCACAAAATGATTTGACCTCTCTCCCTTCCTCCTCAGACGGTGACAGATGAGGTGTGTATGTCAGAGAATATTCGGCAGGTGCTGAAAGTAGAGCACAGGATTGAGGGTGGCTGTGAGGTGCTGTTGGACAAGGAGCAGACACTCATCCGGGAAGGTCAGTAAACTGGTCTGTACGTCTCCGTATATCACTGCACATCTGGGAGGGGATGGGGGAGGGGAGGAGAGGGGGGTGGGGGGAGGGAAAGGAGGAAGGGGGGTGGGGAGGAGAGGGAGGGAGAGGGAGGAGAGCAGAGGAGGGGAGGAAATGCTGTTGGGATAAAGATATTTAAGGAAGGAGGGTATCCCATTGCAGACTGCTGTCTCCATGGAGATACTAATTGTTGCTGTCTCCATGGAGACAAGCAGCTGTAGGTCCTGTGTGGGTGGTTGTGAAAAACACAGACCCTGGTGCTTCCTGTTAGCTCCCACTTCTTCCTCTCTCCTTCCCTCCACCTACAACCTAACCATCTCACTCCCTCTTTCCCTTCCCTTCCCTCTCCCTCCCTCTCTTCCCCACCACTCTCTCCCTCTCATCCCTCATCCCTCATCCCTCCCTCCTCTCTCCCTCTCCTCTCATCCCTCACCCCTCATCCCTCCCTCCTCCCTCCCTCTCCTCTCATCCCTCATCCCTCCCCCCCTCCCTCCTCCCTCCCTCTCCTCATCCACCTTCTCTAACCCCTCACAGGTGTACTTCATCACGTACGCTTAGACCATGATCGCTCAGGCACCATCTCTCGAAGCACAAAACTGCGCTCGCAGCCCCGCTACTGTTTCCTCTTCTCCAAACACCTCCTTGTCACCACACGCACACAGAAGAAACCACAAGAAGTCTATCGTCTCGCTAAGGTCAGAAAAACAAAAAAGAATTAAAAAAACTTTTAGAAATTATTTTTTACCCCAGTGATAACCTTTATTTAGGTTCTCATAATGTTATTCTAGACTTTGTTATGGATAAACTTTACAGTTACTGCCTAAGAGTGGGACTTGGACTAATTGGCAGTGTTTGGCAAATTTTTCTGTTTGCAATCACACTCTTTTAATCAGGCAGTGGCATTATAGCCCCTACATGTATATTGTCTGACGAAGATTGCCAAAGTTACAATCGCATTTTGTCCTGCCTAACTCCTGCCTAAGACCTGCTCAAATTAGTTGTATGTGGATCTGAACTGGCTGGGAGTCCCACAAGACCAACTTTCCACCTCTTCCTGCTAGGGGCTTGTCTGCCTTTTTTGCTTGTTGCAAATTGTACCAAAACGACAGTAACAGGAATCTCAAACAGCACACCATCTTCCTGGTTTAGACCACACCCACTTCCTGGTTTAGACCACACCCACTTCCTGGTTTAGACCACACACCCACTCATTATTTGATATTGCAGGAGAATGGGATTCTGCCTTTGGGCAAGTGCCATGTCTACGAGCACCAGGGGACAGAGTCTCCGGAGCTGTACTACCGTGCCTTGAGGGTGGAGTGCTCCATGGGTGGGGACAAGACCGAGTCCCTTCTCCTGATGGCCAATTCTGTCACGGAGAAGGCCCAATGGATGGCTGACTTCTCACAGGTGAGGAGGGTGTGGTCTAGGGTCATGTGACTGTCATGTGATCAGTGATCAATTTCATTGTTGCAGTGTATGGAGAACGAGAAGCAACACAAGATACTCCAAAGTCAATGGTATAATTTTCTATGTTCAAGTTCAAGCCTTGTTCTGCTATGATTTTATGATATCCTATCCTTCTCAGTCTTGGAGAGCCAGTGGAACTGAGTTCCAGGTTCATTAGATACAGCACATTCAGAACAGGGAAAGAACAACTGGTAAGCTAATGACATCACACGACATCACATGACCCTCACGTGACATCACATGACATCACATGACCCTCACATGACATCACATGACCCTCACATGAGATCACAACATATCACATGACCCTTACCCTCCAAGGTGAACTGTGGCAACCTGGAGAGCCTGCTGCAGCGGTTGGTGAAAGTGAGCTACTTTGGCCTGGACTTCCTCAACACCTTCCTCATGACCTTCCCACTCTTCACGAATGCGCACACAATCATGGACTTCCTCCAGAAGACCTACCGAACCTGCCTTGAGAGGAGGGAGAAAGTGCGGAGAGGAAGTATTAACCCTGAGGATGCAGTCAGGGATGCAAGAACTGTCACTGTGGATACAACCTTGTGTCGCTCCCCTCGCTCCCCTCCGTACGGCAAGAGCCTCACTGTCCCACGGCAGAATGGTATTGGTAACCATCCTCCTCCCTCAAGAACTGCGTCTGAGTCAGCCATGGAGACTAGTGTCAACATCTCTGGAATCTTCTTCGCCCTCAAACACTGGATATGCAAGCATTTTCATGTGAGCACTTGGCACATTGCGAAATTTTGGCAGGGGTGGATCACACACACACGCACACACACGCTCACACACGCACACGCACGCACACACACGCACACACACACCACACACACACCACACACACACACACACACACACACACACACACACACACACACACACACACACATACACACACACACACACACACACACACACACACACAGCATTTCCAGGAAGATGTCTCCCTCACGTGCAAGGTGGAGGAGCTACTGGAGCATGCCATCGACTACCCTCTCTGCATGCCCAATGAGAAGAGTGCCATCATGGAGGTGAACAGGTATGTGTACTGAGTAAACACCCATGGGCCCTTGCATCAGATGGTGCATTACTGAGTAAACACCCATGGGCCCTTGCATCAGATGGTGCATTACTGAGTAAACACCCATGGGCCCTTGCATCAGATGGTGCATTACTGAGTAAACACCCATGGGTCTTTGCATCAGATGGTGCATTACCGTGTAAACACCCATGGGCCCTTGCATCAGATGGTGCATTACTGAGTAAACACCCATGGGTCTTTGCATCAGATGGTGCATTACCGTGTAAACACCCATGGGTCCTTGCATCAGATGGTGCATTACCGTGTAAACACCCATGGGCCTTTGCATCAAATGCTGCATTACCGTGTAAACACCCATGGGCCTTTGTATCAGATAGTGTGTCTACCATGTAAATGCCCATGTACTCCACCCACTACTGCAGGCTGTACACCATGCAGAAGAATGCGAAGGAGGAACCGAGTCCTGTGTTGAAGCTGATGCATGCAGAACCAAATTTGGTAGGCGTTCTGTGAAACTCACTCTGAAATACCATGGCACTTACATGCATGCACTCACACACAGCCAACCAAGCCGTATGAAGTCATGTTAGAGTGGGGATCATTAGAAGCGGCAGAGCAGCTGTGCATCATTGAGAACACTTTGTTCAGCAGAATAGAAGAGAGGTAAACTTTTGACAATCCTGATCACCATGGTTCCCACGTCACATGACCCTCACATGATCTGTACAATATTGCATGACCTTCATCACACAGTGAAATCCTGAGGTACTTCATAACAAAGGGGGGAGATAAGGCAAAGTCCGCTCCTAACCTCACCGCCATCTTCGATCACTTCAACAGAGTGAGCCATTGTGGTGTGTTGTGTGTGTGCATTGGGAGAGGAAATATAGACTTACCTCCATTCCTCCCTCCCTCCCTCCCTCCCTCCCTCCCTCCCTCCCTCCCACCTCAGATGTCCCTGTTCTTCATGTGGAGTGTGGCTTCCCAGCACCATCTGGTCGAAAGGACCAAGGTGCTGGAATTTCTCATTTCCCTCGCTGGGGAGTGCCTGCAACTGAACAATTTTAGCTCTCTCATGCAAATCATGTCTGCAATTCAACATGGGTCCATCAGCCGGCTCAAGATGGCCTGGGAATGTGTCCCTAAAAACGTGAGTGATTTTTATGTGATGTGATGCATAATTGTGGAATGTGAAAGCACTTGGTATTTATAAAATCTCTGACACACACACACACACACACACACACACACACACACACACACAGCTGAAGCAACAGTTTCGTTCACTTGTAAGACTAACTTGCACAGATGGAAGATTCAAGGAGCTTCGAATGGCCATGAGAAAGTAAGGGTTCCTCTCATAACTGTTTTGTGAGCTGGCCATTTTTCTCCTTCGAGTTCAGTGACTGTAAACAGGTCCACTTCATACATTTTGGTGTATGCTACTTGTGGTCTCATGACCCTTCTTCTCCTTCTCCTCCTCCCTCTACCCTTTCCCTCATCTTCCTCTTCCTCTCTTCCTCTCTTCCTCCCCTTCCTCTTCCTCTCTCATCCTCACTCCTCCTCCCCAGGGCCCATCCTCCCTTTGTACCCTATCTCGGTATCGTGCTAAACGAGCTCTCAGGTGTGGTGGAGGCACTGCCCACGTACACCGAGGGAGACCTGGTCAACTTCACCAAGATGAGACGAGTGAGTTTAGCCACACTCCTTTAATGGGAGACCACACCCTCCTAATATAGCCACACCCACTTCCCATAGTGATGATGCACGTCATCTAGTTTACTGAAGTTGATATACAAACTTTTACAGACGTCATTCTAACCCACACAGTTCACCAGACTTGTGACGGGTGTTCTTCAGTACCAGAAAGAGCCCTACGAATTTGCATTCAACCCAGAGGTACCACTCTCTCACACACACACACACACACACACTCACACACACACACACACACACACACTCACACACACACACACACACACACACACACAGTGGCTACGCCATCCACAAGAGCTATATTCTAACACTGCACATATGCCTTGAGCCTTATTCACACTTTATCTCTCTCTCGCTCTCTTATACACAGATTTCCAAGATCCTGCTCTGTACACCTATACCGGGCAACGAGGATCACCTGTACAAATACATAGAGACCATTGATGACAGCTAGGTAGCCAGACACTGTATGGTACCCTTCCACCAGCAATACATCCACGTCATAACTGTGTGTGCCGTCACTACATCTCCAGCTGTTTCATTCATTTTAGTTTGTATCATTTGGTGCTGGAAAGCTATCTCCTTTCCTCCTCAGTTTTTCTACATCTTGTGTGCTTTTTATGGCCATTTGTATCACCGTCAGATTTTGAATGCAGTCTTGTCAAGATTAATTTTACCATGTTCCTAGGTGCTCGAAAAATCGAAACTGGTCAAACCCAGACTGTCCACCCATTCAAATATTGTCTTGTAGCTTTTGAGAAATTTAAATCCTGAATGGGTTTGGAGTGAGAGTTTTCAGGTTGACTGATTGGACAGTTAAAGCTGGCCTTCTCGAACACAACCAACAAAATAACTAGGAATTGGAACACACTCCAATGTTACTAGATAGCCCGGTACCTGGTGTGGGTACGAGACCAGTTGCTAGATACCTTGTCGCATCCTGAGGCTGTGGGCACGAAGCCGGTTGCTAGGCAGCCCGGTACCCGGTGTGGGCACGAGGCCGGTTGCTAGGCAGCCCGGTACCCGGTGTGGGCACGAGACCGGTTGCTAGATACCTTGTCGCATCCTGAGGCTGTGGGCACGAGGCCGGTTGCTAGGCAGCCCAGTACCCGGTGTGGGCACGAGGCCGGTTGCTAGGCAGCCCGGTACCCGGTATGGGCACGAGACCGGTTGCTAGATACCTTGTCTCAACGTAAGCATCCTGAGGCCCCATGCTAAACTGCATACATTCCCACATGTGCGAAAATCTTAATGAACCAGTGCAAGAATATCCTTCTATATATACCTAGACTCATCCCATGCAGCCATTGTCCCTTGTGGTCTGGGGTGAAGGACACAAGACTAACGTGGAGTGACATCATCATGAGTGCATGCATAATTTTCACACTGATCTCAGCTACACACTGAAAGTGAGTTTGTGTCAGCTTGATAACTAGAATCAGATGGTGGTGTTTCTTGTTGCTGCGGCCTTAGCCTTCCAGAAGATTTTAACTGCTCCATCACTGCCTTCATGTTTGCAGGTGAGAAAGAGAGAGAGAGATGCAACCCTCGCTCATCGTCAAGGTGAGTCATAAAGTTATTGATGAAGTGTAACTTGCTACCTCTAATGATGCCTGCAAGCTCTCGTCTTCTGATGTAGCCACTGACCGCTGCAGTGATTCCTGAGCCCACTCAGGGAGGGTGACCCCTACCAGGTGAGGTGGGGGCTTGCCACTGCCCAGTTCCTCCAGCAGGGAGACAGCCTTTGGAAGATCACCCACCATTAGTGCAGCAAACCTGCAGTTGAATAACATCTGTTTGGAGAGAGGGAGGGGAGGAGAGGGAGGGGAGGAGAGGGAGGGAGAGAGAGGGAGGGAAGAGAGGGAGGGGAGGAGAGGAAGGGAAGGGAAGGGGGAAGGAGGGGAGAAGAGAGGTGATGAGAAGGTGTACCAACTTAAGAATCAGCTCCCAACTTGTGGAATGGAACTGAGTCAGGGAGATGGCACCAACCTGGTTTTTCATCCCCTGTTCTTCCTGAAATTGATCCAAAACCTCCAGCGCTTTCTCCACCTGATTCTAAACAGAACATCCAAATTAAAGAACACGACATTATTCTCACATGCACCGGTAAATTTCAGTGCCACACTTGGCTGACCACCCTCATTACCAACCCAACCAGCTTTCCATCACCTGCAGACTGAGTACCGGACAGTGTGCTGCAAGCAATGGACATCTGGGTATGAGCCTGGGTAACAAGACTACAACCGACCTGCTTCACAAGGGCGTTAACCACTCTCTTTTTAACCCTCTCCCTCAGCTCCGGGGCTCGACTGCCGCACTCCTCACTGAGCTCCAAAGCTTTGTCCAAACTTTCTGGAGTGCCCTGAAGAAGAGAAAGCTGTTGTACAGTGTGCACACAGTATACCACAATATACTACAGTATACTACAGTATATCACAGTATACCACAGTATATCACAGTATATCATAGTATGCCACAGTAATACAGTATACCACAGTATATCACAGCATACCACAGTATACTACAGTATACCACAGTATATCACAGCATACCACAGTATACCACAGTATATCACAGTATATCACAGTATATCACAGCATACCACAGTATACCACAGTATATCACAGTATATCACAGTATACCACAGTATATCACAGCATATCACAGTATATCACAGTATACCACAGTATATCACAGTATACCACAGTATACCACAGTATACCACAGTATATCACAGTATATCACAGTATACCACAGTATATCACAGCATATCACAGTATATCACAGTATACCACAGTATACCACAGCATATCACAGTATACCACAGTATACCACAGTATACCACAGTATATCACAGTATACCACAGTATATCTACAATACATCAGTCTCATTCTCAGGTCCCCTCTGTTTTTATCCTCAGTTAGTGCAGAAACTGGAAGAGTGACTCTTCTGCTTCTGTACACTCAGCACTAACTGAAAAATGGTGGAGGCTTGGAACGAGGCTGACTGGACTGTGTCAAGATGCCTCTTACAACTGAGGCGTGGGCAATGGCAGCAAGGAAGAAGGTATTGTGATCTGGGTCAACTTCGTCCAACTGCATCTGCTCATACGCTGAAACTGCACCTGGAAATGCAATGTGGTAGATAGATAGATAGATAGATAGATAGATAGATAGATAGATAGATAGATAGATAGATAGATAGATAGATAGATAGGTAGATAGATAGGTAGATAGATAGACAGACAGACAGATTGACAGACAGATACCTCCTGCATTGTTGGCTGTGAGCAGAGCGTCTATCAATATGTGGTACACTCTTCTTGAGGGAAAGATCCCGTAGAGAACCTGAGACAAGAGTAGCTACGTCTGGTCATAAACACCATCGACTAGAACACATTCCAAGTACCGACAGCACAGCACTAGCTATCTGCTAGTCTCGGATCATACGAGGGTCTGCTACCAAAACTATCTGCTCAAAATTTGGCCTCATTCACGACACCCAGCTGCTTGTATTTCCAGCCGAGGCAAGATCCTTTAAGCTGAAGAATTACGCTTTCCCACACACAAGCTGAGACAATGTCAGTGACTCCAGTTTGTTTACCTTCTCCCTGACAAAGTGCAAGGCTTTCTCGGGGCTCCCAACTCGGATGCACGCCCTCACCACGACCAGAGGAAGACCAGGTCCAGGCAGGAGAAAACTGCACCGAAAACTGTCATCAGAAAGACAAAGTTTAAGAATTAGCAACTAGTCTTGGCCCCAGACCATCCCCAGTGAAACCTGAGAATGAGACTGACTTGCAACACCCACAACTTTCACATGAACACTCCACACAAAACTTAGATTCCGAAAGTGAAAAGAGAACAGATTCCAAAACTGGCATTTGCTACTCTTCACAGCCCTGTTCAACATACAGATCTATGGCTGCCATGTGCACACCTGGCTAAAACCTTTTCTGCCAGTGACAACTGTTCCTTCGTAGTGCAGCGGTCAAATATCTAAATACATTAAGGACATGAGAGAGAGAAAGGGTCACTCTGAAATTTGGCAACAAGGCAGGCTTGCTCCAAGGCCCCTGCCCAGCTGCATGTCACGTGTAATTTGAACCCGACATGAGTTACAAGCAGCTTAAGGCCACACTTACACTGATGGATGCTATGGCAACAGGGCTAACTATAAGGGTTACACAACCCCACTACAATTAATGTGTGTGCACGTCCTTAGTGACGTTCCTACGTCTTGCACATGTAGTATACCTTAGTGACGTTCCTACGTCTTGCTCGTCTGTAGGTCTCCAGTTTATGGATCATGGAGTTGCACAGCTCCTCTGCAGAATGCAACAGAGCACAAGCGAGCTCCCTAACTTCAATCACTATGGACTACAGTAGCTCAGTGGTCTCATACACCCACGTATGGACGAGTTTCAAACCCAGGTGTATCCAAGGACTTGCTTAGGTACCTCAGACAAGGTTAGGTCACAGTCTCATTCCCATAATGAAGTGCAATATGGAAATGAGATGGTATTGGTCTAGGAAGAAATTGTATAGGTATGGGAATGAGACTGTACAGGTCTGGGAGTGAGACGGTACAGGAATGGGAGTGAGACTGTACAGGTCTGGGAGTGAGACTGGTTGGATGTGAGGTGGTCACAGACATACCAAAGTTAATATTTTCTTCCTTTTCCTTCTCTTGGGCTGCCTGCCAAGCCTTGACCCCAGCGAAATGTGCAGTGAGGTAAGAGTACCACCTGCAACCTGCACACAAAGGAGATAATGATCTGATTCACATAATATATTGCCGGAACCAGTGCTAAATCTCATACCCTTACATAGCAAGACCCATTCCATTCTGTAGCACAATCACTTTCAGCATAGGTAGTGTGCTTTTAGTTCTTGCAACACCTGGTTGCAAACCATGCCATCCAATCAAATTGCAGAAGTTTTCAATTCTACGCTCTGATTGTTCACACAGTCGATGCTCTTGTAAACAGAAGTTGCAAAAACTTGAAAAAACACAGTACATGATGGTCGAGTTCTCTCACTCATAATTGGGTGTAGTCTACACACACAAGAGAGATCTGTTATTGGCTGTAAGCCCATATACTGAGAGTATACAAATGGAATATTCAAGAAAGACACGGAGGTATACGGGATCCACACAGTGATGAGCGGTCACTATCCTCACCCGTGGGCAGAGCTGTGGGAGGCGGGAGCTTGAATAAAATGCTGCAGTCATGCAGGCGTACACAACTGTCCACCCTCACTGAAGCAAGCCGGGGTTGAAGGCATCTGGAAATTCTCAACACACTCATGCTATTGCGCGCGCCTCTAGGTCGTAATAGGGACTGTCCCTCGATCATCTGGTCATGCCCTCAAACCATATGATCATAATAGTATGGGAACGAGGCCGTGACATGATACACGTGATACACACATTGACACTATACTATGCGGTCTTTGCAGCTTCTTCTTTTTCTGCCTTGGCCTTCTCTGCTTTTGCTTTCTCCTCCTTGGCTTTCTCCTCTTTCTTCCTCTCTGCCCTCTTCCTCTCCTCCTCCTTTTTCATGTAGCCCTGGATGAGGGTGTTGACCTCTCCTACTGGGAGAACTCGGATCTCTGTCCGGGCATCCTTACCCTCACCAGAACGAGTCAGTGTTGCAATCTCCACTGTGTGTGTGTGCATGTGTGTGTGTGTGTGTTGGTGGAGGGGGGAGGGGGAGGAGGGGAAAGTAACATGATACAACTATGGTGGACAAATATATCATACCTTTTTCTGCATTGAGTTTCGTGCTATCTAGTGTCTTGTTGAGTACTTTAATAGCCAATTCCAGTGCTTCTTTTAAAGTCGGGGGCTCCTTATATTCCTGCTTCAGCATGGAGACTGCCGCCTGTGTGGCAGGGGGGATAAGAGAGGGGGAAAAGAGAGGGGGCAGAGAGGTGGGAGAGAAAGAAAAGGAGGAGGAAGAGAGAGGGGGGAAGAGAGAGGGGGCAGAAAGAGGGGACAGAAAGGCGGGAGAGAAAGAAAAGGAGGAGGAAGAGAGAGGAGGCAGAAAGGTGGGAGAGAAAGAAAAAAGAAAAGGAGGAGGAAGAGAGAGGGGGCAGAGAGAGGAGGCAGGAGGCGGGAGAGAAAGAAAAGGAGGGCCAACAATAATAAACTTTTTTGAACAAGACAGAACATCCTACCATTTACCTGGTGATTGCTACCAATGCAGGTGGCTTTCCACCCTCCATAGTTACCGCTGGGGTCACTCTGGTAGAGTTGGAAACCATGGTGAGGATCCCACCCCATGTAGAGGATGGACACACCGAACGGACGCTTCCCTGGATGAGAGAGAGGAGAGGAAGAGAAGGAAGGAGAAGGAAGAGGGAAAGGAGAAGAGGGTGGGGGAGGAGGAGGAAAAGAAGGAGTAGAGGAAGGGTAAGATAAAGCTTTTCATCATGGCGACAGGTCTATCTCCTTCACGCAGACACGTACCTCCGAACTGAGTGTACGCCTGCTTGTGGTCACATAGTCTCATAACCAGCTGTTCACACGGAATGTTCTCTTGATACTGCAGCATGTACCTACAGTGACGGCCGACACACACACACACACACACAGTCCTGACACAGTGAGGCATCAACACACACACACTACTAACACAATGAAGCTGGGTACCAACACAAGTTACACTATGCCACGTTCATATCTCAGGATTTGAGCTACAAAATGCTAAGCTGGGATCATCTGGACTATGGGCCCTTCTGACCAGGAGAGACAGGGTATGGAGTCAACATGATGACTTATCTCCAGTCAGGAGGGTCTGGAGTCCATGACATCCTCATTCACAGTCACTCAGAAAAGGAGCATCTCAGGGACCTAGGTATGAAGCTAGGCATACGCATACCTTTGTGCTACTTGTCTCAGATAGTTGGTAAGGACGTTTGCATCAGAGGTAATTCCAGCCACACTGCATGCCGTATTTCTGCATAGGACAAGATCGGAAGCAACAGACACGGTACAACATAATATCCTCTAGTCTCATTCCCAGTTCAGAGGGGTCTGTATAGGAGTGAGACTGCACTACCTCAACTTACTCATCCAACTTGTATATCTTCTCTGAGAAAACCACGTCATCTAGGAGCTTGTTTACATTCTTCCTTTCTGCAGCTAACAGCACACCATCTGAGGCCAGAACACCAAGGCACGTCCCAGCATGGCCTATGGCTTCCATTGCATACTCCACCTGATACAACCGACCTGGGGAGACAGGAAGAGACAGAACTTTCGAAAGCAGATGAGTTGATGAGGTGTGTGTGTATGCAAGGCAGGTGAACACTAACAAAACCCACATGTACCCTCAGGGGAAAAGATGTTTGTTCTTGTGTCATATCGCCGTAGCTGCATGCAAAATGGAAGCAAGGAGATGATTATGCATGCAATCAGCTTCTCAAGGCCTTGATTCCACTCACCATTCTCGTTTCTCGTCCAAATTCTCTTCCCTTAGCAATACACGTGGCTTTTACGGGTCACCCGAAAAAATTTAAGCCTATGTCGCCCAATAAATTTATGCCGCCCGAAAAAAATTTAATCGGCTTGACATGCAGGCAGAGTCGGGGTGGTGAATTTGACAATTTCAGAACTAAAAGCGGCCGAGAAAAAGTGATCGAAAGATTTACTAGAAGGAGGAGGTGAAACAGACCATAACATTGAGATATTTAAACCGAAATTTACTCCATAATTCTCGGAGGAGTCAAATATACAGCTTGTGTTGCTAGTCTTTGTGTCTTTCAGAACGCAGCAGCATGGCGTCTCCGGGTGCCACTTCACTGCGGGCCCTAACTATGGAGTTTAAGGCCCTCCAGAGAGAGCCGGTAGAAGGCTTTGTAGTGACCATTCCAAATGAGAGTGACTTTTACACCTGGCAAGTTGCCATCTTTGGCCCCCCTGACACACCATACCAATCTGGATACTTCAAAGTGAGCTGTAATGTGTGTGTATGTGTTGGGGAGAAGGGAGGGGTGGATTGGTACAGGGATGTGTGTATACCCTTGTGGGGGTGTGTCCATGGGCTATTCCTATTGGCCAGAGTGGTTGCTAAAATTAATATGTTTGTATTCTCTTGTAAAACCCCAGAAATCTCTCTAGGCATTCTAACCTCTGCTTGTCACAGACTGCTACGTATCTTCTTTATTTCCTCTCCAACACACACCACATATATTTCTTCTCCCCCCTCCTTTTCCTCCAGGCCGAAATGAAGTTCCCCATTGATTATCCTTACTCTCCTCCGAGGCTACGATTCTTAACTCCGCTGTTACACCCCAATGTTTATTCTGTGAGTACTTCAATTGATTCTGATAAGTCAAACTGAAAGATGCAATAACGACACCGATGTCAACAGTCATAGGATAGGCAATTATGCATATCACCATAATGAAAAACATTACTAAGTGCTTCTCCAGTGGCTTCTGCATAAATGGAGAACGGTTCATTGTTATCGACTTGAGAACTTGTTGCGGCAAAACGGGAATCCCATTTACAACCTCCTGTACTCCTGTGTTACGTATAGCTTATATCTCCATGAAAAGGAAATAAGAAAATGTTAAACACTTGAACTGTTCTACCTTGGCTTTAGTTCGCCATTTTGCTCTTTTATCTTCTTAACCTACTAGGTGACAAATTGTTGATGTGGGTTAAGTTGCACTTTGGGCTGGTGTAATCAATGTACCCTATCTAACAATATACCGTCAGCTATGTTTATGATCCGTGTGTAGGAGGTGCATGTTTGTAGTACACTAGTGTCACTGAACCATGAGTATTGAGCATGTATAGTTGTTTCAGTAGCTATGGTGTTTATGCTATACACACTCACACTGCCTGCCCCCAGGATGGTGAGTTATGTATCTCCATTCTCCACCCTCCTGGAGAAGACCCACACAGCGGAGAGCTACCAGCAGAGAGATGGAACCCCACTCAAAGCGTCAGGTGGGGCTCCCTCTAATCTCTCTTTCACAGTCTCTAGACTCTTCCCTTTCTTGAATGTGCAAATATATCTAGCTTACATTGTCTATCTTTCTTGTGTAACTCTGTTTGTCCATCTTTAAACTTTTGTATTCATAGCATCACTCTTGCACATTTTTCCTTCACTTCCTGTAATTAGATACTTAAATGTTCAGTAGTCAATCATATGACTCAGTTCACTGCATCTGAATGTACTGCTACAGATTCTCCCCAAACGCTCTTTCCCACAGAACAATCCTCCTGAGTGTAATCTCATTATTGAATGAGCCAAACACTTTCTCTGCGGCCAACGTGGACGCCAGTGTGATGTACCGGAAATGGAGAGACAGCAGAGGGAAAGACAAGCAGTACATTGAGTTAATAAAGTAGGTGGATTATACATGGATGATATAACTCACACTGTTTTACTCCTCTGTCCCTTTCTTTCCCCTCCATCCCTCTCCTCCCTTCCTCTTCTCACGCCCTGCCCTCCCTTGTTCCTCTACTTCCCATCCTCTCCATCCCCCTCCCTCCTCTATTTCCCATCCTCTCCATCCCCCTCCCTCCTCTATTTCCCATGCTCTCCATTCCCTTCCCTCCTGTATTTCCCATGCTCTCCACCCCCCTCCCTCCTCTATTTCCCATGCTCTCCATTCCCCTCCCTCCTGTATTTCCCATGCTCTCCACCCCCCTCCCTCCTCTATTTCCCATGCTCTCCGCCCCCCTCTCTCCTCTATCTCCCACCCTCTCCATTCCCCTCCCTCCTCTTCCTCCCCTCCATTTTCCTCCTTCAGGAAACAAGTGGACAACTCCAGAAGAGAAGCAGAGGCAGACGGGATCCATGTCCCAACAACGCTACAGGAATACTGTCAGCAATACAAGCCTCAGACACAGAGCAGCTCTAGCTATGACTTTGGAGACGAGATTCTCGACGGGGATGACTATTATGAAGATAGTACGGACGATGACGTTGATATGAACAGTACACCATCGGACGAAGACGGAAGTGACATTGAGGAAGACAGTGGAACTGCATAGGAGTCGTTTCTGATTCCAAATGCAGTTTTATTCATGGTCTGCAGAATTGTTTTCACCTCTCATCTGTGCATGATGTATGTAAATAACAGTCCATGTTTCTGTGTCGCTGTTTCTTTTACCGTGTCAGATACCACCTGGTCAGCAAGAATTGGTGAGGTGGGAGTTGAGGAAAGGGTTCCACAAAGCCAGACTATTTTTGTGGGCAAGTCCGACTTTATTAGACTAGGGAATGGGAGGGCAAACATGGTAGCTGTATTCCCAGGCTTTCGCCACCGTCCAGTTTTTGCAAGCGATATAAACTGGAGCTGGCGGCTGCAAGCATGGTGTGTTTGCTGTGATTGAAGGCCTGGGAACGAGGCTATTCATGGATTGGGAACGACACTAGATCCTTGGTTGGTTGTACTGCGCATGCGTAGTTGATAAGCTGCGCTCTGTCAGCCATTTTGTAGTGCTCGAGTTGGTGAGCTGTGGAGAAAGCGGTGCAGGATGCTCTCCCTGCGAGCCCTGACCTGCCTCAGCAGGACACTAGCTAGAAGTTCGACCCTGGTGAGGCTCTTCGCATGGTAGATCACCTGATTTTTCATGTAGTAATCGACCAAGTTTAGTATGGGGTGGTGCATGACCTAGTATGTTTGTGTTCTATATTACGCAGGTGCCTAGGGTGTTTGCAACGGCAACTGCTTCCCAGCAGCGATCATTTCACGCCGGTAGCGTCAAAAATGCCACAGGTACTGTAGCAGCTGGGTTTGTTTCTTCAAGCATGACTGCATGTGTTGAATACTATTATTGACAGAATACAGAGCACAGTTTGAGTCACGTGACCTAGTTATATGGCTTCTTTTCCAGGTCCTACAAGTGCAGAAGTCTCCTCTATCCTGGAGCAGCGTATCCTTGGGTTCACCGACAAGGTGGAGCTGGAGGAGACAGGCCGGGTTCTGAGTATCGGTGATGGCATCGCTCGTGTTTACGGTCTAAAGAACATCCAGGCTGAGGAGATGGTTGAGTTCTCCAGTGGTCTCAAGGTACACTGAGGATGAAATGATTGGACTGTGCAAATTTAGCTTATTGAATTATTGCTTTTATTCCCTTCCTCCACTCTCTACCCCCTCTCCTCTCCACTCCCTCCCCTCTCCTCCTTCCTCTCCTTCCTTGCTCCCCTTCCACAGGGCATGGCACTGAACTTGGAACCAGATAACGTTGGTGTCGTGGTGTTTGGCAACGATAAGTTGATCAAAGAAGGTGACGTGGTGAAGAGAACGGGGGCCATTGTCGACGTACCAGTTGGGGAGGCCCTGTTGGGCAGGGTTGTGGATGCCCTGGGTAACGCCATTGACGGGAAGGTAACTAAAACTGCATGTATGCAGTACTTGTTGAGGTTGCAAACTTGAGGTTGTCATTGTAGCTCACTGCAGCATAGCCTATATATCATTACCCCTTGCGTCCCTCCTTTCCATCCTAGGGTGCAATCGTAACTGACACACGAGCGCGAGTAGGAACAAAGGCACCCAGCATCATTCCTCGTATCTCTGTACGAGAGCCTATGCAGACAGGCATTAAGGCTGTAGACAGCCTTGTACCCATCGGGAGAGGACAGAGAGAACTTATCATCGGAGACAGACAAACGGGGTAAGGAATTCAGTGTGGACAAGTGGACATAAAGGATATGCTGTTAGTTGATGTCTTCTTGTGTGTGCAGCAAGACTGCCATTGCCATTGACACTATCATCAACCAGAAGCGGTTCAATGAAGCGGAAGATGAAAGTAGGTCCCTTGTAATTTTCATGTGCACATTGATCCTGCTCCGTGCTGACTCTTGCTTCCTCCCACCATCCACAGAGAAGAAGCTGTACTGTATCTACGTTGCCATTGGTCAGAAGAGGAGTACGGTGGCACAGATTGTGAAACGACTCACTGATAACGGTACAGTGGGCATTATCTAGAATTAGTTGGTGGGCATTATTTGGAGCTACAATACTAAAAGCTGGTGTGCATTAACTAGAGTTGTGTTCAACTCCTTGTTCATTATATTCCACTCCTGTAGATTCTATGAAGTACACGATTGTGGTGAGTGCGACCGCCTCAGACGCAGCTCCCCTGCAGTACCTCTCCCCCTACTCCGGCTGTGCCATGGGAGAATACTTCAGAGACAATGGGAAACACGCCCTCATCATCTACGACGATCTCTCAAAGCAGGTAGGTAGGTGTGCATTGACTGCAGCCTCACACCAAGAAGGGCTATTGCCATAAAATTCATCAAGGAAAAAATGCACGTGTGTGGAGCCGATGCTGAACAAGCTTCATGTTCAAACAAGAACTGGCAAATTCAATTTATCTGCAGCTTCTATCATTGCTGTTCTCTTTGTCAAAGAGAAAATTTATGTGTGTCAAGCTTCAAATTCAAACAAGCACCTCTAGTGTTCTTGATGAAGCCACTTTTTCTGCAGCTTCTGTTGTGGCTGTTGTATTCTCCCTAACTCTCTAGTTAGTGCCTTTACATTTGGGTATAGACATCTATACCCGTATAGCGCTAAATTTTCGCGGGTCTTTAATTTCGCGAATTTCACGAATTTTCAACCGTTCGCGAAATTATTTCAACAAAAATATTTGACACGTAACCTACAGTTTTCACGTACAAGAGCGTCGATGGACAACATCCCGGGGCTATGCTGCTGAATCCGCAAGGGACACTCTCCAAAGAGATACCTTCGAAGTAGGCATTGCTTTGCTGACAGCTGCGAGCTCGAGCCCGGACGACGGTGTGGACAGTGCGTATTAGTTGCTTGTATGCCACGCCCATACTACATTACGTTGCGGCATGCGCATGGTTTAGACACCAAATTCGCGAAATAACTTCAAACTTTCAAAAACCGCCATTCGCGAAAATTTAGAACCTCAAAAATTTAGCGCTATATGGTAGTGGTTCACCATTAGCCAATTGTCAGCTCACAACAAAGCTATTTGCGCCTCTGATTGTTCTTGTGTGATAGAAATTTTCACATACCTTGTAGCTTTCTCTTGGAAGCTACATTCACCAAGGCTCATAGTGTACACTTCTTACAGTGTATATACCTCTGTGCTTATCCCAGGCCGTGGCATACCGTCAGATGTCACTGCTGCTGCGCAGACCCCCAGGACGAGAGGCCTACCCGGGAGACGTATTTTACCTACACTCTCGACTGCTGGAGAGAGCTGCCAAGATGAACGATGACTATGGTGGAGGGTCCCTCACCGCCCTGCCTGTCATTGAGACTCAGGTAAGGAGGAGGGGATGGTCTTTGTGGGAGATTGGTGGGTGCCAGGAAGGAGCCCGGGTGCAAGGCTAGGTTGATGCAGTGGTACCTCTCTAATGCAGATGCCCTTGTGTCCATGTTTAGTGAAAATGCTCAGGGGTGAGATTGACATCAATTTTGGGACACATTCTTATGTCCTGATTAGCAAGGTGCCCTTAATTCAGGGATATCCTATTAAGAGGAGTTCCACTTCATTTGTTCTCTGGGGAGGGAGGGGAGGGGGGGGGGGGGGGGTGATTTTTGTTAATACCTTGTGTCCTTGTTTACAGGCTGGCGATGTGTCTGCCTACATTCCGACCAATGTGATCTCCATCACCGACGGACAGATCTTCCTGGAGAATGAGCTCTTCTACAAGGGCATCCGACCAGCCATTAATGTCGGTCTCTCTGTGAGCCGTGTCGGCTCCGCTGCCCAGATTAAGGCCATGAAACAGGTGGGTGTGGAGTCAACCACAGGAGCTGTGTCTATCGTGCACCATTCACATAGGGTCACCAGCCTCATTCCCCGGCGTTTTTACTCTTTAGTTTGCGTTCACAAGTGGGTAACTATTATGAATGCAAATTGAGGAGGCCTTGGAACAAGGGTACCGGTTTGTAGAGATAAGGCAGAAATTTGTTCCATGCTCAAATTTTCTGCTATATTAGGATGTAAGTATCATGCTATCTCTCTCTTGACTTCGTTCCCACCACAGGTTGCTGGTTCAATGAAGCTAGAGCTGGCCCAGTATCGTGAGGTGGCTGCCTTTGCCCAGTTTGGCTCAGACTTGGACGCTGCAACCCAGGCTCTGCTCAATCGTGGAACAAGGCTGACAGAACTGCTCAAACAGGGGCAATACAGTACGTCCGCAGACCCCCTTCCTATATTGTCCTATCTCTCTTCATCTTCCTCGAGTTGTATTGTGTATGCTATCTTATCCTCTTCCTCTTTCCTTTCTCCCTCCTCCTCCCTTTCCCTTGTCTCTCCTCCCTTCCTCCTCCCTTTCCTTTCTCCCTCCTCCTCCCTTTCCCTTGTCTCTCCTCCCTTCCTCCTCCCTTTCCTTTCTCCCTCCTCCTCCCTTTCCCTTGTCTCTCCTCCCTTCCTCCTCCCTTTCCTTTCTCCCTCCTCCTCCCTTTCCCTTGTCTCTCCTCCCTTCCTCCTCCCTTTCCCTTCTCCCTCCTCCCTCCCTTTTCTCTCCCCCCTCCTCCCTCCTCCCTCCCTCCCTCCCTCCCTCCTCCTCCCTCTCCCTTCTCCCTCTCTCCCAGCTCCAATGGCAATTGAAGAGCAGGTGGCCGTGATCTATGCTGGTGTCCGAGGCCACCTGGACAAGCTAGATCCTTCCAAGATCACCAGCTTTGAGCGTGCCTTCCTGCAACATCTCCGCTCCTCCCACCAGCCTCTGTTGGACACCATCCGAAAGGAGGGCCAGATCTCCGAGCAGACAGACGAGAAACTGAAACAGATAGTCACCTCTTTCTTGGACACACTCACCGACACGGAGTAGCAGAGGCTCACCACAGACACTTAGGACCATCATATTCCAATAGCAATAATATTGCAATAATATTGCAATCGTGGCATATTACTAGTATACCAAATGTTGTATAATATTCTATTATTATGCTTTGTGAAATGTACACCTGAGTCGGCTCAATTCAGCAGCTAATCTGAGCACCGTACGAAATGGTCTCAGGTGGCCTGGCTGGGTGGGCTACTATCATAAAACAATGTCACAGGTACACATGATTGAATCCGAGGCTCTAGAGTTCTAGTAAACTAAGGGAGAAGCATGGAACACAATGTCACATGGCATTGTGTGTGTGATCAAATCTTGGCTCTGGATCTACATGTTTTTCATGCAGCATACAAATAAAATGGGGAATGATGAGGCCCTAACCCTAACCCTGAGATGTAGAAGAAGCAGGTGGAAAGGTCATCATTTGCACGGAAAATTTGACCATAGATTGTAAACCTCCGTAACCATCTCCACATCCAATCCGCATATAAAGTAAAATTTCATTTGGTTTATAGGAAACTAGCTAGACCATAAATTATAATCATTATGCAAAATGCAATTACTAATAATTACTAGGGTACTACCCATTGTTCACTTTAGTGTCCATGTTCCCTGTGTGATGTCATAGCTCATGTTGATGACCTTTGACCCTTCATTGAGGGTAAACGGTAGCTGTAGGGAAGGCTCCCCATAGTGTCCGTGAAAGTGGAGGGTGAGGGTGAGGTGGTTAGCATCTGGTGGAAGGGGGAGGGAGAGCGGCTCCGATGAGACAGTCCACTCCTCATGTTGGTGGCGTACTGTCACCGACTACGAGGGAGGAGGGAGCATAGCTGAATGTGTGAGCACTATTCAATACCACGGCTATTAGCTACCTCATCACCAAGTGGTGGATTCTCAGTTGGCTCTCGAAATAAGCTCTTTGACCTTAAGTTGGTAGACCAAGAACCCGACCCTCTTTTCACTGTCTCAACTATCATTGGTGGTCACTGCACTGCCTATACTAGTCTCATTCCCAGTCTCTCGTGTGAATGAAAGCCTGGAATGGAACCATGAGGCCACTCTGACACTGCAAGTACGGAAGACCTTACCTTGATGAAGGAGTAAGGTACGTCCTCATCCACGTCCAGGCCCGTGACACTCAGCTTGCAAGTCCCTGCAAAGACCAAGAGAGAAGAAATGGGTACACTCCACATCACAACCTCACCCAGTGGCTGCACTTACCTTCCGTCTTCTCAGCCGAGATCCTTACCCTCCTCTTGAGCAAGAAGGGTGGGATCTCCAGTCCCAGTTTCTGTGGAACGACAAGCAGAACCAGAGAACAGCTTAAAGAGGTTTAGTCACAGCCAAGAGCCTCTTCTCATAGTATCAGTTCTTGTAAGGTTGCGTCACTTTGTCCCCCTCACCCTCCTCCTCCCCCCTTCCCTCTCCCTCCTCCTCCCCCCTCCTCCTCCCCCTTCCCTCTCCCTCCTCCTCCCCCCTCCTCCTCCCCCTTCCCTCTCCCTCCTCCTCCCCCCTCCTCCTCCCCCTTCCCTCTCCCTCCTCCTCCCCCCTCCTCCTCCCCCTTCCCTCTCCCTCCTCCTCCCCCCTCCTCCTCCCCCCTTCCCTCTCCCTCCTCCTCCCCCCTCCTCCTCCCCCTTCCCTCTCCCTCCTCCTCCCCCCTCCTCCTCCCCCCTTCCCTCTCCCTCCTCCTCCCCCCTCCTCCTCCCCCCTTCCCTCTCCCTCCTCCTCCCCCCCACCTCCTCCCCCCTTCCCTCTCCCTTCCCATTTCCTTCCCCTTCTCCCCAGCTGTTGCTAAGGACTTAGGGTAACAGCATCGCAACACACACTTTAAGACACTGGCTCTGGTAACTATGTATGTTCATACACAAGTCTAGCCTCATTCCACGGCTCCCCACACGAAAACAAGGGGGAGCCTGGGAATGAGTCCAACGCATACCTCCACTAGTGCCGCCATGAACTCATCACACTTGCAGAAAACTTGCATCGTTCTGCCTCCTTGTGGGAACTGAGGAATCCTCTGCAAGCTACAGGTAGGGTAGGAGAGAGAGATGGGTGATATCCTTACAATGTGAGCGTTCTCTCTTCTCCCCCTCTCCTCACTCTCTCATTTCGCTCCACTCTCTTCTCTCTCCCCTCTTCTTCTTTCCCTCTCTTCTCTCTCTCTCTCCTCTCCCTCTCCCCTCCCTTCCCCCTCTCTCCCTCCCCCCTCCCTCTTTCCTTCTCTTTCCCCACTGTCCCTCACTTGCAAATGATGACCTTTCCACCTGCTTCTTCTACAACCTGAGGAATCTGACAGGCTGGCCTCACACGCAGACTGGATCCCAGTACAATACACAAGTCTGCCTGCAGAGGTGAGGAAGAGGTGCTCACACACACGCACGCATGCGCACACACACACACACACACACACACACACACCACACACACACATACACCTTCTCTGCATGGTTGAAAGCATTTGTGAGCTCTTTCTCCGGTAGTGTCTCCCCAAAGTTGATGATGGAGTCCTCTAACACTCCACGACATGCTGGGTCGTCACACTGACGTGAGGTGCGATGGTCATACACATGCATGGCTTCCCTGGATAAAGATGGGTGAGCGGATGAGGAACGTACCCCCCATACACACACTCATACACACACGCAGTCACGCACACACACACACACACACACACACACATGCATGCACATACACACACGTACGCACGCATGCGCGCACACACATACACACACACACCTAGTCTCAAAATCCCGGAGATATTGTCGATGGCACTTTTGGCATGTCTCCAGATTAGTGTTACCATGGAGCTCGGCCAGCTGCGAGGGATCCAGGCCACTGCGACGATGAAGACCATCCACATTTTGACTGACAGTCAACTTCACAAGGCCTGCTTTGTGAAGACAGACAATAGCCATGTGGGTGGGGGAGGGAAGGGCTTTCAGAAAGGGGACAGTTTTCGCTCCATGTGGTGCCGTCACTCCATGTGCCCGTAGCTCCCAGACACCAGGTCCTGTCGGGAGAACTGTGTTCATGCCACTGCGGTAATCAGGGATACCACAGCTGTTGGAGCAGTGTATGTGTGTGTATGGGGGGAGTGGGGGGGAGAGTGGAGGGGGAAGGGGAGAGGGTGGGAAGAGAGTGTGTGTGTGTGTGGATAGGGGGAGGGGGTTGGAAGGGGTGGGAGTGTGTGTATGGAGGAGGGGAAATGTGTGAATGAGAACAATCTTAAATGGTTGCTCATTGGTTTTGTGTGAGGTCTTTTGCTTATTTAGTGAATAAGGGGTTAAAATGGATGCTGCCATGCCAGGGCTACATGTATTTGCAATACAGCATTTATTTTAACCTCTTAGTTGCTAAAAGCAGGAAGGTCTGAGGGTACAACTGCACAGCTGATGGAGAAGGCCCCCTCACCTGGTGCTGACTCCAGCCCCAGTGAACATGATGACATGTTTGCTCTGCCGTACCCACTCCGCTGCCCGCTCCACCTTCTTCCCCAGCTGTTCATCACTGTCAAAGAACTCCCTCTTCTCCTCCTCATCTTTGATTGCTGGGTTGAATCTCCCACTCCCTCCTCCTCCTGTCCCCACCACGGGGAGATGGCGCTCCACCGTCTGTACCAGGAGGAGTACAAGTTCAGTAAATCAGTTTCCATACCTCACTAAATTTAGTTAGTAAATTGGTTTGCATACCTCAGTAAATTGGTTTGTATACCTCAGTAAACTTTACATAACATAGTTTTCATGTTCTGGATAAGTTCCTGAGTATAACCCTGTACATTAGTCTCACTCATAAGCCAGCAACAATTCACTTGCAGTACACAATCTGTGTGCAATTTTGTGTGCTGAATTTCATGTTGAGAAGCCTGAAGACAAGGCAAAACCCCCCGGCACGAATCCCTTTCAGTATCATGTGCGGACTGGATAAAAACTGATTCAAATGGCCTCAGATTGAGAGCACATCTCATGTCTTGGTCTTCACAGGACCATTGCTAACCTCGGTTGGTTTCAAGTCTCTTCTCTTTGCCCTGAAGGCTGCAGCCAGTGGACCGTCATCTCCCCCCTCCTCCCCCGGAGACCTCACCTCCTCACTCCCTCCACCCCTCACTCCCTCACTGGGCTTCTGGGTAGTCGGTTTACTCCGAGTGTCAGTATCACGTGTGGACTGGATAAAAAGTTTTAGTTAAAAACTAAAACTAAAAATAGTAAGATTTTAGTAACTGTACTAAAACTAAAACTAAACATTGCTGAAATGTACGTTGGCTCCCAGACATGAACGCAGTGTCAGTCTGAGAATATTGTATTTGTAAAACACATGCATTAAATATTTGTGTTAATGCAATAAATATATTGTTGTCTTTTACAATAAATAGAAACTGAAATAACACTAAGATTCAATGAGACTAGCTAGGATCACATCTCATGGTACCGGTTTGTTCAGAGTGTCTGCCGGCTTGCTCGGGAGGCCACTTCCCTTCTTCTCTCCCGGCTTTGTGATCTTTAGCGACTTAAGTATTTCCTCCCCCATCCGACGCAGCACTGCAAGAGGAAAAAATGATCTAAATAAAATAGTGCCTGGATGAACTGTTAGCCATCTTACATTCCTGCTCTCTCTTCTCGTCCATTTCTTTCTTCTCTGCAGTTGTCAAATAACCAGCTCCCTCTAAACACAGGACGAAAAGAAGAGGTGTGATGTGGGTCAGTGTTGGCCTCGTTCCCAGGCTCATTTCCACACAGGAGGAAAGAGCCTGGGAACGAGGCCAGGTCAGTGTGTGAATGTGTGTGTACTAGATCAAAAACAAGTTCCCTCTAAATGCAGGATAAATAGAACTGAGTCAGAATGGCTCAACAAACCAGAATGAGCACGACAGGCAGTTCTTCTCTTCCCTCTCCTCCACTTCTCTCCCTTCCCCCCCCCCCCCCCCACACACACATACCTCTGATTGCCTGAACAGTGACCATTTTCCCTCCTTTAAGCATGGAGACATACTGCCCTACGTCGTCCTCAGGCAGGTCGAGGACTGACTCAGGCTGGTGTGGGGGCTGAAGGTGCACCACAATATCTCTACATTTGACGGTGTAGATGCCACCAATGGCTTGTGGCTCATAGTAGTGGAGGTGGATGCCCTCGCAGTTCTCAATGGAGACTGTAGGGAGGGCGTCTTGGGGGTTGATGGATATGGTGACGTCTTTGCTGCTTATGAGTTCCTATAGGGAGGTCAGGTTAGGGAGAAGGAAGGAGGAAGGTTAAAAGACTGCCTGGGTGGTCACATGTGTCTTACGTACCAGTGTGCCTGACATGATTGGCTCTTCAAACTCCACCTTGACATCTTTACAGGACTCTGGAGATTCAAGAACAAGAATAATCAGTCCTGTATTCTATAAATAGAACTGTCATGTCTTCTTTAAATAGAACATAGGCATATGTATGTGTGTTTGTGCGAAGGGAAGGGGGTGGGGGTACGCTTACCAATGATACACTTGGCTGACTTCCCATGAACACCAAACTTGCATTGGGAGCACGAACGGATGTAGACCAGGTCTGTGGAGCGAGGAGTGATGGTCACATTCTCCCCATTCTTGTCCTCCTGCGTAAGGTAGGGGGGGGGGGGGGGGGAATACATGTCCTTCGTCACAGCTCAGAGGAATATATACTAGTTTTTTAATGCCATCATACTGGAGCCTTAGGGGGTAGGAGAGGGGGGCGGGGCCGGGGTACGTGACTTACATAGGCGACTTTGGGCCTACTGAAGAAACTTGCCAGCCCTCCAGCCGTAGCTGCAACACTCTTGTCCGCCATTTTTAAGATGTATGTCCAGAAGTAATGCTGATATGTCCACAGCCCGGTGCAGTCTTACTTTTATGGCTCGTAACTGCACACTCACGATGTTGTCATCAGCTTACGGAGCTGTTCTAAAAATAGATCAATTACTATTAAATATTGATTGTTAGCTAATAAAGGAGCTCGGGGTAACTCTGCAGCTGAGCGAGGCGAGACACAGCTGAAATATTTGCTCGAAGCTGTCTGTTCCTGCAAGGCAGCGCAGTGCAGAAAAGTTGACGTGCAAGCTGAAGATGGAAGATGGGAAAAGAAAGCGGTCTTCTTCGCTGACTTCAGAATACGGGTAAGTGCAAACTTGTTGAAGTCGCACTCTCTCCTAAAGACTGCGCATATAGACAAAACTAGGTTGCAGGTTGAGGCCTGAGAACGAGGAACATAGTAGTGGAATTATTGGTGTAAATGTTCTCTACTTTGCCCAGGGCTATCTATGCAACGCCGCAAGACCAGGGAAGACGAGCTCCCGCCGCTCCCAAAAGTGGCTCCGTGTTTGTGCGGCGAACCTCTTTATTCCCCTCCAAAGTAGACAAGAGACCCATGGCAGTGCATATGTTCAACTTTTACCGTGAACTGAAGCGCGTGTGCAGCTTGAAGTCCCCCACTCAGTGTCACTGTGTTGGCGGCAGTCCGGAGTCTGTTGTGGACGAAGAGCAGATAGCCGGCCTCGCGTGGCTCCAGTCGTTAGCGCAGGAGGGAAACCTCGAAGAGTTACAATTCCAGCTCTTCATGAGAGAGATACAGAGGCTGAACCCCAACCTTGAAGACGGGTGTCTCTTTGTAGACGGCCTTTACCAGGTGGTGGCGAGCCGAACGCCTTTGGAGATGGACGCGAAGCCCGATCCCTCGCTCAAGGGTAGCGTCCGTGATCTTCTCACGATGCACAAGTCGGGGAATCTGCTGCTGCAGACGTATTGGCGCAGGCCAGACGACCCTGAGGACCACGCTGCCTACCTCGCGGTCGCCTCCTCTTTTGTCCAGTTTGTCCTCTCCAAGTACGGCTCTGAGGGAGTCTCACAATTCCTGAGGAAGCTGGACTGCAGTATGACTGACCCACAGGCTGAAAATTTCCGTTTTAAGCGAAAGGACATTCTCAAGCTTGAGGTCAAATGGAAGAAATTTGCCGAGGCAGCGGTAAACGAGAAGTTTCGGCTGTCCACATTTGGCATGCTACGAATGCTGCTTCGAAAGTACCTCCTCACCTACTGGTTTCGTCTGATGGTAGTCCTGCTGATAGTATTTGCAGACGTAGCCCTCCACCTCTTCTTTGCCATTGCCTCTGGTCGTCTCCTGTCCTTTGGTTTCACCCCAAGTAACATTCTTCTCATTGTACAATGGATCTGTACACTGCTGGGTATCATCCTGGTACGATTCATGCTGATGCTCATAAGCACTATTTTACTAGCTTCGGTAGCTGTGAATGTCAGCAACAAACTGCGAAAGCAGTTGTCAATGCGTCTGCACGTTGTTACTCCCAAGTTTCTTGCTGACCACTCTGCAAGTAGTGTCCTGTCCACATTTATGCAGGATGTCAACTCGATTGAAATGGTGGTGGCATTTGCTCTACGGACTGTCATTTGGGGGCTCCTCATGCTAGCTACTTGCATCGTCTATACTCTTGTGATGGTATGGCCTCTCGGAATTCCCCTAGCATTTGTCTTTGTGATGACACAGTTCATCGTCCACTTTGTCTCAGTACAGCTCAGCGACCACTCGTTTGCAAAGAGCCAGGCAACTAACAAGCTCTGTGATATCTTAAAGGAAGAGATTGATGGCTTCACCATCAACAAGACTTACAAGCTTGGAAACTTTTGGCAACTTGAAATGAACAATGTCATCCGCACACACTACAAACTGAAGGCTATGAAATCCCTCTTTCTCACTAAATTCGTTCAACTGTTTCAGGGGCTTGTCCCTAACATTGTTGGCTCTCTCCTTACATTTGCCATCATACTCCTCGTACAGAACGAACGCATCACGTTTGAGAATGGTCTGGTCATATTTATCTTTTTCACAACCGTCGTGATTGCCCTGACTTCAGCCTCGGTGGTTTTCCCTCACATACAGACAGCTGCTACCGCTCTGGGAAGAATCAACGCTCTGTTGAATAACAACCTGCATAACCTCGAGGAGGATCACCAAGAGAAGGTGATGCCTCAGAGCAAGAGTCTACTGTCTCAAAATGAGCACAGCCTATCGGTGGAGTTCAAAAATGTCTGCTTTAGTTATGGGGCAACTGCAAGCCACTGGAATCTATTCAACATCACGTTGAAGATACCAGCAGGAGAGAGGGTGGCCGTGGTGGGAAGAAGTGGTGCAGGAAAGACCACATTTCTTAACCTTGTTCTCCAGATGTTTAGACCGACTAGTGGGGAGGTGGTTATTGGAGGGGAAGAGTACGTGGGCATCAAGGTTGCTGCGACCTTTCAGTCCAATCACATCTTTGGCATGTCAATTCGAGAGAACATTCGGATTGGAAACCTAGAGGCCACAGATGAGGATGTTGAAGAATCAGCAAAGCAGGCCGACATTCATAACTGGATTATGTCTCTTCCCCGAGGGTACGACACAGCTGTTCATGCTGGAGGGGGATCTCTGAGCGGCGGACAAAAGCAGAGGATTGCAGTTGCACGCATGTTAGTGGCCAACGCTCCTGTCCTGGTATTGGATGAAGTCACTAGTGCTCTAGATCCACCAACTGAGACTAGAGTGTTTGAGAAACTTATGGAAGTGACGGCAGGAAGGACTGTCATCGCCGCCACCCACCGGCTTGCACAGGCAAAGCAGTTTGATCGCATAATTGTGTTTTCCCACGGCAAAATCAAGGAGGTGGGCAGCCATGAAGGGTTGTGTGCACTCCAGGGCACCTACTGGTGCATGTGGAACAACGAGAACTCTCCTGAAAACAATCAGAAAGCAGTACCAATTATCCGAAGACGCTCTCTGAAGATAGAGCTCCCAGACCTCTCCATTGTTCCTCTGTCGGGACGCGTTACTCCGGCTAGCTTGTGTTCAGAGAAGCCTGTCCAGGCTACACCCACCTTCACACCCCTGCTCACCTTACAAGAGACATCTGCTGAGCAGGATAACTCAGCACAATCTGCAAAGACCACTGTCATTCAGAAACCAACTGGAAACTCGTTCTCAGAGAGACTTGGCATCAGCATCCCGGTACCTGTAAAGTCTTCCACTCCACTCCCAAATAATGACCAGCTGAAAACAAAAGAACCCGTACAACCATCCTCTCACCTCCCACCCTCTCACTCCCTGCCCTCTCTTCCCCAATCGTCTCGCCATCCTACTTACCCACTAACGCCAGTCATAGTGGTAGTGCACAATGAACACAAGAATGCGGAAACGCCTGTGGTGCATTAGGCATGTAACACAGCATCACTTGAGTCAGCATTAAATTTTATCATGAGTCACTTATTGATGGATAATAGGATTCAGTTCTAAATCTTTTCTCTATCATGATCAATGTGAATTTTTGTCTCTGAACTTCTAATATTTGACTAATGTGACCACTTTGGAAAGATGCTTTCAAATAATTTGAGAATTGTTGCCACAAACTACCGGAGTGTCTAGAATTGTTGCCACAAACTAGACACTCTGGTAGCTTGTACAAGAGTCTTAGGGAAATTCTCTCCCACACAACAAAGAAATTCAGGTAGAGAGAGTAGCTTGAAATAGTGAAAGTACACCTGTTACTGTGTCCCAATTTATTTTAGTCCAATTTCCAAACAGCCATTCCGTCAGGCTGAACACCGAACAATTGTTACATGGGTGGGAAATCACTTCCAAGGGTTCCTCAGAGCAGTCCTCACTGAAAATTACCAATCGCTCAAACCCTTCATTTAGTATTGAAAACTGTCTGCTGAATTGATCATGGTTGCTATTAGTTACGTGTCAATTCGTACAAAATCCATTTTCAAGACATCACACATAACAGTATAACTAAGAGATTTCGGGTTATTATACCACCAAAAATTAAAAATAAAAAATTTAAAAATAAAAAGCAAAACACACACACACACTATTAGCTATGTCATCAACTGAACTTCAGCCTCAAGTGTTCATCCCAGACCGTCATAAGCCCGGCAATGGACGACGCCACACCCAACAGGCCCACCACTCCACTAGGGACGCCAACCAAGTCTAGACGAGCTGCAGGAATCAGAACATCGGCTCCGTTCTTTACAATATCAACAACAAGGGCCGGGTTGTTCCTGACAACGCTTACTGCCAGTTTTTTCACAGAGGGGGAGCTCTCGCTGCTTCCAGGACTGCTACTGTACTGCTTTAGTCTGCTTCTCTCTGTCCTAACAGCCAGAGCAACTTCGTACAAATCTCTGAGCAGACCCAAAACAATCGTGAGCAGCCAAAATCGCATCGACAGCTTGTTCCAGAACTCCATATCGATGCGGACCAGCTGCATGCGTCCCGCCCAGATGAGGTGATCCAGCAGCAGATAGAGGCCTCTGTTGAGCTTGACGAGAGTGGTGATCAGTCGTAGGAGGGGATTGGCTAGGTGGATGGTCTGCAAGGCAGCCCGGAAGTTGTCCACACTTTTACCGAGACGAAACACTGCGGCACAGTGGGAGAAATCTTGCTCAGAAACAATCACATTAATAGCAACATGTGGCACTGCCTTTGTTCAAAAGAGAAAGGCAGTGCAGTCATTAGTCTTGCAAGTCACACTCTACGCAGAAAGAGGAAGGGTCTGGTCATGCTGAAACTAATAAGATGTTGTCAAGGAATGCAATTTGGTACAGCAGTGGTGATAAGATGCTGACAGCTGCTAAACACATTGTGACGTATTTGCTACTCCACAACAATGGGTGCAATCTACAAAGAGCCTGGATCTCATTGGTCACAGCAACATTCTGCCGTGGTGACAACTCCATGGTTGCAGCGTGACCAAACCTTTCCTCTCTGCGAAGGGTGTGGCTTGTGAGACTATTTACAATAGTCTTTCTCACGTTTCCTCGCAGTGCTGATGGAAGACTCCAGTCCACGTAGCTTCTTCACCATCTCTGGACTTACACCTTCCTGCTCCATCACCCAGTACACAAACTTGGAGCCATACTGCACCAACCTGCAAATTGGAGGGGATGAGATGGAGGAAATGGGGGAAGGAGAGGAGGATCACTTGGTGATGACATATGGGCAGCAAACCTGCAAATCCGGTCCCTTCCCGAGGTTTTTTCGGCTAGCTTCAACACGCCTGTAACCACAGCCATCTTTAAAGCAGTCGGACTCTTCACGTGCAATCAGCTCCGCCCACAAGTACAGTACAAAGAGCTGTAGACTAATTAGTATCTATTGAACTTGCGACGCAGCATGAGTGGGGAGATCTTTGCGACGCCACGGACAAGAGAGCCGGCGTTGGGAGAGACGATCCAGAACGTTACGAGGTGTGGTATACCTGTCTATTAAAACCTGTCTATTAAAACCTGTCTATTAAGGGTATGCCCGATCACGCATACCCCACCTGCAAAGTTTTGTGGTGAAACTGCGAGGGGTAGTCACTTAGCCTCGTTCCCAGGCCGCACCCAGCTTTCCGTCGCTTTTTCCGTACTGCAAGCGACGGGAAGCTGGGCGAGGGTAGATACAGCATTCCTGATGTCAAAATAGAATTTTATCTATGTCTCTTGTTGAAGCATTTGTGACCGGATCAAGATATTTGATCGGCAAAAAGTGTGATTGAACACTTGATTGTTGAGACTCTTGATCACTTGATTTTCAAAGGTCAAATTGCAGCTGCACATTCTTGATTCGTTGGTTTTAGCAGTTTGGAGGTCACCTTGATCCCTTGATCGGCCCTAAAAAGGGCTTTGATTGCTTGATTCAATTTTGATCCCGGTCACAAACGCTTCTACACAGGACAAATAAGTTACTACCCTTGAGCTGCCCCCCTTTTAGATCTACTAATTTTAAATGTTGTTTTACTTAACCTCATCCCCACGCTGTCTTACGATCTTTCTTTCACAGCTGTACAAACAATGTGAACGATGAGTTTGTGCTCTCCAGTCTAGGAGCTGCTGTGAGTTATATAGCCACACTACATTCGTAGGTAGCTAGCGTTATTACCAGGCCTTCACCACCATCTGCATAGTGTACCATAACTGATCAAAACTTGGAATATGGCAAAGATCTGGGAACGATATGGTGGCCCTGGAGTGCAACACGAGTAACAATGCCAATGACAACAGACGATATGGGGTGCCGTTTGTGTCAAAACTCCGGTTTTTAGTAATGTTTATCAAACCCGCGACCTTTACTAAACCTCGATCGATCTTTAGTAAACATCGATCGATCTCTATGGAAATGCATCGACCTTTGCTAAACATCGATCGATATTTAGCTAAACATCGATCGATGTTTAGCAAAGATCGATCGATGTTTAGCAAAGATCGATGTTTAGCTAAACATCGATCGATGTTTAGCAAAGGTCGATGGATTGCCATTTCTAGTAGAGATCGATCGATGTTTACTAAAGATCGATCGATGTTTAGCAAAGGTCGATGCATTTCCATAGAGATCGATCGATGTTTACTAAAGATCGATCGAGGTTTAGTAAAGGATGCGGGTTTGATAAACATTACTAAAAACCGGAGTTTTGACACAAACGGCACCCCATAAGACGAGCTGTGAACCGAACTTCTTGTACTCCAGCTAGGGCCACTGTAGAACGAAGCTTTAGAATCTGTAAAAGATGTTTGCATCTGTCTCATTCCTGTAGCAGTTAGTGGGTGTTTGGGAATGAGACTATGTGTGCTAATTACTGTAACATCACACACTCCCTAAATTAGCAAAAGTCTCACTCCCTCCCTCACTCCCTTCTTCCCTCCATCGCAGTTGGTGGTTCTCCTCATCCTAAGCTTTACACAGAAGAGAGGGCGTCTCTGGCCTCGTCTTTGCTGGGGGCTGCCAAGCATAGTTGTGTAAGACACGTGTACACACACACACACACACACACACACACACACATGCTACTCTATAAAGGTAAGTAAAAGCAGCTGACTAGAAGCCTGTAGCTATAGCTAGTTGTGGGTGTAATTTTGTTGTAGTTGGTAGTGTAGTAAGTCTAGACACTTATCACAGTAAACAACAGCCTACTTGTGTTTACTAACAACAAACTGAGGAAGTGATGTAACCAAAAGACAGAAAACCTCTGTATATGGACCAGTAAACTATTTTAAAAGAACCTGCCAAACTGCCACAGGCTAAACTAGCTCAACGGAACTAGAGAAAGAAAAAAGAATAAAGTTGTGGACATGTACTGTGTGTAGGTAAATATACCATCAGAGGTAAATATTATAGTCTCACTATTGTATGGCAATGCACACATGGAGAACGGATCATATACCAATGTGAGGGGAATATTCAGATGCTATCAAGATATTTTAGGTCTGACACACCTGTGGGAGGACGGACGAGTACCCTACCAGACCCTTATTTTTATTTTGCATTTTTATTTCTCTCTATGGGGTGCAAAGAAAGACCAACAGAACATGTAGACTGAGAGAACACAGAACAGACTGAACAATCTCAGCTCCTTGTAAAAGGCTGGCCTACTTGTATACTTGTAGAGAGAGAGAGAGAGAGTGTGTGTGTGTGTGTGTGTGTGTTTGAGCAATAAGCCCAACTCCTTCCCTCCCTTCCCATCCCCCCTCCCTTCCCATCCCCCCTCCCCTCCCCTCCCCTCCCCTCCCCTCCCCTCCCCTCCCCTCCCCTCCCCTCCCCTCCCCTCCCCTCCCCTCCCCTCCCCTCCCCTCCCCTCCCCTCCCCTCCCCTCCTCTCCTCTCGCATCCCCTCCTTCTCCAGCCCAATAGACTTGATACACTCCAGCCCCCACCGTTTGGCCTATGTGCTTGGATTTGGAGCCATTTCCGGAGAAATTCTGCAACTGTTTTCAAATGGAGGCGTTGCTAGGATGGTAGCTGACACTACTTGGGGATTCAGTGAGCAAAGCCAGCTGCTACACATAAACTGATTACTTGATTCACTTTTTCTCTTCTCCCCTCGCTCCCTCCCTCTCCTCCCTCCCTCTCCTCCCTCTTCTCTCCTCTCTTTTTCTCTCCTCTTCTCTCCTCTCTTTTTCTCTCCTCTTCTCTCCCTTCTCCCCTCCCTCCCTCTTTTCTTCTCCTCTCTTCCCTCCCTTTTTATTTGTAGGTCTTTCTACAATTATTGTTCTTTTCTCTCAGTCTCTCCTGTACTTTCCTGTGTTTGCCACCATTGATAGCACCATACCCATTCTGGGCTACATCATTGGATTCCTCTTCTCACTCGTCTTGTAAGTTGTGACCTTCCATTTCTGTATGACAACTGTACAACTTCCCTTTGTGTCTGTCTGTCTGTCTGTCTGTCTGTCTGTCTGCCTGTCTGTCTGCCTGTCTGTCTGTCTGCCTGTCTGTCTTGCAGGTTCAGTCGAACCATACTGAACAGTTTTGAAACTGTTACACAATGTTTTACTATCTTCACAACTGGTGCATCAACTGTCAATGTAGGTTGATCTCCTCCCCCCTCTCTCCTCCCCTCCCTCCTCCCCTCCCTCCTCCCCTCCCTCCTCCCCTCCCTCCTCCCCTCCCTCCTCCCCTCCCTCCTCCCCTCCCTCCTCCCCTCCCTCCTCCCCTCCCTCCTCCCCTCCCTCCTCCCCTCCCTCCCTCCTCCCCTCCCTCCTCCCCTCCCTCCTCCCCTCCCTCCTTCCCTCCCTCCTCCCCTCCCTCCTCCCCTCCCTCCTCCCCTCCCTCCTCCCCTCCCTCCTCTCCCTCCTCCCCTCCCTCCCCCCCTCCTCCTCCTTTCCCTCCTCCCCTCCCTCCCTCTTTCTCTCCCTCCCTCTTTCTCTCCCTCCCTCCTCTCCCTCCTTCCCTCCCTCCCCCCTCCTCCTCCTTTCCCTCCTCCCCTCCCTCCCTCTTTCCCTCCCTCCCTCCCTCACCCCCTTCTTCTCCGTTTTACTTTTCTTTCTCTCTTCCAGGTGGTCGTCGGTGTCTTCTCCATACTGCCAATCATTATATGCCAGTTGTTCCTGCTAATCTGGTATGTGTGGCATTTCTGTCAAGAAGTGAATCGACTGGCAAAGAGAAAGGAGCCTTTCCTCAAGGCTGTGAGTAATATACAATGCTGTACTAGTCTCACATGACCTCCAACCAATCAGATTTTCCACATGATAGTGCTATATATTAGTGTGCATCCTTGGGGGGTGTAATACAGGGGCATAGCCAAGCCTGGGCCTGGGGGGGCCTGGACCCTTGGCCCTACAAGCCTGGGCCCGGTGGGGCCTGGACCCTTGGCCCTACAAGCCTGGGCCCGGTGGGGCCTGGACCCTTGGCCCTACAAGCCTGGGCCCGGTGGGGCCTGGACCCTTGGCCCTACAAGCCTTGGCCAGGTGGGGCCTGGACCCTTGGCCCTACAAGCCTTGGCCAGGTGGGGCCTGGACCCTTGGCCCTACAAGCCTTGGCCAGGTGGGGCCTGGACCCTTGGCCCTACAAACCAGTGCTTGTACTATCTATTTTAACCCATCTGCACACAGAATTCAATCATCTCCACTTTTGGGTCTAGGTTCTTGAAATTCCAATAATTATTAGCATGCAGTTTTGCAATAGTTACCACTGGTATTGCATGCAGTTGTACAAGCTGTTAGGCGCTTCATGATGTTGAGTTCAGAGGTCACCTTTAATTACACTATGACACATGGCAAGAGCGCATGATGACGTCATTTTTATTGCGGAGGGGGCAGGGGACACAATAAAAATGACATCATCATGCGTCTTGCACGTGGTTAAATGACTCAGTGCTGTTGTTGACAAGCAAACCATCACCGACACATCATGTCCTGGTGTCACTATGCTCTGGCTACGCCCCTGGCGTAATGTTGAACTATTGAAATATTGTTGTTCCTTCTCTTCTTGTAGTTGTTCAAACGTGAAGACAGTACATACTACGCCATTCGTGTAAAATGGCTTCTAATGAAGTGAGTCAACAGCCATCTTGTCCCTGAACATTAGAACAAGGTTTAACACAACCGTGTTTAATGGCATAAGATAAAAGTGAAAAAATGGCCAACACTGCACCGTAATTTTTGGGGATTGCAGGGTTCCTGGTTTGAACTGTCAGTGTCCTGTCATGCAACTAGCTAGCCTCGTTCCCAGGCTCCTCCGCTCCGGAACGCGAAATTGAAGTTGTACACGCGTGTACAATTCGCGTTCTGGAGAGCCTGGGAACGAGGCTACAACTAGCTGCATGGGCTGAACCTAGCCTCGAACCCAGGCTTTCCATTCCGGATTTCGTCTCACAGCTTTGGATTTTTCTTCAAAGCTACGAGACAAAATCCATAACGGAAAGCCTGGGTTCGAGGCTAGGCTAAACCCCCACTTGTCAGTTTTGTAGTCTTCTTCTGAGAACATACTGGGGGTCTGGGAATGAGGCTATACTGGGGGTCTGGGAATGAGACCATACTGGGAGTCTGGGAATGAGACCATACTGGGAGTCTGGGAATGAGACCATACTGGGGGTCTGGGAATGAGACCATACTGGGAGTCTGGGAATGAGACCATACTGGGAGTCTGGGAATAAGACCACATACTGGGAGTCTGGGAATAAGACCACATACTGGGGGTCTGGGAATAAGACCATACTGGGGGTCTGGGAATGAGACTGTACTGGGGGTCTGGGAATGAGACCATACTGGGGGTCTGGGAATGAGACTAGGAATGACCATGTTGATTGTTTTTGTGCAGATATCGGATGAAGACGGAGGGCAAATGTATTAAGACTGTGAACCGTCTTCTGAACTTCTTGTACAAGCACGACCCAAGTGAGCAACAATGATAGTAGGATGTGACCGTAATTACAGGGTCATCCCCATGAGCAATGAGGGTAGTGGGATGTTACTGTAATTACAGGGTCATCCCCATGGTGCTATAATCCACTCCACAGTTTAGTGTTAGAATTGCAGCACTCATTATATTTAGCTGTTCCCTCTCTAGCGATCCTGTACCCACTGCAGTTCTTGTCATCTGTTGTCGTGATGTTGATCATCACATTCTTGGTGAGCTATCACCTCTACATACACCCCCTCACTCCTCATCCCCTCATCCTCCCACCCTCCACTCCTCACTCTTCCATTTCCTTGATCACTCCTCACCCTCTCATCCTCACCCTCCCAGCCTCACCCTCCCATCCTCACTCTCCCATCCTAACACTTCCACTCTCAATCTCCCACCCTCAATTTCCCACCCTTATCCCCCACCCTCACCATCCCACCCTCTCCCACCCTCACCCTCCCATCCCTCACCCACCCACCCTCACCCTCCCACCCTCTCACCCTCCCATCTAACTCTCCCACCCTCAATCTCCCACCCTTATCCCCCACCCTCACCATCCCACCCTCTCCCCCCTCATCCTCCCACCCTCACCTTCTCACAGCTTACCCTTATCACAACAACAGCCTTGGTGGAGCTTATCATCCCACTGCGTGACAACATCACCAGCCTGGAAGGCCCGGTTTCCCAGCTGGCTGAGAGAATTGATGACAGACTGGAATTCTTCAACATCACGAGTATGAATGTCTCTTTGCTTATCTTGAATGCATTCAGCATTCTGAAGGACTCAACCTCTGGTCTTGCAGGTACGTCTACCTCATTAGTTTCTCGTTCTCCCTCTCCCTCCCTCCTCCCTCCTCCCCCTTTTCCCTTACTCCCCTCCCTCTTCATGCAATGATTCTTCCCTTCCTCTCCCTCCCTCGTTCCTCCCTCCTCCCTCCTCCCCCTTTTCCCTTACTCCCCTCCCTCTTCATGCAATGATTCTTCCCTTCCTCTCCCTCCCTCGTTCCTCCCTCCACCCTCCTCCCCCTTTTCCCTTACTCCCCTCCCTCTTCATGCAATGATTCTTCCCTTCCTCTCCCTCCCTCGTTCCTCCCTCCTCCCTCCTCCCCCTTTTCCCTTACTCCCCTCCCTCTTCATGCAATGATTCTTCCCTTCCTCTCCCTCCCTCGTTCCTCCCTCCACCCTCCTCCCCCTTTTCCCTTACTCCCCTCCCTCTTCATGCAATGATTCTTCCCTTCCTCTCCCTCCCTCGTTCCTCCCTCCTCTCCCTTCCTCTTCCTCCTCTTCACGCAGTGATCCTTCCCACTGGCCCAGTTTTTGCCTTCATCTGGAACTTTTTGCTTCTAGCTCACATGATCACTCAAGTCCAGTGAGTTCATTACATCATCATTACATCATCATTGTTACTGTCACTGTCATCCTATATGCAGCACACACCTGAGGTTGTTAGGCCGAGGGGATTTTTCTTTTCTTCCAACCAAGCTACCCTCCCCTTCGTACCGACTGGTAATTGTTCAATGGTAGCACAGAGCTACGAGTGTTGTGATGATGATGTCATATGTTTGTAGGTGGCTGCAGTGCGTTACTCCGGTTACCAAGTTGGATACTTTGTATGGGGTAGGTTTGCCCCCTGGACTCATTCCCTGGATGGTCTGTGCTTGTGTGTGGAACTTGTGTCTGTTTTCTTATGTAGCGTGGGTGATCGTCCTCCTCTTGGTGTGGCTGGTGGGCGTGGTTGGTCTTGTCCTCTACTTCCTCCTCAAGTTCTTCCTAGACCAAACCCTCTACGTGATTGCAACACTAGCGTAAGTGGAGGGCGTCTGCAGAATGTTGCTGTACCAAAACCTTTACTGCTCCCTCTCCTCTCCTTCTTCCCTCTCTTCCTCCCGGTTATAAAACATCTCATTTTCTCTCCCTCCCTCTCTCCCTCCCTCCCTCCCTCCCTCCCTCCCACTTTCCCTCCATCCCTCCCTTCACAGGGTCCCTCTTATCTACTCCACTCTACTCTACTACGCACAACTCTTGCTCTGCAAATTCTTCTTTGTTGGAGACACTAACAACAAGCACACGGTCATCACAAATATGTGCGTTCTGATACCTGTCTTCTCTGTGGTGACTGATACCACATTGTGTGGGGTGAACCGGTCCCACATCCTAATCTTCATTCTCATGTCCAATTCCTCTTCCCTCTTCAACCACTGCCGTACGCACACGCACACACACACACGCACACATACACGTACGCCCACACACATACACGCACGCCCACACACACACACACACACACACACACACACATATACACACACACACATATACACACACACACACACACACACACACACACACACACACACACAACAGTCGTGTCTTCCACTGGTTCACATACATCATGTTCTTCCAGAATGTTGTCGTTGGAGTCACTTCCGCTCTTCTGCGCATCTTCTATTCCATCGGCTTTGGCCTGCTCCTTTTATTTCGTCTTGACAGGGTCGTCCTCATGCGCGGGTTTGAGAATTACGATGGTGGTGAGATGCTCATGGGGAAATCCCTCAGTAGTACTTACCACATGGTATGATGCTGGTGGGGAAATCCCTCAGTAGTACTTACCACATGGTATGATGCTGGTGGGGAAATCCCTCAGTAGTACTTACCACATGGTATGATGCTGGTGGGGAAACCCCTCTGAAATACTTACCATATAGTATGATGCTGGTGGGGGAACCCCTCATTAGTGAAGTACTCAGAACTGCAATGGGCCAGCTCTAGGAATTAGTATATACACTACACAAGCAATGTTATTGATAACGATGTCTTTATAAATATCTGTCATTGCGGGGGCACAGCTTGCAATGTAAACATACTTTTCTCAAAACTAAAATAGCGATTTCTATAGCAAAAGGAAAACATTGTTTGCTATAACCTGCCAGTGTCACATTGATGGTTCACCAGCCTCATTCCCAGGCTTGTGGAAAGAGCCTGGGAATGAGGCTGAGCTGAACTCAACGTACATGGGGCGGTCACTCCTCTAGGCACAATATTTAATGTTAGCAACTGGGGTAACACTCTGTGGCCGGCTGGTGATATGGTCCTGCACAACTTCAATGTTCGCGTTCCGGAGCAGGGAAGCCTGGGAACGAGCCTATGGAAATATCTGGTTCCTTGTGACATACATGGGGTTGCCAAGCCCAGTTGAAAAATGTGAACACAGCATGATTGTAGTTAATTGTGGGAGTGACCCTGCACCTGTAGTTTGAGATTAGCCGTTGACGATATACTCCTCTTTGCAGGTCACAAGACGTACATTGGTTTTCTCTATTTGGAGCACACTCTCAACAACCCTGTACTCAATGTATTTGTCTCTCTGCTACTGGAGGTAGCTGAGGGGAGGAAGAGAAGCGATGGTGGTGAGGGGTCTGGCACTGCGGCCCACAGGGAGCGGGGGGAGGAAGAGGAGGAGGGAACAAAGACAAGAGGTCTGCGACTTGTGGGCACCACTGAAGAGGAAGAGGAAGGAGGAGAAAGAAAACTAGTGGAAAGTGAGTTTGTTTCTGCAGGTAATCTTCACAACAACATAGACACACACACACACACACATGCACACACACACACACATGCACACACACACACAGCACAAAGAACAGGCCCCCGTGTTTCCAGGCAGGCGGCAAACCGGTGGCTAGTTGCATACACACTCCTGAGGAATGAGAGCATCAGAACTCTAACAGCTAGCCGGCTAAGAGAGAATCCAAAACCAAAGGGGAAAAAGAAGCACAAAAAGATGTTGAAGTCAAAGGCGGAACTAAAGGACACAGAGGAAGGGGGAGGGACAGATGGGGAGGAGGCAGGTGTCACCAGGGTCATAATGGAGACACCAGAGCCAAGTGAACTGTCTGGAGCCTCGCTCTCAGACCAACAGGGGTCCACCTCACTCTCAGACCAACAGGGGCCCAGGAATGAGACCAGGTCAACGGAAGATACAAATTTGTAGACTACAGACTGATGGCTCTATCCTTGTTTTTTATTTTTATACCTCTCACAGACTGAGTATTAGCTACAAAATATTTATACATATATCCACATTTAATTTTGGACCACCTAGCTTAATTTAAATTTTTTTTCATTGGTTTGCATTCAATACCATGGCATTATATGTGCATGGAAGAGGAGGAGGAGTGGCAAAAATGGGGGAGGCCTGGGAACAAGACTAGCTAGCTTGCATCATGAGGAGAATGAAATTAAAGCTTGGCGTTAAATGGTCTCGAGAGGCCTGGGAACAGCCTCACCAGTCATCTGACAAGAGTCGCTGCATCATAGGAGGATGAAAGCTTTATGAAGTTGACATTAGTTATGTGGTGTATTTGTAGCCTCATTCTCAGGCCTTCCCACTGTCCATTTTTTGATCGCTTGCAGTATGCAAAAAAAAACAAAAACTGGACTGTGGGAAGGCCTGGGAATGACGCTAGCTATAGTGTACTTGTGCATGTGTGGCCTCATTCCCATGCAGATCCCTGGAATGTGACTGTTGGAACAGTTGATATGGCTCCATTCCTACAATGTATGCACAATGTTGTATACTTTACAATAAATTGAAATTGAAACAGAAATAGAATCTTTCCTGCAAGAGCTGTTTAAGAATGTCTCTCATCTAAGTTCATGCCACTCTGCGATGTGTTTCCCTGGTGTAGCCATGATGTCATTCCAGTGGCGGTACTCTTCTCCGGAGGCCTGGGCACACAGAGACACCTTGCCAAGTTCCCTCCTCTCTGCCTGCTTGCTCTCATTCAACATAGTGACTGTGACAATCATGTTGTGTGCCCGCTCAGGGTCAACGCAAACTGTCAGTGCTTCATTGAAGATGGGGGAGCAGCTTTGTGATCTTCGTTTCGTCTTTAGCTTTCCCATCACCTTCTCTCCTACCATCACGCAGATCTTGGCCTGGCAGTCTGTAGAGTGAGTGTGTGTGTGTGTGTGTGTGGGTGTGTGTGTGGGTGTGTGAGCATGTGTGTGTATGTGTGTGTGTGTGTGTGTGTGTGTGTGTGTGTGTGTGTGCGCGCGCATGTGTGCGAGTGGGAGAGGAATCGAGTTTATTTTCGGCTGAATATCATGAACTACAATTGTTGTGCTCATACAAGGTGACTATGGCAACCAGCTTGCTCAAAACATATAAACCAGATTTTATTTTCCGTAAGGTTCCTGTACCATCTTCCTGTAACTAATGGATACAGAGTGTTTCAATCACCATAAGATGTCTATTTTGGGGGGTGAGAACAGTTCATTTTCACTTGGCAGCTGTACTTTGCTGGACTCCATGAGGCAGTAGTTTTTGTAGTCAGTTTCTGTTCCTCATGGAACAGGATGGACCTTAATTGGTCATCGAACCCAAGAAGCAAGATGAAGCAAGTTTTGAAGCCAGTGGGCTGCTGTTACTATAGGGGGGTGATATAATTGTGCATGTCGGGGGGAAGTGTGGGGGGAAGTGTGGGGGGAAGCAATGCAAGGCAGCGTTGTGAAGCTTCACTGAACCACTGCACACAGGCAGCTAGGGGTAAGCTTGAGCAAACAACGTGGAGACCATTAAATTGCCTGTGTGCATGGGGTTCTCCTCAGATTATACAATAAGTTGTTTTGGTACAATGTTGGCTCACCCCAATTGTTATAACACTAAAATAACATTGGGTGAGCCTGGTCATCATCATTTTAGTTTTGTTAATGGACTAAGACAACATCAGTGTTTACTATGCCTAGCTCACTCAACTGTACTTTAGGTTGAGTTTTAACTCCTTGAGTAAGACTCACATGAGTGTCGTTGGTGTGCAGGGGTTGTCAGTTGGTAGCTGTCTACAAGAGGGTGGAGACACTAATCAGCATTTTACAGAGGCTGGTGTAATGGTTCTCAGCCAGCGTTTCATACAAAATTTCAAAGTGGGTGGGGGAGGGAAGGAGAGATTTTCTCTCTTCCCATAACAAACCCTGTCAACTACCTAGCTACAAACACCTTTGTGAGGCTGACCAACTTCTCTCTTCCCATAACAAACCCTGTCAACTACCTAGCTACAAACACCTTTGTGAGGCTGACCAACTTCTCTCTTCCCATAACAAACCCTGTCAACTACCTAGCTACAAACACCTTTGTGAGGCTGACCAACTTCTCTCTTCCCATAACAAACCCTGTCAACTACCTAGCTACAAACACCTTTGTGAGGCTGACCAACTGTTCCTGCATGTTAAGTTTTACTATTTGAACTACCGCATGTTCAGGACAAGCCACTTCCTTGTGAACAACAGGAAGACCTTCCTAAGGAAATGATGCCAACTAACTACGTCCAATAACACCCCTTCTCTGTCATTCTGTAGTGTTAGAACCCCTATACATGCACAATGCCAATCTTGTTTCCAGTACCCAAAGGCTTTCACCTGACTCTGTGTTTATGTGTGAAGAGTTGCCAAGTTGCCTACTCAAAGCAAACATGAAGAGAGTGCCAACTGTCGCCATTTCTTAGTTTGGTCACTGGAACTATATGGGTAGCATTTACCAGATGCAACTTCAACTGTAAGAGTCTGTAGCCAGGTCATTTTCAGTTATTTTCAGCCAGGTCGACCATTGACTAACAGTGTTTGTGCGTAGTTTAGTAACTATTGCCATAGCAACAGATTACGAGATGTGTGGGGCACTGGGAGCTCTTTACTCAGTAGTCTCGTTCCCAGGCCCGTTCAGATGGGAATGGGACCGTTTAGTCAGTTGAGCATAGGAATAACGGCTACAAGGTCTTTTTTATTTTTGCTCAGAATATATGAAAAAGCTATACCACTCCAGCTCACTCTTCACTTGAGGGCAGAAAATTCTTCCCGCTTACTCCCTTCTCCCTCCTTCTCCCTCCTTCTCCCTCCTTCTCCCTCCTTCTCCCTCCTCCTCCCTCCTCCTCCCTCCTCCTCCCTCCTCCTCCCTCCTTCTCCCTCCTCCTCCCTCCTTCTCCCTCCTTCTCCCTCCTTCTCCCCCTTCTCCCTCCTTCTCCCTCCTTCTCCCTCCTTCTCCCTCCTCCTCCCTCCTCCTCCCTCCTTCTCCCTCCTCCTCCCTCCTCCTCCCTCCTTCTCCCTCCTCCTCCCTCCTTCTCCCTCCTTCTCCCTCCTTCTCCCTCCTTCTCCCTCCTTCTCCCTCCTCCTCCCTCCTCCTCCCTCCTTCTCCCTCCTTCTCCCTCCTTCTCCCTCCTCCTCCCTCCTTCTCCCTCCTTCTCCCTCCTTCTCCCTCCTTCTCCCTCCTTCTCCCTCCTCCTCCCTCCTTCTCCCTCCTTCTCCCTCCTCCTCCCTCCTTCTCCCTCCTTCTCCCTCCTCCTCCCTCCTTCTCCCTCCTTCTCCCTCCTTCTCCCACAAACCTGTGTCTTGTGTATTTCCTTTGTTGAGGTCCTTTGCTCTGAGGACAATGACACTCAGTTTCTTACTCTCGGGAGTGTAGCACAGGGAGACGAGCACCGTGCCAAGGTTCTCCCGTATCTGCAACAAGAGAGGAAAATGTTCACCTAGCCAGCCTGTCCCAAGCCTCCCCACCGTCCAGTCCTTGATCGCTTACTACAAACAATCAAAAACTGGCCAATGAGAAGGCTTGGGAATAAGGCTGCTGTCTACCCTCACTCTCCAAGAACCATGGTACAAAGCTAGTTCTAACCAGCATTATATATGTACACGGACCTCAAGTCGAAAAGTGTAGCTAAAAACATATTCATAGTGGCCCCAGGCGTGTGCAAGACATTAAAAGTTTACGTAAGTACTAGGAGATTTTCAAGTGAACAACTGAAGATTTGTCCTCTCCCAGTCTTGTTCTGTAAGACCCTGTGTACAAGGCTAGTCCTGACCCTGATGTGCACACATCGTGCACAGAAAAAATAACACAAAAAAAAAAAACAAGATTCATTTGTAAGATACTATGCAGTAGTACTACGCAGCAACTACTAGCGTTTTATCATGTGTGTGTGGTTGTCATAGCAATTGTTTGTTCTTCACTTTTGCCCCAGAGGAGGGAGGACATGACGTCACGTCGTAGTGACAATAGCGCGCTCTGATGACGCCATTTTAACTGGCAGACATGTTCAGTTTTGTCAAAAACCTTGCACGCCCATTGCGCCCATTGCTACTTTGTCCATAGAACCGTTTGTTTAGCTTATGTCCGGACTTCTTGATCTTGGAATGTCAGTTAATTGTAGCTATCACGTGATCGCGTCCTTCCTCCTCTGCTTTTGCCCTGATGACAGCTGAAGCATTCATTAGAGATGTTGATAATCTGGTTTCACGTTTGTAACCGGGGAACCTCATTTCTGTTGTCATGACAACTCAAGCTAGCTACAAGGACTCCTTGCTGTAGCATTGATTGAATACAACGAGGCAGTGTAGAAACTAAACACACTTTTTATAGCCAAGTAAAATAACCACTGAACAAACTCAAGTTTGCACGTGTACAAACAGTGTGCATCGAATGGTGGGTGTAGCTGTGGGGATCTAACTGTTGGTTCTAAGACTAGGCCTCACAAGACTTTGGCTATAGATGGTTTTCATGGGGCGTGGCTTCACTTCCGGAGGGCAAGACAGGATATATGTTTGGTGCAGTCGAGTCCTTACCATCATTGCCAAAAGATAAAAGAAGCTGCTTCTCTCAAGGTGAAAGTCCACTGTACAGCTGCCTCTTGATCACACATTTGCCCTCCGGAAGTAGGACACTTAATTAACATTTGGAAACCATCTATACACACGTACATGGTATGGAATCTTTAAACAAGAAGCTATATATCAACATAGCTTTACAGCAGGTTTATACACACGTACATGGTAACTGTGAAATCTTTAAAACAAGAATCAACATAGCTTTACAGCAAGTAGCTCCATACCTTTGGAGGACGTAAGGAGAGGGTGACGGTAGCCTCTCCCTTCTCAAACTGCACACGCACCAGAGGGAGGTCCACTTGTCCTAATATGGAATGTTTCCCGTAGGAACGGTAGTCCAGAACTTCAATGTGTAGAGTGGAGTTGATCAGTTCTCCTGCGCTCATTGCTTCGTAGCAGATTTCCTCATCAAATACCGGAGATGAATCTCTTCCAACTGACTTGGTCTTCGACGTCCTTCGCTGAGGTAGTTCGGGAACTTTTGGGATAAAAAACAACCTGACGTATGCATCTACTTCTGACCCATCCCCACGGAAGGGGAGACCAAACACTCGGTCTACCCTGACCACAAGGGACGCCGTGTCTTTGTTGTAGAGCAGCGTCAGGAAGATTTCAGGCTCTTTATTTGCTTCCTCTCTTGCTTTTGAGGACTTCTTCTCAGGAGGGACCTGGTAGTGGTACATGTGTGGCTTGTACTCTTGCAGCCCCAGGGAAGGACTCAGCCGAGGAGGGGTGGGCGTATTTTCATGCACAACTTTCTCCATCTCTTTTTTAATCTTGCTCTCTTCCAATCTTTCTTTCAAAACTTCAGGATCCGGTTCTGCGCCGTTCAATATCATGTGCATCCCTCTCCCATGTTTGTGGTTGCCGCGGCGTCTAGTTCGTAATCTCCCAGGCCTGGTCTCGTAGATAGATCTCTTAGTCTGTTGGTGTTGAATGAATGGGTAGCGAGAACCAGTAGTGGCTGGGTCCGACAGTTGTGTAGCCATGTGGAACGTCATGGTAGGGGTAGGGGGGTCCTTCAATTTGACACAAGGGGGGTAAGGGAGGGAAAGGGGGCGTTGGTCACCCTCCGCATCCTCAGTCGGTACGCTGCGATACTGGTACTTGCTGCTGTCTTGCAGACGATGTCGCAAACTTTGTCCCGCCAGTACCAGGAGAAGAACTATGATGGCGGTGAGAATGACTATAAGCAAGGGCAAGCCGATCAGTAGCACTAGACTTGGGGCCGCCGAGTGCGATGCGGTGGGACCTGTGACGTTCATCGCAGTTCCCTGCAGCTGTGACTGCAGGGCCCGCTCACCTATCGCTCCAACCGTCCCAAGAGCCCCCATGCATCTATCTGCACAGTAAATTTATTTACCGAGAAATGAATTGCACACACGCACCCGAATCACTATGCACACACGTTTCTCATCACCCGAATTAAGAAGTTGCACGATGCTTCTTTAAAGTTTATTTCTTGACACACCGAGAACAGGGAGATGGCGTGAAGTAGCAGAATGCTCGGCACTATCGACGGATAGTCATAGTCTCGCAAGCCAGCCGTATTTTTCTTTATTTCCGGTGGGAGGAGCGAGAGGGAGAGAAAAATACGTCTGGACACTCTGGCCAGCTTCCCGTGGATATCCGCACTAATGCATGAGGTTCAAATCTGATTGGTCCGTTCTAAATTAAGCACATGACTTCCTGCATGCCAATCCGTATACTACTCACTTACGATGCTATTCTACGATACTGGCTTTATACTGTCCACAGGCGCATGACGGGGACCTCGCAAGTGCAAGAACAGCATCAAGACGACTTGCTCTTGAATTCTAAAGTCGCTGGAAGCCGCGTCTGTGGCCGCTCTTCCAGTAGGCGAAATTACAGACCGCGTCCACTCTCGAGACGACTCTTTTTACAACGTGTGCTAGTGGAGTCGTTCTGAATGAGCTCTCTGTCGCGACAGCTTGCCAGTGTGGGCACAAGCTTCACAAAACAGTAACACATAGCTGGATAAATGTTTTAATTTGCATACCGTGCGCGTGACCTGCAGCAATTATTACATTCCTTCGTGGCACAGGAAGCTGGCCAGTGTCCAGACGTATTTTTCTCTCCCTCTCGCTCCTCCCACCGGAAATAAAGAAAAATACGGCTGGCTTGCGAGACTAGGATAGTCAGTCGCAGGAAATGAAAATGCCAAATAAGTGAATTCATAAGAAGGTATCCGGTTACCTTAAAGATTATTATAAATGAACAATATTTTTCATTCTTCCTATCAGTCGAAACCCTAATAGTTCAGTCGGCAGCTCTTCAGGGCTTGCATCGTTCCACAAACCTCGGGTAGAGCACAACATCCCGGATGTGGTGGCGGTTCAGCAGCCATGTCAGGAAACGCTCCAAGCCTAGCCCGTAGCCACCATGTGGGCAGGAGCCATATTTGCGCTGCAGGGGACATGGTTAGTTTAAGACCATAATTTTGTCACAATCAAAACACAAGTACAGACAGTTTTCATTCCATTCCAACATCATCAGAGAAACAGTTCCACAATGAGAGGCACACACTTGTTCCAGGTTCTCCCCTAGCCTCGTTCCCGGGCTCTTATGCGGGGGAGGAGAAAAGGGTTAGGTTGTCCTTCCTCATAGTCATTTCTTTGCCCACACATGAGAGCCTGGGAACGAGCTAGTTCTCTCCATGCATGAATGTATTACAAGCAGCAGAAAGTTCGGTGGGGCCGGGAATGAGCTAGTTCTCTCCATGCATGAATGTATTACAAGCAGCAGAAAGTTTGGTGGGGCCGGGAACGAGCTAGTTCTCTCCATGCATGAATGTATTACAAGCAGCAGAAAGTTTGGTGGGGCCGGGAACGAGCTAGTTCTCTCCATGCATGAATGTATTACAAGCAGCAGAAAGCTCGGTGGGGTCAGGAACAAGGCTACACATCATGCACTTGTAGTGAAAACTTTTCTGTGCTGTAAGCTTGACAGTACTACTGGCACTTGGCATGCCAGCCCTGAATCCTTCCTTGAAGGGAAAACTGTACTATAGAGCGAGCAATTTCAAGGAAATAAAAGTGGTTCAAAGGGGCTGTTTTCAGCATCCCATCGTAAACAACAAACTATCAATAGCCCAAACTTGAATCATGTGCCACCCGACACCGTCGTTGTCTGGCTGCAGTAAGTGTGCGTGTTGTCTTTTAGCCCTGAAAGGGCACGGACGAGGTCCCAAAGCAACAACACCTAGTTTAGCCATTGCTGAGCCCACACATCACACAAACTATACCAGATATAGCCAACAGCTAGCTGCACCCACATTTCACAGGAAGTGTTTGTAAACATGTATAACTATACCCTTATTCAGATCTACACACACACACATACCATACAAACACAGGTTGGCAACACACACATAGACCCAAGCCCAGTTACACTTGGGGGGTCTGGGTGTGCATAAGCCATCTACGACACCTGAATACAGACACACTAAAAGTTTTCCCACAAAATCTTGGGGGGAGGGGGGCATTAGCTGTCTATGACCCCTGAATACAGTTTTCCCACAAAATCTTTGGGGGAGGGGGGGGGGGGGGGGGGGGGGGGGGGCTGTCTATGAGCATAAAGAATGCAAGCTTAGGCCCTGACACACTACAGAGGACATGTTGCCAATTAAACCATGAAACTCAAGGGCTGGTGGAAGTGAAGCAGATTATGTACCAACACATGCAGTGTTACATGTCAACGTGTAAGAGTGCCCACTTTGTGGGAACCAAAACACAAAGAAACACGACTTACCTGGTCGGTGTACCAGTAGTACGGAGTTGCATCAATCCCTTCTCTCTTGTAGCCTGCCAACAGTTCTTCCTGGAATCAGAAACAGATGGGATAAACAACAATGTAACAGTACAAGGCTGCAGTAGACTCGTAAGTGGAGGTAAATATTGACATTAGTTACCATGTATGTAACTGTTTTTTGTCAAACTTGCGTGAAATGTGTCATCAAAGCACATGAACGCAAGCACATAATGACCTTAAGAGGAAGAAAGTAACCCTGGGACAATCATCTTAGCAACGGGACAATCAGCTTAGCAACGGGACAATCAGCTTAGCAACGGGACAATCATCTTAGCAATGGGACAATCATCTTAGCAACGGGACAATCATCTTAGCAACGGGACAATCAGCTTAGCAACGGGACAATCATCTTAGCAATGGGACAATCATCTTAGCAACGGGACAATCATCTTAGCAATGGGACCATCAGCTTAGCAATGGGACCATCAGCTTAGCAATGGGACCATCAGCTTAGCAACGGGACCATCAGCTTAGCAATGGGACCATCAGCTTAGCAACGGGACCATCAGCTTAGCAACGGGACCATCAGCTTAGCAACGGGACCATCAGCTTAGCAATGGGACCATCAGCTTAGCAACGGGACCATCAGCTTAGCAACGGGACCATCAGCCTAAAACTTAACACTAGCAGACATTAACCACAGTGACAAATGATCAACTATTGTAGTTCTTCTCTCTATTTATGGCTCCATTATTCCTTCAAATATCTGAAGACCCATCATCTCAAATTATCTGCCCACTTTAGCAAAAGTATATGCCCCCTGTACAAGGAAATAGTCACTGGTGTGTAATTCACAAGCTAATGCATCAGGCAAAAGCAACATTGAGTGGAGGCCCTGTTCCCCCTCAATAGCCTGCAGAGGGTGAAAGGAGGGGGTGCCTGGAAACGAAGTGAAGGCAGAAATGGTCGCCTAACTCATTTTCTCTTATCTGAACACAAACAGGAGAGCGACCATATTGCATGCATGGACAGTTACAGTCTATCAAGCCAGACCAGCTCTCACCCTCACTCTCCTGGAGGGTGAGAGGTGGTCTGGCTTGATAGACTAGGACAGGTGAGTCTTGAAACCTCGCACAATCAGCTTTCCATCCAAGCCTGACGTTTCTCATCTGCATGACAACCAAACAGTGTGGTATTTTGAATGTGAAACTATTTCGGCATGCTTGACTGGCTACATGTGGGCAGATTTGAGAAGAGACTACTTCATGCAAATACCAAACTTTTAATCCTACATATCACAACTGATACAGATTGTACAGATGAGTAGTGAATGGTAAATCTCACATGTTTACTCACTCACTTGTCCCCTCAGATAACAAATGGCTGGTCTAAACAGCAACCTTTGCTTACTTACTGTGATATCCATCTACGGGTGAAAGTGCATGGGCGACTAACCTCGTCCCAGATCCTCATGCTGCCCCCAACAATCTCCCCCACACCTGGCATCAACACATCCACCTAGAAAACACAAACACAGCCGCTGAAATAGTCTGCCATCAACAATTGACAAAAATGAAGGCATAACACCACGCTGCTTTGACATTACAGTGTCCTTGCCAAGTTCCTCCCCCCTCTCCTCCTTGCCTTCTGGTCCCCCTCCCATTAGAGTATTAGAGAGGCTTACGGATTCTGTCACTCTTTTGTCTTCGGGACAGCGAGCCATGTAGAATGATTTGATCTCGGCAGGAAAACGGCAGAGAAAGATGGGCTGGGTAGGTGAAGAGAGGAGCCAGAGAATGGGGTACAGAAGGGGAAGAGGAAGAAGAGGATGTGGAAGAGTTTTGGGAGTAAAATATTCTTACTTCGTTGATTTTATCAGTCATTGCTCTCTCAGGAGCCTCGGGGATGTCCTGGCAGGAGGAGAGCGGGAGGAAAGAGGGAGAGAGGAGAAAATAAAAGGGGAGTGAAGGGGAGTGAAAAGGAAAGAAAGAAGGAAAGAGAGGGGAGAGAGGAATACATGTGAGGACTTGTGTGACAAGCAACCAACTGTTGCATACCTCTCCAAACTCGTAGAAGGTACCGTCCTCCTTTGTGATGTTGTTTTCCTTCAGGTACACGATGGCATCACTGTAGTTCATGCGCCTGAGACAAGACAAACAATAAGATCAGAACCCTTCAGAGATACACGTAGCACGTCTGCCACACTAGCAACCCTCCCTAGCAACCCACACAGGTGGCTAATAGTAAAAGCCCTCCATGCGCTATGGAAGTTTCTGCCCCTTACCTAAAAGGTCTTTTTGGTGGGACAAATGCCTGCATGGAATAAGCATGAATGATACTCAACAAATGTACTGTATGCAGTCACATGACTGACTTCTGATTGGCTAAAAGTCACATGATCAGCAATAATACACTTTTGGTGATCAAATATGTTATAGCTCAAGTAGAGCTAGGTGATGGGAGGGAGGGGTGAGGCTAGTCGTGCACAGTCACACACATACAGGATTCAATTCTTTGAGGAGTGGGGCGATGGGAGAGGCTAATACACGGTCCACCACGTCACACACCTGAGGAGGGGAAGGAAGTGATAGAGAGAGGAGTTGGAACAGGGTATTGATGGTGTGCGTCAGCAGCTGACTGAACAAGAACCAGTTTCACACCACTTGAGGCACTCACCAGGTCTTCTAAACGCTCCAGTAGCTCATCAAATGAGATGAAAGGACACTCGGCCTCAACGTGGGCGTACCTGAGAGAGACAAGAACAACATCCAGTGAAACCAGCTGTATTTCGAGAAGAAGAGGGGGGGGGGAGTGTTACTAACATTGTACTAGCTAGATAAGAACAATGTGACAGCCCATCCAGCAGAGGCGAAACTGAAAGGTAAACAAAGGTGCTGTTTACATCTAAAATTACTCCATCTGTTAATCTTGACACCACTTTACAGATAGTTTACTAGTTTGAAACTGAAGTGATGCAGATTGTTGAGATTGTCGAGATTGTTGAGATTGTCGAGATTGCTTTAAGAACAGATCTGAAAATGAGCACACACACACGCACGCACGCACACTCACTCACACACACACACACACACACACACACACACACACACACACACACACACACACACACACACACACACACACACACACACACACACACACACACACATACACACACACACACACACACACACACACACACACTCACTCTGCTACGTGTCTACGTGTCCGAGAAGGCTCAGCTCGGTAGGACATGGCAACACAGAACACATCTCCTAGAGACGGGATACAGGTCTCTAGGTATAGCTGGGAAGACTGTGTCAGATAGGCCTGTGTGGGGGTGCAGGAGTGTGGGAGGGGACATGTGTGTAAGTGTGCATATGTGAGTGTGACGTGTACAGTGGAGCCACATCTAATCCCAAGAATGTCCCCAGCATTCCACTCACTTCCCCTACAAAGCAACTTGCAAGGTTTGTACAGACACAACATGGCAGACACCATACAGGTCTTCACGAACTGCTTACAAGTTCCCATTTTTGAAACCCAGCTTCAAACTCCACTTGGGGTGCAGCTACTGCTTGAAAAACTTACTTCTTCTCCGAAATATTGCAGTTTGAAGAGGGTAGCTCCACCCTCCACCTGAGTCTTGACGAGGGTGGGTGGGGTCACCTGGAGAAAGGGGGAGGGGCTTCATACATACCCTGTATGTGCAGTACATACACATGTAGCCTCGTACCCAGGCTCCTGGTGGGCCAAGAGCCTGGGCACCCCACCAAGAGAGCCGGGGTACGAGGCTAGTACACATTGTGTATATACCTCCACATATCCGCGGCTGAAGTAGTGGTCACGAAAACTGAGAGAGAGGGAGAGAGAGAGGAGAGAGAGAGGAGGGGCAATGAACAAACTAGTCAACTGTAACTGGGAGTTTTGTTCTCTAGTTTATCACTTGGCCACATGTCATAACCAAATCTCTCACCACTGAGTCACAGATGAGCGTATCCTGAATATCTTGGAAAGCTGCAAAGAAAACAGCAGACATAGAGTCACAAGAAGTTGTATCCATCCAGCCCTCCTCCTTCCCTTCATCAGGTTTTCTTCTCCCTCTCTCCCCTTCTCTCTCACCGTGTCTCCTCTCAGCATCATGTGCCTCTGGTCCAGCTGTACATCAATGTGGGACTCCTCATTCACCAGATTCTCGGCTCCGCCTGCAGGAGAGGATCCCACCAGCTCCCAGTAGTCAGCCGCAAGCTCATGACCCCCAGGTGCCTGAGGGGAGAAGAGTTACCGGTATTGGAGCTCCTGCAAATTTTACGGCTCTGACTCACCGTTTTCCCCTCTGGCACTTCTTTGATGATACCCCACACAGTCACTGTGGCCTCGGTAGCAAGTGTCAGAGCATTGTATGTCAAACACTACAAGATGGAGGGAGGAGGGAAAAGGAGGAGAGAGGGGAGAGGAGACGAACGGGAGGGGATTAAATGAAGAGAAGAAGAAAGGGGAAGAGGGGGGCTAATGCAAGGTTAGCAAAAGCACATCTACTTGGTTGTCTGGAAGTGCTAATGATCAAGCTGGAAAACAAGAGAGGGTGGGCCCTACACCATTTCTACTTCCTCACTTGCTTATGTCACCTACCATCTTGTCTGTGAGTATGCACTGAAGGAACCCAGTTCCGTCACGTAACAGAAGGAACATGAGCACTTTCCCCTGCTGTCGTAGGCGGTGGACCCAACCACACACCCTCACCCTCACCCCTCGGTGGTCCTTGGCCTCCTTGATCTTGATCTGGGGGTGATGAGTGTGTGTGTGTGTGCGTGTGTGTGTGTGTGTGTGTGTGTGTATGCTGTGTGTGGTGCCATGACTGTTCACGATACATAGCCACATGAATGTACCCTACCTTCTTAGCAGGAGGGAGTGAAGGATCCTCTTTAATGACAACTGACTTGGCTTCTTCGAGGTTTTTTGCACGCTTCTCAGCATCCTGTCTCTGTGTGAGACCAGACGAGAGGTTGACATAAATGTTTCTAGCTTTTCACTCGTTCCCAGGCTCTCCCTGCTAAGGATGGGAGAGCTTGGGAACGAGGCCACATCTTGACTTCAGAGCTGGGTCTCACCAGTCTCTCTTCTGCCTCCTCCTGCTTGCACTGCTCCCGCACCCACACCTTCTTGACCTTCTTCAGCTGGCTCTGAGAGGCCTCAGCCCATTGCTATGGCAACAGAAATATCACACTGTCATGCAGAAGCTCCCCCTCATTCGTCAACAAGGGCATACCTCTCCTTCAGTTTTACTGTCGACATAAATTGTTGGAAAAGGCTCCTTTCCAGCTGCTCGCATTGCCTGTACAGTGCAAATCACAAATAATGAGGGGAGGAACTCTATCCAAACATTCCCACAGGAGACATCATAGCTATCTTGTGATCATCAAGTGTTACTATGACAACTAAGTGATGCTACTGCTTGTCCAACAGATTTCACCCCCATTTTCGACCACTAGTGCAGAAGGTACTACACATACAGATACATGTATGGCCTGCAGACGAGCGCATTAATCAGGATGGACTACTGTGATGGAAGACAGGAAGGTGGAACAATCCTTGATGACCTTTGACCCTGGTGACCTGTACATTAGGCCACACCAAATTGATTTCATGGTTCACAGACAGATCAGTCTCAAATTTTGACCAGGGTGGCAGGCAAAAAAAAAAAAAAGGTAAAAGATGAATATTATTAATCTTAATAAGCATTATCACATCAAATGCATAGGTGGCAGTCCCGGGTAGAAATCGACGTCCATAATTTACGTATTTTGACCGCTTTACCGCGTTCAAAGCGCTGTAGCATAGAACTACCGTTAAGGGCGGGGCTCATACGCGCTACGTAGACTTATTAGGTATTCATGCACCACTAACAGTTAATTTACATTTTTTTTCTGGATCCGTGAACCATGAAATCAATTTGGTATGGCCTTAGTAACCTAGTCTCGCAGCCGACTCTAATGTTTTCGTTAGTGTCAGGAAAATAATTGCTTGCTTCTCTACTTGAAATATGTAGTAATCAGCACTCGGTGTAATTATCTAGCCTCATACCCAGGCTATGTGGAAGGAGGAAAAGTGGATCAGGCCCAATTGCAGATGCTGTGCACTAAATGGAGCACTTGATTAGCATACCTGGAGGATTGTTTTGAATGGCTTTGTTTCAGATCCAGTTCCTGTAGCATCATCGCCACTCTCAGAGACATAGAGAGCTACACAGGACAAGAATAAAGGAGATAAACGCCATGAACCTCACACAGCATTGTGACAGTACTCAAACTTACCAGAACTAGACGTTTCACTCTCTTTGGAGGCCATTCTCCTCGTCTCTCTTGCTCTATTTTATTGTCCGGATTAGCGTCCCACAATGAACTTTGCCCAGCATATGCATACTACGCCGTGCGCATTGGATGTATGACGTCATCTCTGGCGCAATATGATTGGTTGGCTTCAAAAAATACCGGGAAATCCAATTTGAGAAACAGCTGCACCATACCAAGCCGAACACGCAGTTCCCCACACAGCTCTCACTTCGACACTTGAGTACGCAATGACTGCTGTACAGTCCTCTCCCTTCCATCAGTCTTCGCCGTTCAACCAGCGCGTACCCAGCTCCCCTGGTCTGTCCCCCTTTTTTGGCAAGCTGGCACCCCGCCGCACGCAGTCCCCCACGAACTCTCCAGCAGCACTGGTCCCAGAAGTGGGAGAGAGGGTGTTCACGGGAAGCCCACTCCTCAGGCAAATCCTCAAAGGTAGCTAAAAGTTAAGCTTATTCATAAGAGCAGCGCTGAAAATATGGTTACACAAAACATTTGATACAATCCCGTGAATGTTTTTGCAATACACCATGTTTACTGTTTCTTGCAGTTGGTCGCAAGCGACAGCTAGACCAAGAAGGCTCTCCTTCTCCCTCCATTGCCAGTGTCTCCAAGAGGTTTTGTGAGTCCTCGAGGGTTCCTACCACCAGTAACAGTGTCATTGTTGTAAGAAGAAAAGTGGACCCGAAGGCAACCAGTAAGCTGCCCCAAGAGAGTCCAGTGTATAGCAATACATTCTTTGCATAAGGCTTGTCCTGAGTCCTGTGTTGCACAATGGGCTATTCCATTAAATAGGAGCATACCCCTATATACCCTGAGATAGAAATTTTGCCTTATGGCACAGATGTTAGCACATGGATAAATTACTGCAACTTGCCTAGAACAAATTAATTATTTGTCAACATGGGGCGTATATCTCCATTTAACTCAATGCAGCTATTGCCTTTGCGTACATACTCAATGATTATACTGGCATCTCAACTTTTTAACATGCAGATCAGGCGCAGGTGGTGCCCAGTTACAACTCCCCAGTGCGTGCAGAAGACTCTGATGTGGTGGATATCAAGAGGAAACTCCCTGAGAGCAGTGAGGGGGTTAAACCACTAGATTTGTTCGCAGGAGATGACATCTTTGCCTGCCATGAGGAGTGATGCTGAGTGATTGACTACTTGACTATTGGTGTCTGCAGGGCTCACTGACAGCTGCAATCAATACTTTGATCATCCTGAAGGAATCATATATATAGCAGAAGCACAAATAACAGATTGATTGGCAACACAATATTATATATGCCATTCTGACTTTCAACAAGCTTTCATAGCAACCATGATGTATTAGAATAATAATACAGGTTTTGCTATGCATGTTGCAGCAACTCTTGTGCAAATTCATTCCATCTTTTCTGTCGTCTTCCCACATCAGTACACCTCTCTTCATACCTATAAAGGTAGTACGTTTAACTTGAGAAGATGAACTACAAAGCTAGTGATGAACAGTACTCACTTCAGTTTTATGAACGTAGCTAATTTCTTCTCCATTATTTCCATCATGGTAAGCTGCTCAGTAGTATTGTCCTCCGGTGAGTGTGGGGGAGGAGGAGTGGACCAGTAGGGGGTGAGGTGGGGAAGGGGACGGAGATGCATGCTGAAGAGGCTGGTATGCTGTAGAGTTTAGTACGTAATTATGACATCACAAACATCCCCCAGGCCTTTACATTGAAATTGTTAAAGGCGAACACATGGGCAAAATTGGTGCAAGGACTACGTATTGATTTCTACCCATGTACATTAGACAGGTGCTTACATTGGGTGTCACTTCTTGGTCCTGTGGTTTGCCTATATGTTACATGTGATCATGCAAGAAAATAACATTTGAGGACCATACATAATACCACTTCAGCACGTAGAACACACCTGCAATGAAGGCATAATCACCATCTCCACTGAATGTGCACGATGCATTGCACATTACAAATGACTGTGGTAATTTGAGTCTACAAAGAGCTTCTCTCTCCCTGAGGCTCCATAGCATGACAGAGCCATCACAGTGCAAAGAAGCAACCTAAATGGGTAGAAGTTAATAACACTACGATGCTGCATGTCTGATAGTTACATACACTTACAACAGATGGAAGCACTAGATTAGCTTTCAAAGATAATACTTCACTGCTGGAGTCATATCCACTTGAGGAAAAGAGACCAGCATACATCTCTTGCTGTCTAGATATCCTGCAGGCATTCAATTTCAGTTTCAACAGTTTATAAACAGATTATAGATCATCATTCTATGTACCTGTGACTGACTGAATAAGTGGTATCTTTGCTATGTCTGTGATCAGACGGAAGGACCAGCACCTCTCCTCGCTTTGTTCCCACGGCTAAGACAGGATTCATGGTGTCTCCTGGAAAAAACTCCATCACAGATATGCTGTCTGGTGGACTGATAGCAGATACAGCTTGAGTGCACAGGCCTACAATGGCATGATGGTCAACATTAGTTCAGTCATTCACGCATGTATACTCAGAGTATATACACTGTAACCTGTTCTCTGATTCCAAATGAGTACCACTCCACTCTGAAGACCAACAGCTAGGAGACCTCCATCAGCACTTACGATACTGCTGACAATAATGCTAGCTTGAGGATAGACTCTGTGTGGAACTGCAGCCCCTGAAATTAAGGTTGAAGAAGGAAGACAGCAGGACACCACAATTGATAAGCCCCTTGCAACATTCTTCTAATATTGTAACCTTGGTACCTTTGGTAGACTCTTTCAGGGAGTAGAACAGTAGCTGTGTGTGTTGATCCCACCAAACAGCCACGTCACATGGAGCAACTATGTTGTATAGAACACACCTGAACACAGCAGTCTTGCAAGTGATATGACATGCTCAAGTGACTAAGTCCTCACCTTGTCTCTTGCCATTCTTGTAGTAGAGAAAGTGGCATGTTGGATAACTAAGGGTGCAAACACATATTCATAATCACTTTCCCCTGTGAACTGTTTTAGGTGCTGCCTACCTTTGTTGAGAGTTGATCAGCTTTGGGTTTTCAGAGACAAAGTCTGCACGCTGGAAGATGAATGTTTTTCTTCGGCTCTCAAAGTACTTTTGTGTCAAGATATGGTGCTCTCCACTAGCTATGCTGTCCATACTGCCTGCAAAAGCACTTTAGGATATAAAAATTATAAAAAGCAGCTGAGCAAACTGTCATTGTGATAAGTGATACTTGCACACATTACCATCTTACATATGTTGTACCTTTGCAATGCAGTAGCTGGGTCATTAGCAGTGCATGGGGATGTAGGCTTCGGTGGACAAACAGTCAACACTAGCGAGGCCTTGGAGTATGCTGAATCTCCCTGCAGTTATAAAATAATTTATGATAACTTTTCAGCTGATTGGTGTTACATACTGTAGTCAGAAATTTGGATTTATTCTCGCTCTCTTGAAACATCTAAAACAACAATATAGCTTCTTAATCCACCACCTACCTCTTCTGGTTGGGACCCTACACTAGCATGGCTGCCGCTGGCCTCCACTCCAGCTGCTGCTGTTACTGAGACTTTAGTGAGAAATTCCTGTAGTTCCTTGTGCCAAGCATCGACTGGGAGCTGATAGACCTCAAGTTGGTAACCATCAGAAGCTTGAGGCAGACGGAAAACGTATGGGTTCAGAATAAAGACATGTGCGATAGAGAATGAAATATTAACTTGTGTACAACGTACAAAGTGTGGTTAAAGCCAAGTGAGTGCTGTTGGGTGAAATTGTGATGGATGTTTGCTTTTTCTCATCCTACAGTGATAAAAACAAACAGCTTGTATTATTGCATGTCACTATACAGTCTTATAACCTCACTCCCAGGCCTTCCCTCAGTGACTGTCAGTTTTTGATCTCTTGTAAGGCCACAGCGGGAAAATATCCCGTTTCTCATCCACCGCCCGCACAGACTTCCTGCACTTCTCAAAACACAATACATTTACTGCTTCCGCCTTTGGAAACATAGTATAAACTTGGCTGTGTCATTGTACAAACAGCTGCATTTTGCTGCGTTTTGCAGTTGTGTTTTGTTAATTCTGTGCCTGCCCGCACTGATTTTTAGCCATTTCCAGGATGAGAAACAGGGCTATTTCCCTGCTATGGCCTAAGTAGGCAAAAACGAGGCATAACCTCACTCCCAGGCCTTCCCTCAGTGACTGTCAGTTTTTGATCTCTTGTAAGTAGGCAAAAACGAGCCTGCTACAAGTGATCCAACACTGGAGGCAGGGAAGGCCTGGGAACCCTTGCAACCGTTGTACTTAATTGTGTGACACCAACCATGTCATACCTGTGTGGGAAAATCTGTCACATACACCAGACGAGACTGGATATATGCAAAGATTCTTACTCCTAAAAGGACAAAACAACAAAGCAAGTAAGACATCATAAAAAGTGCCGGGTCTCTTTCCTGCAGTTAGACAAGATCATTGATGGATAGTACTGTACCGTTTTGAAGCAGAACAGCGACAAAGTGCACATCTTTGCTGTACGCTGTCTCTAGTCTCATCACATCCACTCCCGCTCTCTGTACTAGCAGCTCCGCCCCTTTCTCCCCTTCCCTTGCACACAACACACTCAGCCCAGAGCTACCGCCAACAAACACCAACCCTCCTCTACCGCTGCTGATTGAATTTACTCCTTCAACAGCAGCTACCAAATGTGCATCGTTTGCTTCTGGAACCTTCACGCGAGCTCGCTCCTGTTCCCTTTGAATACTTCTCGCTTCAATTGCTTCCCACGCACCAGCAAACAACTCTCGTAATATTTCGTCGATCGCGCGAAATGGCTGCGGGAGACGGTCTATCCAGAGTGCAGGGTCGTTCAGAAACCCCCCAAGGTCTTCTTCAAGTTCGTCAGAATCATCACAGTGGTGCCTGTAACCTGGCTTGCAGCGATCCCTGTTGGATGCCATTTCCTTTAGTTATCGAGTTTCCATAGCAACGCACTAGCACACACGTCACAACACATACGAATGTTACTCCGTGTACTATACTACTGGCATGTAATGGTTACTCATGAATTCACAGTGAAGCTTTATGCGATGAGTGCAAGCAAACACGATCGAATGCAATATACTACAGAGAACTGGGGATTGAGCCACTATAAATAGTATTTGAGAGTTTGGTCATCCAACGGCTGCAGCTGCCATTACTCTGCTGGCTCTGTTGTCCCACCACTCTCCTCCTTGCTCTTCTTACTGCCAGACACTATGTCATCAATGCGTAGCAACAAGATGGCAGTCTGGAGAGGGAGACAAAACTGAACTTTACTCTGGAATAGGACATTACAGTACAAACATAGCTAGCTACATACCCATACATGTATTTCTAAATAGACTCGTAGTGAATTGTACGTACCTCAATGGCCGTCTTGAATGTCTGCACCTTCACAGAGAGAGGCTCCCACACTTCCAGCTCTCTCATGTCGGCTATCACTCCCCTGTCTCCGTCTACCCCCCATGTGATGTTGCCTTCTGCTGCATGCTTTGCCTGGGATGAGGAATTAGGTACAAAGCAAATCTCCATCGTCATGAGAATTCTGACCACGTATAGACCGTTTAGTGCTATACAATCATGCCAATACAAAGGTGCTAGTACATGCATTGGCATTGCTATGGCAATAGTACACAAGACCAGTTGCCATGGAAACTGATAACATCCCAGTAACTCACTCTGAGTGTGGTAAGCACACGTATGGTGTTGGCTCCACAGTTCTGCAGGAGAGTGCGAGGGATCACCTCCAGTGCCTTGCTTACAGCACGGTACGGCCACTGCTGCACTCCTGCCACACTCTTTGCCCGCTCATTGAGGGCCTGTGCCAGGGCCATTTCTGTTGCCCCGCCCCCTGGGACCAGGTAGGGGTCTGTGACTATGTTCCTTGCTACCTGCATTGCATCTTGGAGATTGCGATCCACCTGGGAGGGGGGGAGGGAGGGAGGAGAAGGAGGGAGCGGAGAAGGGAGAGGGGAGAGAGGAGAGAGGAGGGAGAGATGGAAGGAGGGCTCATAAACTTCCACCCACTTTCTGTCACACACACACACACACACACCTGGGAGGGGGGAAGGGAAGAGAGGGAGGGAGAGGGAGAAGAGAGGGAAGGAGGGAGGGTGGAGGAAATGAAGAGAGAGAGGAGAGAAGAGGGAGAGAGGAAGGAGAGATGGAAGGAGGGCTCATAAACTTCCACCCACCTTCTATCACACACACACACACACACACACACACACCTCATGGAGGATGTCCTTGCTTGCTCCCCGTAGCACGATGGTGCAAGCTTTGGGCTCCCGACACTCCACAAGGTACGTGAAGTATTCATCCCCAATCTTCCGCACCTCAAAAAGACCACACCCAGTTCCAATGTCCGATTCTTTCACTTCATCTGTACGATTACATATTGTAGCCCCACATGCCCTGTGTGTGGTGTGCATGTGTGTGGTGTGTGTGTGCATGGTGTGTGCATGCATGCCCATGTGTGTGTCAAAGGAGCTAAAACTCATTCCATTAACTGGAATGGAGACTCAGGAATGAAGACTCCAGAATGGAGACTCAGGAATGGAGTTTTTGTTATTGCATTACTTGGCGATTCTGTTGTTGTCAGTCTTCTTGACCCTCCTGATAGCAGTGATGTTTTGCTTCATGAGAAAGTGCTGGGCAAGGTCTGCAGAGGAAGACATCATCTGACACTCCTCTAAAGATAAATGATCCCACAAGATATTACCTGATACTCCTTTCTCAGTGATGACTAAGTCTGGCTTCAAGCTGATAATGTCATTGCATATCTTTTGAACGTAATCCTCCTCCAGCTGTAACAGCTTGGCAAAGTCTTGCTCACCGGACACTTCCACATTGGTCTGTCGGGAAGGGGGGAACAGAACAGGAGAAAGGAGAGAGAGAGGAAGGGTGGAATCAAGTGGCTGGGAAGCTCTATTATGAAAGTGGTAAACTTGAACCAGTTGCCAAGGGTCTTGTGTGTGTGTGTGTGTGTGTGTGTGTGTGTGTGTGTGTGTGTGTGTGTGTGTGTGTGTGTGTGTGTGTGTGTGTGTGTGTGTGTGTGTGTGTGTGTGTGTGTGTGTGTGTGTGTGTGTGTGTGTGTGTGTGTGATGGTGAAGGCAGTCGTACCTGGCTCTCTCCTTTCTTGTACTCCAGAGGACAGTCCAAAAGAAGAATCTTCGGGTTCTCAATTCGCCTGCAGAACAAACACATTAACACACAGTCACTCCATCAGAACAGGTGCGGGGAAGGAAGTTCCCACAGGCCACACCTTCGCATCCGTGGGTGGGTAACGTCTTTGTTGAGCATGACACCGCGAAGCACCTCAGATTCCTCTATCGACCCTCCAGGTACCTGCATACAACCATAGCAACAGAGATGGTAGGGGGAACAGTCACACAAGTCACAATCAGGGATACCTTCTCCATCTTAGCATAACGTTTGATGTCAATCTCCTTCCTCCCCCCTGTCTCCTCGGCCACCATCTGCACTGCATCCAGAGCCATCCCACATGCCAAGTCCGCCCTGAAACAACATAACGCTAACTCAAATCCCCTCACCCCCAAATCCCCTCACTGTAACTCCCACACAAACTGTTGCACACACCATTTCTTGATAAACTTTGTGCTGATGCTGCTCCTGACTATCTTCATCATCTCCTCTCTCTTGGTCACGTCCACTGCAACACTGCAACACACGATATAGTATGACGTCATCAGTTGTATAATACCAGTGTAGCACACAATATAGTATGACGTCATCAGTTGTATAATACCAGTGTAGCACACAATATAGTATGATGTCATCAGTTGTATAATACCAGTGTAGCACACAATATAGTATGATGTCATCAGTTGTATAACACCAGTGTAGCACACAATATAGCATGACGTCATTGGTTGTATAACACCAGTGTAGCACACAATATGACGTCATCGGTCAGTACAATACCACTGTAATACACAGATGGTCAGTTAAAATACTTCCATCAGTGCAACAAATGTCCAAACAAAAAAACCAACTACATATTAAGTAGTACTACACTGCAGAACCTGTGTGTGTGCCAAACTACGGAACAATTTCCCTATGCACGGTATGTACACATAAACTAAATATGCATGTCGTTAGGTGCATACCACACTAAGCATAGAAATATCGCTATCCTCCTCCTTCCCTGATCATCACCTTATCTTCTCCTTGGTGATGGTGAGTATGTCATCCAGTGCTTGTCGGTATGCTGCGATGATGGTTGTCGGGTGCATCTGCTGACCAAGAAAGGGCTCAGCAGCAGACAGCATCTCACCAGCTAGTCAGAGAGAAATTGGTCTTCATCTACACACACAATCAGCTTCAACGCCTGATTGGCTGAGATCACATAAACTGGGTACATGTGGGATGTTCTCCTACGTACCTAGTATGATAACAGAGGTAGTTCCATCCCCCACTTCCTCGTCCTGGGTTCGACTGATCTCAATCATAGTCTTGGCTGCTGGGTGTTGTACTTGGATCTGTGTGTGTGTGTGTGTGTGTGTGTGTATGTGTGTGTGTGTGTGTGTGTGTGTGTGTGTGTGTGAGGAGGAGGGGAGGAGGTAAATCTGAGAAAGCCTCAGAGATACGCATATTTCCTGCTCAGTAAAAGTTCTATTTTCCACTCACCTCCCTGAGGATGGCATTACCGTCGTTGGTCATCACAATACCTCCCATGGGGTCCATCAGCATCTGAAGAGAGGGGGAACATAGATGCAGCAAAGTTCAAAGTTTACGTGCACAGAACACATCCCTCACCTTCAGCATTGCTCTTGGTCCAAGACATGTTCGGATCACTTCAGCTATCGTCTGCAGTCAAACATGCCAAAACTACTTTACACAACATGACAGACTAGATCAAGCAAATCATGCAGGCATCAGCTAATGTTGAAATTGAGACTTCATCCTGAAGAAGTCAGTTTTGTGAAGTTGAATTCTCACATGAAAAGTTGGAGAGGGTTAGTCTTGCAAAGCTGAGTCTGGCTTCACAAGACTCAGAAGTGGGTGGTAGTCTCGCAGGCCAGACTCTCAAACACATAACATAAAACAGCTACACACACGCTACAAACCTTTGCTGCCTCAATATTCCCAATCTGAGCCCTTTTTCCACTCTCCCTCCTTGTGTTGGGGTCTGCAGAAGTCAAGACCACAGCGTGCATACAACCATCTCATTCAAATTGACATCACCCAGCTAGGGTTCCAGAAAACTATCCCTTTTGCCTGATCACTGGGAGAAACACTTTAATGTAAACTGCTACTCACTCAATACAAGAACTGGTGTAGCCATCTCGAGATCTCGAACCAGTCGCTCCACGTGTTCAAAGACCTATTGCGCATGCGCAGTTTTCTCCGTTCTTTTGCTAGCCAAGTGAAGATCAGGTGGAGGTGGGTGGTGAAGTTTACCATACTCTTATAAGACAATCCATCCGTCTTGTGGGCTTCAATGTTGATTTTGAGGTCGGACGGTTGTTCCTTTTCTCCCCAGTCGCCATGGCTCCGCAGTACGAGATGGCGGTGGGCCTGAAGAAAGGCCACAAGGTCACCAAACTAAGCCAGAAGCCCAGGCCGTCAAGAAGACGAGGGGTAAGGTGTGGGAAGAAGAAAAGCTTTAGAGGAAGGTGTTGGGGACTTGAAACCTTTATAGACCCCTTCTCCATGCGTGAGCTGGGTGGGGTCTGGGCACGAGACGATAAATCAAGGGTAGTCACTTATGTGTAGTCTGTGAAGCATTTGCGCAAGATTCTTGGTGAAAATTGCGCTTGATTGATGGACAAAGCTCTTCATTGGTTGATTTACAGTGGTTCAAAGGACAATTGGTAACTGTACCTCCTTAGTTACTTGATCACTTGATCCATTTTGTTCCTGTTCGCAAATGCTTCTACAGGCAATGGGCAAGTGACAACACATCCTGTATGAGATAGACAAATATCCATTTATTGATCAATAATTTATTTTCCCAGTACCTCAGTAAGCGTGTCAAGTTTGTTCGTGACGTGGTGAGGGAAGTGTGTGGACTGGCACCCTATGAGAAGAGGATGATAGAATTGCTCAAGGTCCAGAGAGACAAGAGGGCACTCAAGTTCGCAAAGAAGAGAGTAAGCTGTAGTGGACAATACTGAAAGATGTTTTTACCCTCAGACTTACAAAAATGCACGGTGGGACCCTAACACTCCTAGTGGATCAACTCAAGCCTTGTGCCCATTGGTCTGTTTCTTGCAGTGAAAACTGGATAGGACCTGATTTACACTCAGGGGGGATAGGACAAGCTCAGAGTATCACTTGACTGCAAGGTCATTAATTGCATTCCTGAGCCAATTAAGTGCACTAAAACTGCATTTATCTTCCATGTTGATTTTGGTTTGGGGATCAATCCGGGTTCAATTTCTGTTTATCATCACAGATCTATTTGCAAGCTTCCATTGTCCAACTTTAGAATATGAATTTTGTGCACACAAGCTTGTCCTATCCCCCCTGATTTATACTCATTGTGGTAGACATTTGGCATAACACTCAAGCTCCTCTGTTAACAGTAGAGTAGGTCACCTTACCCTAATAGAGGGTGTGCATTTACGTCATCGCATCATAGCAACCGTTGCTATGCTGCCATCTTGATAGGCAAAATGGACATTTTTTTAATGGGACTTGAGTACTAGCGCGTCAAACTTTCTGTGCTAGCAGTGATCCATCCTACAAGTAGCATTCCTTTCTTGTAACTGTCTTTACTAGATCTCTGCACATTATAAAGTTGAAGCTAAACGCATGCTCCGTACCTCGAAGCGAGCTCGTAGAACAGGCCTCACTGTACATTTTCCCTATTCATTGCCTCTCAAGATGGCGGCACATATACGGAAGTACGCGGAAATATGCAGAAATTGCCTACAGCTGACGTCACATGCACGCCCTCTATAGTGATGTTCATAGCTATTTTGTAGCCAAAGATCAACAGCATGTTACCATAACATTTCAACACCCTTTGGTTCCACCATGTTACAATAAGTGACTTACCGTAACACGTGCCAGTCAGAGTCTGTGTCATGTATCATCACACTGATGTGGCAACCCTTCCTTCAGCTGGGAGGCCATCGCAGAGGGAAGAAGAAGAGAGAAGAGATGCAGTTTGTGCTCCAGGCCATGCGCAAGGGACAACAGTAACTCTCTTCTTGCTCACTCTTTTGTACATGTCATCAAAATTTACCATCAAAAATTTGTCATGATGTATATTAAATCGTGTGTACTAGAGCTGACCACACCTCTTCATTGCAGCTTAGTAACGCGTGTATATACAAATATGTCATGAATTTTCGCAGTCGAAAAACTACAACTTGTTCGACCGTCATGAAAGTATCTGTCGTACAAGCCGTACTTGCGCTGCTACTGGTCGGCAGCTGCAGTGCGGATTCTTTAGCAGCGCGCAGTTTCGACGTTACGCGACATTTCGGCCTGTCCGCAAACTCCACCTGCGGCGGGGATCCGCCCACTCTGTTCGAGGACCAGAACGCGCCTGGAGTGCCGCTCAACTGCACGGCGGGGGAGTACGAGGTTCGCCTCGCGCTGGACGGCGACTCGAACACCCGCTGGCAGTCCGCAACCGGAGACACACCCGTGACTCTGACCTTCTCGCTGCAGCAGGTAGGGCATACTAAGAAGGGGGAGGGGCTGACTGTGGGTGGTACAGTTAGTCTCGCAAGCCAGACCCAACCAACCCCAGCGCGGATCGCTTTCAGTATCACGCACGGGGAAGGAAGGGTTAGGGTTAAGGTTAGTACAGTCACTCCTCTGACCAGCGTAAACTGTTTGTGTGTCTGCTTTTCTGCATGATCAATGAATTTCTGCAGGCGTCCCTTGCAATCGAACTAGTTGCTGTTCACCTACAAGTGAGCACTGCTCTTCCAGAACTCCTTCTCCTTGAAGTGCAAACCAGAGATGGAGGTGGTTTCACTCTGGCTCAAGTCTACACCGCTGATCCTGTATCCAGCTGCCCAGAGTATACTGCTCAGGCGATACCCTGCTCTGCGTACGAGAACCTCACGACTGTCATTGTGTGCCCCGTCAACTTTTCTGGGGTAAAATAGATTTATCAGGCATCCACATTTTGCTGCTAAGGTTGAGTGTGTTTCTTTACTGTTTGCAGCCTGTCTCACAGTTCCGGTTCACAGCGTCAAGTTTTCCATCACAGCTGAATGCATCGGTATGTGGTACAGTGGATAGCATCATGTCCTGGTTGCTTTTACCGACTATAAACACATCACTCTCTTCTCTCCTCCTCTTTCAGATGCAGTACATGACATTGAATGAGGCAACCATCTTGGGACGGGTGATAGACGGGTTCTTTGTGCGTTCTCTTCATCACATCTCTGTGGAGGGAGAGGAAGGGCGAAATGTGGACACGAGAGAAGTTGTGCAAACTGCCACAGATGAAGCTCAGTTTCCAGGTTTCAGCTTCCGTGGCTATGCTGTCCTTCAGTTCAGCAGTTCACAACGGGTATGGTTGAGGATAAACCGGTTTGCTCCTAATGCCTTCCACTGACTGTAACATATCTCTCTCTTTTTAGGAGATGGTGCAATGGATGTTCCCCTCACTCCCAGCAGCTTCTCGGTATCAGCTAGTGTTCCGTTATGGCAACTCTGGCACAAGCCGAACTCTTGGTGCAACGATAATGCAGGGAAGCCGAATGTACAATGCACGTCTACTCCTCGTAGGTGGCTGCAGTCCTCCTTGCTACGCTACACTCACCAATGCAAGCAATGTCAACCAAGCAGCCGAGTTTGAACTGAGCAACGGTCCTCTGACAGTCACCATGACACTCTCCTCTGTGAACTTTGTTCTGGTAGGCCCGGCTCTCTTGCTGCATGACACTAATAGTAGAATATATGATTGTCATGTGGAACTGTGAGTAACCATGGTGATTCTGTCATATTTGGACTACTTTGGGATCCTTATTTGCAAAGATACAACTTCATGGGTTTTGGCAGTAGCAAACTATACATAGTAGTTCAGATTTTTCCTTCCTCCAATCTTCGTCATAAACTCATTTTGTGATGCTTTAGCACAAGTTAACAAATTGCAGCAGTATTCGTCATTTAGTAGGTTACTGAAACTGTATTTTGTTTCTTCATCACCAGGATTCTATCATTGCCATCCCGGAGCATTTCTATGCTCCTACGACCCTTGCTGATGCTGGGAGGTTCACACAAAATTGTGGCATATCATCTGGCTCCCTAGGGTGAGTGGTAGCTGATAACTGTGACATCCTCTCCGACTCTGGTATCAACTGAAGTTTGCCTCTCATGTGTAGCCTCATCCCCAGGCCCTTACCGGCTTTCTATCTGTCACTTCCAGTCCTGCAAGTGACAGATAGCTAGGTAGGGACCTGGGAATGAGGCTACTTTATGTGCAAGGAACAGGCACTCCTGTTTACCAAGTGTGGAGTAAAAAATGATATTGGTTTATCTGGATTTCAGCCGGGGGACGGTGGATGAAGCCTTCTGTCTTGAGAGTGCAGTACAGCTTTCAGCTGAGTTCTACAGTGCCACTTATGGTATGCAGAAGTAATGATATTCATGATCAATAGCACTTGGTATACATCACTCTTTGGGTCCCGGACAATGATTATACTCATTTGTCTTCCCCCTAGCCTGTGACTGCCCCAATGGCTCAGTGTGTGAAGAATATGGCGGGCAGTGTCCCTGCATGGCAGCTGCCGATGGCTTTATCAACATCACTGGACGACAGTGCAACCTCTGCTCCTTCCTCAACTACCTTACTCCTCAGGGATGTACAGGTATATACAATACTGCCCCACCCCTTGTGTATAGAGCAATGTGCAGCCCCACCCCTTTGTGCATGTGTATTAAGCAATGTGCAGCCCCACCCCTTGTGTATAGAGCAATGTGCAGCCCCACCCCTTTGTGCATGTGTATTAAGCAATGTGCAGCCCCACCCCTTGTGTATAGAGCAATGTGCAGCCCCACCTCTTTGTGCATAGAGCAATGTGCAGCCCCACCTCTTTGTGCATGTGTATTAAGCAATGTGCAGCCCCACCCCTTGTGTATAGAACAATGTGCAGCCCCACCCCTTGTGTATAGAGCAATGTGCAGCCCCACCTCTTTGTGCATAGAGCAATGTGCAGCCCCACCTCTTTGTGCATGTGTATAGAGCAATGTGCAGCCCCACCCCTTGTGTATAGAGCAATGTGCAGCCCCACTCCTTGTGTATAGAGCAATGTGCAGCCCCACCTCTTTGTGCATGTGCATAGAGCAATGTGCAGCCCCACCCCTTTGTGCATGTGTGTTAAGCAATGTCCAGCCCCACTCCCTGTGTATAGAGCAATGTGCAGCCCCACCCCTTTGTGCGTGTGTTAAGCAATGTGCAGCCCCACTCCTTGTGTATAGAGCAATGTGCAGCCCCACATCTTTGTGCATGTGTATAGAGCAATGTGCAGCCCCACCTCTTTGTGTATAGAGCAATGTGCAGCCCCACCTCTTTGTGCATGTGTATAGAGCAATGTGCAGCCCCACCCCTTTGTGCATGTGTATAGAGCAATGTGCAGCCCCACAAGGTGCCCCCTATCTGAAAGCTCACATTTTACAATGCACTCTCATGTACTACAGCCTGTGGTTGCTCAAATCCGCTGGAGGATTGTGACGTCACCACTGGTCAGTGTTCCTGTCGTCCTCTTGTCATGGGCAGAACTTGTGATCGTTGTGAGGTGAACAGCTTTGGTGACCCCAACCTGGGATGCATGGTGAGTAGAAGAAACTGTCGATCTCACCACGAGTTTGCCTCAGATGAACTCTCCACAATGGCTTTATATTGCGTGTGACTGTAAGCTGCATTTGTGTTCTTCTGCAGCCTTGTGCTTGCAACTCCACTGGCACTGTGGGTACATGCAACCAGACATCTGGAGAGTGCACGTATGTTGCCACTGATCTGATATGAACTTTAACCTTATGCAATATTACTTATACTCCCAGTAATTAGAAATAGTGCATTGTATGTTGTAATGTTTTGTGATATTTCTGTTGTCTTTCTTTTTTCTCTCGTCTCTTTCTTCTCCCCCTTCCCTCTCTTCTCTTTCCCCTCTCTTCCCCTCCCTCCCTTTCCCTCGACTCATTCCCCCACTTCCAGCTGCAAGCCAGGTGTGATGGGTCATCTTTGTGACCTGTGCATGGAGGGAACCTACAACTTCTCCTCAGCAGGGTGTGCACCGTGTGAGTGTGACACTGTGGGGAGTGTGTCCGCCAACTGCAGTGATGAGGGACAATGCCAGTGCAAGGTGCACACACACACACGCACACACACATGCACGTACGCACGCACACGCACGCACACACACACACACACACACACACACACACACACACACACACACACACACACACACACACACACACACACACACACACACACACACACACACACACACACACACACACACGCGCGCGCGCGCGCGCACACGCACACGCACACGTACACGCACATGCACACACCTTTCCACACTAATATTCCTCCCTCCCTCCCTCCCTCCCTCCCTCCCAGCCTGGAGTCACTGGTCTCAAGTGTTCCGAGTGCCTCCCTGGCTTCTACTTTTTATCAGACACTGGCTGCCTCCTTTGCAACTGCTCCGGCCGAAGCTCCATTTGCCAGCAAGACCCCGTCTCTCTTCCCACCATTCCATCAGAACAGTGCAGCTGCCCCCAGCCCTACGTGGGTGACTCGTGTGAGGGATGTGTCCCTGGGTTCTTTCTCTCTGCCGCCACCGGGGACTGTGAATCATGCCAGTGCAATGGCCGGGCCCTGACCTGCACCCCAGACAATGGCACATGCATTGTGAGCTGCAGACATGCTATAGTTTACTGAATTTTACTGTAGTTCAACCCTCAAGTTGAGCTCTATGCTGTATAACTAAGAAATGTAAGGTATTGTCTGAGGTACGATGCTAATAAAATGGCCTAGGTTGAACCTTGGAAATTTGTTGTGCATGTGAGAAGCCTTTATTGCTTATTTAAGTACTATCTTTGTAGATAGGTTTAGCCACGCCCCCCTCCCTCAGTTTGCAAAGTGGCATAGCACAATTTAGAGTGTAGAAGTAGAGGTTTGTTTCGATTTCACTTCGTTCCCAGGCAAGTGGCGGAAACCCAAGCGGGGCCTGGGAACGAGACTAGTACGTGTCATTTAGAGAGATGATGAAATGTGGTGTGTGGTCTTCCTCTTGTAGGGCTGCACCAACAACACTAGGGGGGACCGCTGTGAGCTGTGTCAGGAAGGGTACTATGATGCAGACACAAGTACCTCGCTCCTTTGCCGTCCCTGCCCCTGCAACATTGTCACTGCCATGAAGTGAGTGATGAGGAGAAGGGAGGGAGGGAGGGAGGGATGGATGGATGGATGGATTAAGTGACAGAGGAAGGACAAGGAAGGAGAGAGGAAATGTGGCAAGTAGGAACACTCCACAGACTCTCCTTCTTCTCCCCTCCTCTCCCCCTCACGCAGCACATCATGCACACCAGACACCTCTGGGAGTCCGGTCTGCTACTGTCGGCCAGGTCACGAAGGATCCCTCTGTGACTCCTGCTCCCCGGGGTTCTTTGGCCAACCTCCCAACTTCCGCTGCACCCAGTGCGACTGCAACGGGAACATTGACCCTTCCGTCCCTGGGTCATGTGATATGTCCACAGGGGTGTGTCGCCTCTGCGTCAACAACACCATCGGCGACGAGTGCGAGCGCTGTGCACCCGGCTTCTTCGGAGATGCCACTGCACAAAACTGCACATGTGAGATAATACACATAATTATATAGAGTATTCATATGATAGCAGATGATTCATCACAATTGCTCAATCATATTGTACTGGTATTAGGAAGGGTAAAATTATATTTTGGAGGGCAAGCTATCCGTTGATGAATTTAAGCTCCAACATACCTCAGACAGAGTTTGTTGAACAATATTTTATTTTATAATTTTATATATGAACAATATTTCTGTTGATGCATTTAGCCTGTGCCTGCCTGCCGGACGGCTCAGATAGCTCCCTGTGTGACAGTTCCACCGGACAGTGTTCATGTTTGCCGGGGGTCAACGGACAGCGATGTGAACAGTGCATGGTAGGAAATACAGAAACTCACCGAATTGAAGATTAGAAAATAGAAAACCAGAGTTGCGTAGTTACATACTGAGCTGGAGTGCCTCCCCCCCCCTCCTTTCCTTCCTCTCCCCTCCTCCCTCCTCCCTCCTCCCTCCTCCCTCCTCCCTCCTCCCTCCTCCCTCCTCCCTCCTCCCTCCTCCCTCCTCCCTCCTCCCTCCTCCCTCCTCCCTCCTCCCTCCTCCCTCCTCCCTCCTCCCTACTCCCTCCTTCCTCCTCCCTCCTCCCTCCTCCCTCCTCCCTCCTCCCTCCTCCCTCCTCCCTCCTCCCTCCTCCCTCCTCCCTCCTCCCTCCTCCCTCCTCCCTCCTCCCTCCTCCCTACTCCCTCCTCCCTCCCCTAACCCTCCTCCCTCCACCCTCCTCCCTCCCCCCTCCTCTCCCCCCACCCACACACAGCCTGGGTTCTGGAACTTCACGGCAGGAGTGGGGTGTGAGCCGTGCGTCTGTGGTGTCCGCAGTGCTAACAACGAGTGTAACATGGAGACAGGGGCCTGCACCTGCATGGTGGGGGTGGGAGGGGCCGACTGCAGCTTCTGTCTGCCCGGGTTCTTCAACTTCTCCAATGGCTGCACAGGTAACAAATGTCCCCTTTCTTCGTGTGTGTGTGTGTGTGTGTGTGTGTGTGTGTGTGTGTGTGTGTGTGTGTGTGTGTGTGTGGGAAGGAGAGGTGAGGATAAATATGCACTATGAAATATTAATCCATGCAAGTATAATACCACAATTCCTGCAATGTACCTATCACTCACACCACCATTAGTCATATTTATTGCACTGTGGAAGTATTTCTGTATAGGATTAAACCTAGTGATGTCATCATTACACACAGCTTGTGGGTGTGGCATTGGTGCAATGAGTGACATCTGCAGTGAAGAGGGGGAGTGCTACTGCCAGCCCGGTGCCGTAGGTCCCAAGTGTGACACCTGCGATACCTTCCACACGACTCTGACCTCAGCTGGCTGTGAGCCGTGTGGAGAGTGCGAACAGATGCTACGGACACAGCTACAGGGAGCACAGAGCACACTCAATGTCACCATGCAAGACACAGACATGTTCGGGATGTTACTTGATGCTGACACGAGGGGATTTGCGCGGGTGAGTGTGGAGATGACAGAGATTGAATCAAACATCTCGGCCACAAGGGGTTACCTGAACGTGCTAGAGGCCCGTCTGGCGGACATTGGTGGAAATGTCTCTATCTTCAACAACACAGCTGAGAACACTTCTGCTCGGGTAGGCAACAGAATTTGTAGAATTTTTCTAATTTTCCGTTTCAGAATGTGGTCCCTATAAACTAACTCAATGGTTGAATTCATCTCCTCTCTTGTTCGTAGGTTGATGCTGCCACGATGCGTGCCAACATGCTGATTTCCTATGCAGACATTGTGAACAACCATGTAATGCAGCTGTACAACAGAGCACAGAACGCCGCCACGGAAGTTATTTGGTTGAACAACTCCTTGGCCTCAGTCACAACCACCCTGCAGATGCAGGCTGCACAAGCAGCTGCCATTGAGAGCAACATTACAGCTGTGGCATCTCAGTACATTGGCAGGAACTTTTCCGACCACTTGGAGAGGGCAAGAGTTGTTTTGCCTCAGGCAGAGTCTGTGAATTCAGACGCTCAATCTTATCTCTCACTGGCCCAAATTCAGCAGAATCAGACCATAACTCTTGCTGCAACTGTTGAAAACATTTCTGCATCGACTGACTCTGTTGCTCTGGCGATTAATGTAACACAGCAAGTGCTTGATGAGGTGGAAGATAGCCTCCGACAAGCCTCGATCATCTGTGCTCAGGTTGCATCAGATGTGTCAACCATTGAAGCCACGGTGAATTTTGCCTTCACCTCTCTCGATAACGTGGAGGAGACAATAACACAGTCCCAGGGAGGTCTCATCCTGGCCCAAGATGACATTCCTGCTCTGATCTCGTTGCTGGGTCAGGAAGGAGGAGGGTCTGGACTGGGAGTGACCCTAGGGATCGGCTCAGGGGTTGGCTCAGGGGTTGGCTCAGAGGTCAGAGATGTGCAGCCATCAACTGTGTCAGAGGGTGTGTCTGTCCTGCGTGCAGCTGTGGAGGCACTGAGTAGGAGGGTAGATCAGTGTGCAGGGAACATTACGAGTGCAGAGCAACACGCTACCTACCTGGAGGCTCTGGCAGCCAACATATCCAGGTGAGAGAAACAGCTGAGAATGTTTGCTGGAAGAAAAGTAGACTGCAGCAGCCGTATAAATACATGTATAGTTGCCATAGTGATCAAAATCTAGGCTATAATAAATGGAGCAGTTCCCACCCACTTGTCTTGATAAAAGGGTTGCTATGGCAATGGCTATACCAAGTAACAATTACACAATAGAATTAAACTTTATCGATGTAATAATTATTAAAATCATTTTTTCCTGATATCGAGAAACAAACCTAATTTCTCACCTTCCATTAACTACACCACCATGCTTTTCCTCCATGTGTGTACTCCTCACAGCGTCCTGAATGCCAGTCTAGACATGCAACGTCCTGCTGTGGGTGCCATTTTGAACTACACTGTCGCTATCGACATCATCAACCAGGCCCTCACCCTTACCTCCATGACTAACACCACTATCCGTGCCCTCCTGGAGAGCGTGATGGTGGATGAGTTACAGTTTGCCTCCTCTCTCCTCACTACCTCCGAGGCACTGCTAATGATGGCTCAGCAAGCCAACATCTCTGTCACCCGTCTCCTGCAAGACGTGTCCACTGCCCGGTCCCAGGTCATGCTGGCTGCAAACCGGAGTGAAGATGTTGCGCAGCTGGCTGTCTCTTTGGCGGCAGACGTGGAACAGCTGAGGATGGCAGCTGGTGAGACACCTAGCCGGTCCTAATTAGGGGTTGCTGGTGGAGCAGGCTGCATGACCAGCTTGTAACCTGTTTGACTGGTTTACAAACTATTTACATTAATTTGGCTATATATATATTTACATTTTATCCTCAGGTATGACGATCCGTGATGTGTCACAATTGTTGTCAAGAAGAGTGGGGCAGCTGGAGATTGTGAACAGCACACACGCTACTATCACATTGATTGCCATGGACCTCCTGACCAATGTCACCATGTCACAGACTGAGGTGGACAACGCTCAACAGGTGAACTGCCAAACCTTAATACTGACGTTGTACCTTCTAATCTCTCTCCCTCCCTCCCTCCCTCCCTCCCTCCCTCCCTCCCTCGCACATTGCAGATGTTCAATGAGGCAGATTCTGCCCTCGACGATGCAAACCTCACTGCCTTGGCTGCCCTTCAGGCCACCACACAACGCTCCACCATCCTCACCAACATTAACCAGAGTGCCTCTGCTAATGTAGTCCAGCTGGCAGCCCTCAATGCCTCCATTGATACTCTCATGGCACAGCTGCAGGAAGCAATGCAGGCAGCTGCTTCTGTGAGCTTACATTGCTTCAGCATCTACGTACAGTATCTCATTACCAGCCTTCATCCTTTCTCTTGAACCCACTTACCTCAACCCCCCTTCCCCAACTTTCTCTCCCTTCTCTCTCTCCTTCCTTCCCTTCCCCCCACCCCCCTTCCCCTTTCTCCTCTAGATCGATGTCGCCTTGAGATTTTATGGAAACTCCAGTTTGGGCTATAGTGTGCCTGCGCAAGCCACGGACGACTCCACAAGTATCTCGCTCGTCTTTCAGCCCTCTGATGCCAGCAGCGGGGTCATGCTGCACACAACGAGTGAGGTAGGAGGAGAGTCGCTGGGACTACGGCTCTCCAATGGCAGTGTACAATTTGAGTTCGACAATGGGAGACTGCTCAGCAGTCCCAGTGGATCGGTCCAACGTGATCGCTGGTACCAACTGTATGCCACGAGGTCAGCTGTGAGCGATTGATTAAGAGTTTGTGGGCTAGTCCCGGTCTTTGTCAAGTCATTCTTTTTGTTTTGCTATCAGAATCTTCTGACTTACAGTATGAATTAAGAAATAGAACTTATTTTATACCTCTGTTCTTCTCCTCTCCTCTCTCCTCCTCTCCAACACATGCACCCCCCACACACGCACCACAGGGAGGGAAGAATGACGCTGCTTTCAGTCAGCCCTCTCCAGGGAGGCTCCATCTACACCACGATGGGGTCATCCCCCCTTTCTCCCTTTGTCCTCTCCACATCCGACACCCTCTACCTGGGCGGAATACCCGATACCTTGGTACAGCTGCATTACCATAACTGCACACCATATTAGGATAGAGCGTAGGAGAAAGGCATGGGTTGCATGGTTTCCAGCTGCATGCACACACTTGTACTTTTCTGCCTGATCCCTCCGTTTTGTATCATCCTTCCATTGGCCATGTTTTCAGCTTCCGTTCATCTGACTACGTCTTCTTCGTTAAATTTGCAGGTGGTGTCTGATGGGTATGAGGGTTGTCTTGATCGTGTTGTTGTCAACAACGCTCAGCTCTCTTTGTCATTACCAGACGAGAGGAACGAAACACTAACATTCTGTGGACCAAGGTAGACTCAAACCCTGTCTCATTCCCAGACCCCCATTCCTCCTTGGGAGTCTGGGAATGAAACTGCATGGATAGACATAACAAAATGTGCAGCTATCGTACTCTTTGTTATAGCTTACCCTCAACCTCCCCACCCTCTCTCTCTCTCCTCAAGGCCCCCGGCTGAGACTCCAAGAGCTTTTGAAACTGGTGTGTGGCTGCAGGGAGCTGGTAGCTTCCTCAGCTTGTCCCCTCCCTCCTCCCCCCTCGTGCTGCAATCCTCAGAGTTGCAGGTCCAGGTGGCCTTCCGTACCTTCTCCCCTAACGGCCTTCTCCTCCAAATGTTTGGAGTGGTGGACATGATGCAATACCTCTCTCTCTCTCTGTCTGGGGGCCGCATTGTCATGGAGTTTGCCTCCTCAAGCTTGCAGAACACTATGCTAGAGACCAATGGGGAGTACTCCGATGGGAACTGGTACCTCGTCACTGCAGAACTGTCTGAGTCCAATGTGACCCTCACGGTCAACACGACAGAGACAGTGTTTACAGACGCTCTAAACATGGTCGTCAGCTTCAACTTCTCCAACCAGATTTACGTTGGAGGGTTGCCCCCAGACGTACAGGCCAACATTAGAAGGTAAGAAAGTTACGTACTGGAGATAAATTGTCAGCTTCTGTTCTGGCTGATTTTTATACATTATACCACGTACATTACATCATGCACTTTATAAGTTGGATGAGCAGCAGAGTATAACAAGTCATATACTTCTGTTATGTAAAAATTGTACAATAATAGTTTGCATGAAACTTGCATGATGTACAGAATAGTTTACACAAAACCGAGTTATAGTTTACTGTCTCAATGCGGTATAATCGTATAGGTAGTCAATACTTATTGGGGTCCACTTCTATGTTGTCTACTTGAGGGTTTAGTCTCATTCCCAGGCTTCCGATCCGCTTCCTGTCGCTGGCAGTATTTCTCACTTTTCCATACTGCAAATGACGAGAGCTGAGCGGGAGCCTGGGAATGAGGATAAGTCGGGTGTGGTGTGGTTTCATCTAACATGACTTCTCCCCCCCCCCCCCACCCCTCCCTTCACCTCCCTCCCCCCTCTCCCCTTTCCCCCTCCCCCCTCCCCCCTCCTCCCACCTCCCTCTCCCCTCCCCACCTCCCTCCCCAGCTCTCCAGTATCGTTTGCAGGTTGTATGCACAACCTACAAGTCAATGGAGTACCGTTTGACCTACAGAACAACACCGCCTCTAACAGAGCTTCGTTTGGAGGCTGCCCTGCAGAGGTACATATGTAACATAGTCTCATTCCCAGGTCCTCCACATAGGCCTGGGAATGAGGCTAAAAGTAGTGTATGTATTATGTACTGTCGCACAGGCCAGATGTGGCCTGATGCCCAATAACACGACATTGTTATTATAATTATAACAATCAGAAGAAACTCAAGTAACTGCATGCTTTGTTGTTTCTTCACCTCGATCATAGGTTGCAGCAGGAGTGAGATTTATGGGAGAAGGAATGGCATCTTTCCGTCCAGTGGCTGGTGAGTTGCTATCTGATGTCTCCTTTGCCTTCAGGTCCACACAGCTGGCTGCCCTCCTTCTCAACATGGACGCTCAGGTGAGTCAATCCACTGTCACAAACATCATAGTAACTGTTAGCTTTCTAAACTGGCTTTCATTGAACTTTAACGTTTTAGAATTTTATCTAATCATCACAAGCTGTCAAGCCTGTGAATTAAGTCGCACGTTCTTACACAACCAATGATTTTGTCACCCACCCACTCCCACTTCCAGCCTGCTCCCCTCTCTGTCTCCCTGTACCACACATGGGTAAGGGTGGACCTTGGAGCCACCTCGCTGCTGTCCTCCCAGTCTGGCCTCAGTAACAACCAGTGGCACCAGGTGTCTGTCACACTAACAGCTGCCGACAATGAGACAAAGTGAGCCAACGTGTCTCCAGCACACTAAGGGTTAATGATCGATAGTACACTAAAGGTTAAGTTAATGATATGTCTACACTAAGGGTTAATGGTGGTTAATAATATATAGTAAGGGTTATTAGTACGAAAGGTTAATGGGATATACACACAGACAGTTACAGTTAGGAGTGCAGATTTTTAGGGAGATATTGAGGATGTGCCAACATCTTGTAAGGACTAAGCAACGTTACTGTCCCTCTCCCCCCTCCCACTTTCCCCCTGCTCCATCTTCCAATCCAGTATGACCATCACAGTGGACAATGAGACTGTAAGCACCCTCCTCCCTTCGCCCCCTCCCACCCTCACTGCCGGCAGCCTGTTGGTTGTCGGAGGAATCAATGACACTTCTTCTGTTTTGGTGGCTGAGAGATTTCGTGGCTGTTTTGATTCGCTGATACTCAATGGAAGGTAAGACTATCTATCTATCTATCTATCTATCTATCTATCTATCTACCTATCTATCTTTATCACAGGCCTGTGGATTTCAATGATGCTCTTCAGCTAGATGGTGTGTCTCTGTACGGGTGCCGACCATCGGGTGTCACCCCCCCCCTCCTCCCTTCCCCTCCTCCTCCCCTCCCACCACCCCCCTCCATCAGACCCAACGTCAGTATTGGGCTAGATGGCAGTTCTGGAAGTTTCCTTGCGTACCCAATCACAGAGGCGCAGGTTCTGAACAGGTGAGTGGATACTTATGTCAGTCGGGATCGAGCATGGTCAGTGGTGATCAAGTGTGATCAGTTGTGATCAAGAGTATGATCAGTGGTGATCAGTTGTGATCAGTGGTGATCAAGTGTGGTCAGTGGTGATCAATTGTGGTCAGTGGTGATCAAGTGTGGTCAGTGGTGATCAAGTGTGGTCAGTGGTGATCAATTATTGTGGTCAGTGGTGATCAATTGTGGTCAGTGGTGATCAATTGTGGTCAGTGGTGATCAATTATTGTGGTCAGTGGTGATCAATTATTGTGGTCAGTGGTGATCAATTGTGGTCAGTGGTGATCAATTGTGATCAGTGGTGATCAGTGGTGATCAATTATTGTGGTCAGTGGTGATCAAGTATGAACATTACCTCTCTCCTCACTCCCTTTTCCTCCCCTCTCCTCCCCTCCAGTTTCTCCATCCTGCTGGAGTTTCAGACAGTGTCTTCTGACACTATACTCCTCTACACACAGGGCAACCGGGACTTTCTGGCACTGGAGCTGAGAGACGGCCGGCTGGTCTACTCCTACAACCTCGGCTCTGGCCGGACCAGCATCTCCTCCACCGACACTTACAGTGACGGACTCCTGCATGTGGTATGTATAGTTGTACAGCTGTGTTTAATTACAGTGAGGTTTCCATATATGGTAGTGTAGGAGAATGGCTGGCTGGTTGGTGAATAAATGCTCTCCACCTCCTTCTTCACCTCCCTTCTCTCTTCTCCCTCCTCTCTCCTCCTCCTTCACCTCCCTCCTCCCTTTTCCCTCCTCCCTCCTTCCTCCTCCCTTCTCTCTCCTCCCTTCTTCTTCCTCTTCCACAAGGTTGAGCTTCATCGCACAGGCCGTTCAGGCGAGCTGGTAGTGGATGGTGGGCTGGAGATAGCAAATGGATCTTCTCCTGGCAATTTCACAGCCCTCAACATCTATTCCACAATGCTGTATGTGGGTGGGACCCCCACCAACATACCCCCTACCAGCCTCGTGGGCCCAAACGCCACTTCTGTTCCACCCAGCGCTCTTGCCTGTTTCCATGCTCTTGCCATTAACAACCGATATGTAGACCTCAGGTAAGACCCCGCAAGTGATCACCCTAATTGATACTAAACCATGAGAGTATCAATCCTGATTGATTAATTGATTGATTGATTGATTAGTTGATCGATTGATCAATTGATCAATTGGTTGATTGATCAATTGATTGATTGATTGGTTGATTGATTGATTGATTAATTGATCAATTGGTTGATTGATCAAGTGATTGATGGTTAAACCATGAGATGATACTGTATCATGAGTCCTCTTCCCTGCAAATTTACCCCCTCCCCCCTCCCCCCTCACCGGCTCACCCTCACCCCCACACAGTATGCCACAAGCCATGATGGGAGCAGAGGAGTGCCGGGATACATACACAAATATCGCTTCTTTCAACGGCACTGGATACATCCAACTACGTGAGAACAAGAAGTTCACAGCTACAACATTACACAAGTATTATCTGAATTTCTCCTCCTCTCCGCAGTGGATCGCTTCTATGCTGGAATAAGGTTTACCTTCTCGATGGAAGTACGCACCACACAGTGTAACGGCCTACTGGCCTACGTTGCCACACCCCTCTACCCTGACCACGTGCTGCTGGAGATCGTCAATGGAACTGTGAGCCATGTAGCAAGAGATGTAGCCACATCTTGTTTGTAGAAGCATTAGTCTCGTTCCCAGACCCTCAGTATGGTCTACACAGAGTCTGGGAATGAGACTATGGAAGCATTTGCCAATCGGGATCAAGAACCTTGATCAGCTCTTAAACAGTGTTGATTGCTTGATCCCTTTTCTCTACGGGCAAGGTATTGTGAAACAGACCCTACAAACTTGGGTTAATGGCTGACTTCCACTTTGTTGCAGGTTCGGTTCTTGTTTGACAATGGTCCGAGGGCAGTGATAGTGGAGTACACGCCCACCACTGCCTCCAGAGTGTGTGATGGACAGTGGCACTCCCTGCGTGTGGAGAAAGAGGCACTGACTGGCAGGCTTTTTGTGGATGGGAGACAAGTAGCCAGCAACAACTCTGAGTTTAGGAGCTTCCTGGCTGTCAACACAAACCATCCCCTCTTCATTGGTGGAGTGCCAGGTGGGTAAGCCCCTATCATTATGTCACTAATGAGAGTAGAAAGAAGAGGACGAGACACATTAGTCTTGTTCCTGTGCTGGTCTCGTTCCCAGTCTCCATACCACAGCTATTGTTTGCGATCAGCGACAGCTGCAGTAGCTACGTGAAGAACATGCAAGACTATATAGGCTGATCACTAGCATGTAGCCTCGTTCCCAGGCCCCCAGTATTTATACTGGGAATGAGACTAACTGAACCCTCTGTGACTTTTTAGCTCATGATTTCTTGTCTTGCTTGTTTACAGATGAGGTTCGGACACGGTATACGGTGCAAAACGGTCCATTCCAAGGTTGTCTCAGCAACTTCTACCTGACAACAGGAGAGGATGGGCAGCTGGAGAAAGTGTTGTTTGAACAAGGCTCCATCATCAGTAATGTAGACCTCCACACCTGCCGAGTGTAGCTTGAGCATAACTTGAACTATATAGGTACACATAGCTAGTTGAGCCACGCCCATTATTATTTTTGCAGATTTGAACTTTGAACCTTTCTAATTGTCGGGTGATAACATCTCTACTCGGTCAAGTCGTTTTCTGCTGTCAGCCATGGCCTGTGGATGTTTCTGCTGCCGCAAGCCGCGTTACAAACGCCTGGTGGACAGCCTCTTTCCCGCCGACCCCCAGGACGCCTCCCCTGTCGCCTCGGATATGGATAAGCTGCTCTACTTTGCTAAGTCTTCTCCCGATCATCTGGACAGGATAGGCGAGTACCTAGCCATGAGACTAAGGAGGAGCCTGCACAGAGAGAAACGAGGGTAAGAGATGTGTGTGTGTGTGGCAAGGGAGGACTTGATTGCTCTGTAGAGCTGGGACGCAGTGGGACAAGGCAGGTGTGGGATGTGAAGTTCGTGGAGGTGACAAAACACTTTGTTCACTCATACAGTGGGGTCGGCCTAGCCTTGCAAGCCAGACTCGTTCCAATCCGTAGCACCGATTGCTTCCAGTATCCACTTCCTCCACATACTAGCAGCAACTGTGGAACGGAATAAGTCTGGCTTGCGAAACTAGGTGTTAATCTAGTTTAAGGTCAGCAGTGACCTACTACATACACAGCTGTTTTCAGCTTTGTACCCTGTGGAATAGCTGCACCTTACCTTTCCTGTACTCCAGGCACACGTGTGTGGCACTGAAGATCACAGAGATGCTTCTCTCCGAGTGCGACCCACAGCGACTGCAACTGATAGCCAACAGCTATCTTGACATGCTGCACGTCATGCTGGAGTCTCCTCACACCGATATGCAAATCATGGCCACCAATTCGGTCCGTAACTTCATTCTCAACATACGTACACCACGTGCACACACACCACACACACACACCACACTCACACAACTTGCTGCTCACACACACACACACATACCACATACCACACTCACACACTCACAACCACACTCACACTGCTCACAGTTTGTGGTGTTTGTGGAGCAGGAAGAAGACGGGACACCGTACCACAGACAGTATGACTTTCTGATCCACAGATTTGCAGCCATGAGCCTCGTCCCAAAGAACAGAGACTCACAGACATTTCACGAGTGAGGGCTTCTCTTCCTCCTCTCTCCCTCCCTTCTTCTTCCTGCCTTTCTCTCTCTCTCTCTCCTCCTCCCTTTTTCTTCCTGCCTTTCTCTCTCTCTCTCCTCCTCCCTCATCCCTCACTTCCCTCTCCTCCCCTCCCTCCTCCTTCTCCCCCATTTGCCTTCTTCACTTCCTTCCCCACCCCTCTCATTTGCCACTGGCTTTTTCGCCACCTCCTCTTCCTCCCTCCTTCCTCTTCCTCCCTCCTTCCTCTTCCTCCCTCTCCTTCCTCTTCCTCCCTCCTTCCTCTTCCTCTTCTTACTCCATGTTAAACTTATATCTTGTGCTATAGGGTAAGGATGGCTGGTCTGAAGGGGCTGCGAGGTGTGATCAAGAAGACAGGAAGAGAAGAGGGCCTACAACTCAACATATGGGACATCAACCACATGAACAAGATCGTACCTCCCTTTCTCTTCAACATGCAGGAGCATGCAGCTGCAATCGCTCATGGCACAAGGTATGTGTGCAGGTACACAATGGTGGTATGTACCCACGTAGGGTAGTACAGCCACACAGGGTATCTATGGTATGTAGAGACTCAATAAGGTATGTGTTGCATCAACTTGCATGTATGGGGACAGCTGCCATAGATGTAACCATAGTAACAGCGTAGTGTCCATATTTGTGGTACATATCCTTATAAACTTGAAGTGGCTTTTCAGTTGGCACTGGAGAGAGGGTCCTCTTTATCAACTTGAAATTGGGAAACTTTTCAGTTGGCACTGGAGAGAGGGTCCTCTTTATCAACTTGAAATTGGGAAACTTTTCAGTTGGCACTGGAGAGAGGGTCCTCTTTATCAACTTGAAATTGGGAAACTTTTCAGTTGGCACTGGAGAGAGGGTCCTCTTTATCAACTTGAAATTGGGAAACTTTTCAGTTGGCACTGGAGAGAGGGTCCTCTTTATCAACTTGAAATTGGGAAACTTTGCAACTCAAATGGTTCACTATTGTCCTGATGACGAGGACTGAAACATTTGACCAAAGTTTCTGATTTTCAGTGGTGAAAAGGAGCCCTCTTTTCAGAATGGCTGGAGCTACTGGAGCTACTGTTACTGGATGTATTTAGTCAGTGAATCTTCCCCGAGGTTCTTTGCTGACATTTAGTCCAGCGAATCTTCCCCGAGGTTTTTTGCTGTCATTTAGTCAGTGAATCTTCCCCGAGGTTCTTTGCTGTCATTTAGTCAGTGAATCTTCCCCGAGGTTCCTTTGCTGTCATTTAGTCAGTGAATCTTCCCCGAGGTTCTTTGCTGTCATTTAGTCAGTGAATCTTCCCTGAGGTTCTTTGCTGTCATTTAGTCAGTGGAATCCTTCCCCGAGGTTCTTTGCTGTCATGTTTGGCCAATTTGAGAGAATTGTTTTCCTGATCTTCCGTTCTAGTGAGACCCTGTCAGCAGGAGAGGGGGAACTGGCAGAGTATGCGGAGGAGGGACTGAAGGAGCTGATACCAATGCGCTGGCCTCGCCCACATTGACAGTGGTCATCAAGCCAGTTCTCCAGTTAGTGGCTCTCTCTCACACACACACACACAGCTCCTTTTGTTACTTGTCCCACGGACTGACGTTACCTCCACTGTCACACGGGACTGACGTTACCTCCACTGTAGGCACTTTGATCTGAACCACTCTGGACCAAGCAGAAGGACTTGCCGCCGATGCCTTTGTGACAATCGTTGAAACCATGCAGGTGATCTTTCTCATTCTCTAGCTAGATATGGGAATGAGGCTGAAAACATGCAGGACTGACTTCTTCCTCCCTCTCTCCTTCCCTACCCTCCTTTCCCTCCTCCCCCCCCCCCCCCCCCCCCCCTCCTTACCATCAGAAACAAAACCGTTACAAGGCCATACAGGCGCTGGTAGACCATCTGGATGCCAAGTCGAGCAAATCTTGTGACCTCAAGCAGGGTATTCTGGACACTCTGTCTCGGTGCGTGGCCGTGGCTGCCGATGGCTCCTCGGTAAGTTGGACAGTAGCAAAAGTGCTTTCTGGTTTGAACAAGAATAGACCGAGGCCACATGGAATGCACTCAAAGTCGTCCATTTAGCCACTCTCAGCTAACCGTGTTTCCAGGCCATGGCATGAGGCTAACCCTGCAGTATGGGAATGAGGCTAATCCCTCAGTATGGGAATGAGGCTAATCCATTATGGGAATGAGGTTGTACTCTCCACTTACAGGTCCGTCTGTGTTGGATGTCTTTAGAACACTAGTCAAACATCTTCGCATCTCCATTGAAAACTTACAAACTACAGAGGTACCGTCTGCACACACAAACCTACACGTAGATTTGGTCCCTCTCCTCTCCTCTCTTTTCTCCTCCCCTCACAAAAACCATCATCTTGTAGAAGACACTCCAATTTACTGGTAAATGCAGAGTTATAAACCTGTGACCCACATACCTAATACTGTGCATTTGTCACCAAGCTGCAAATAGAGATTTTACATGAGGTTAATTCCACAAAGGTCTGTAATCTTGTAGTTTGGTGGCTAATGTGCAGTATAAGTACTGGCCGGGTCAAAATAAACAGTATTCTACCAGTTAAACTGACTTTTACAAG